>VWZT01003745.1:1036325-1061982 GCA_013397055.1 Pachycephala philippinensis | reverse complement strand
GAGAGGAGAGGAGAGGAGAGGAGAGGAGAGGAAAGAAAATTGTTTTGTGCTTAATAATTTTCAGCCACTACACAGGCAGCTGACACATACAAGAAAGAATGATATCAACAGATGTTAAAAAATACAGTATTATCAGTATGTCCAGAAGTATGTGTTATTGCCATGTTGAGACTATAAATATATAAATTCTCCAAAGCTTCTACACCGTCTGAATTCCCTATTGTGTTCTTGAAGACAGTGGCACAATTTATTAGGGGTTCTTCACCTTATTCTAATTTCAGAATACTCAATTAAAATTTGTAATTATCATCTTGACTGTTGTGACTTTGGCAACTTTGGAACAAAGAGTCCAATTCACATCAAAAGGGATGAAGTGCTGGTGCTTTCTTTTTTTTTTTATCCCCCTGCCCTTTGCTGTTGTGTGGTTTAAGTTCAGCAGTGAATGATTTTGAAATTTCTCAAGCATATAAAGCCATTATAAACAATGACCAAAGAAAGGTCATTCATTGTGGTTTCTGCTGATTTTTATTCATACAGTAACAAAAAGAATTGGAGGCCTGCTGAGAAGTATAAAATTGTATCAAGGGGCACACCTGGAGGCACTATGAATCTAATAAGTAAAGCAAGCAATCACCACCATTTTAGAGTGTTTCAGCTCTAGCAGGATCTTAGTATGTGCTTGTTAATCAAAGGAATTCGGAGACAACACCTTTTTGGGTGAAAAATATTGGGGAACTGTCATACTGTTAAAACACCTTAATAGTGGGGTATCACTCTAAAAAGCTGAGGTGCCTGCAGTAAGGACTGCTACTTCTGTCTCTTCCTCTCCTGTGCCTTCCCCCACTCTTTCCACCAAGTCTGTGTTTTGCATGTGTGCAGTAACAGATATGATCAATATTTTCGGCAAAACAAAATCCAAGTGTGTTTATGAAAGAGAAGACTGAAGGTTGCATCTGTTCACTCCTGTGCCTAGTACTGGGGGAGCTTTACCTCACTGCCTGGCTCTGAACTAGAGATAACATATGCTGCCAAAGACATCTTTTGTTTGGTTTTTTTTTTTATTGTTTTGGTGAATATGAAATGGATTTAAGACAAGCCAGAGTTTGATGGAGGCTCTCAAGAATATGAGATATGAACCTATCTGCTACTAATTTGCCTCCAACCGAAGGCTACCTCTTCCATTTAAACAGATACCCAATCCCACTCATGACTAAAAGCTTTGCCATAGAGTTGAGAATCTTTCTGGTTTTATCGAGACATGTTAAAATTCGATTTGTATTCAGTAATGAATGAATTTACCTTCCATCCTCTGTACAACTGGCTGTCCCTGCCCCACAGAAAATCTACATCTAAAATGAAACCAAAACAAGAATTATAAACAAGTCATTTCAAACCATTTTTTAAATTTTCTGATGCTTCTAGACTTTGAGAAAAAAAAATTGCAAAAAGACAATGAATTCTGCCACTATTTGGAACTATAAATTTATTTTTTTTATATGACTGAAAGAAAAGTGACTAACCCAGATAAGAATGTACAGTCATACCACACACATCATAAGAGTTTTGCAGTAGTTAAGGTAACCAATACTATGTGGGCAAATATGGGCTTAATTTACTACTTTCTTCAATAATTTTCTTCTGACTTTTTCTATTGGATAGTTTATTTTCCTTTTACTTTTAAACATGGATATAATGTATTAAAAGGATATTTACATTATTTTTAAATACTAATATCTATTTTCCTCTTTTTTTATTCATGGCTTCCCATATCAACCAAATATGCCAGTTATGTGACAGCATGAACAGTATCAAACGATACTTAGGCAGGTGAAGTGAAGCCATAGCAGCAGTTTGAACCCTTGCTGACTCAGAGTCTATTCCAGTTCTCTCTATAAGAGAATGGATCCCTGTTCTTATTTTTCAATGCTCATAATATAATTTTTTCTTTCATTAACATGGATGCAATCAGACACCACCTTCAATTATGTCTATTGAAGAATTTCTCTGCTTGGACAAAGTTTGCAATCTCAGAAGTGAACCGTCAGATTGACACAAAGCATTTGACTTCTTCACTTTATAGCACCCACTTAGTGCAATTAGTTGAACCGAGTTTGCCTCACTCCATAACATTCCCTGAGAATTTGGAATCTAAGGGCAGTATTACTCAGTTCAGGACTCCCTTTTATCCCATTATGCTCTGAGTCATTAATTTATTTCTTTCTCTCTTGAGTTATTGTGTATGCAGATTTCTCACTTTCTACAGGAAATTTCTAATTATCTCATTAAGCATTTCATGAAGTAACACGAAGAAAAGTACTCTGTGGGGTGCTGGTTTAATTTATAGAGGATGTCTCCATCTACATTTCAAGGTTGTTCCACTTAGCATTGGGAAATTAAATAAACCACTGTGGATGTGAGAAAGTCAGGAAAAAATTTCTGTGTAATCCAGAAACTGGGATACTCGCCTGAGTATGAAAGAAACTTTATTGCTTTGATCTAATAACCTTTTCACCATTATAGAGCTCATACATCAAGGCCAGAAGCTGTAAATAATTGTCTGCACAATCTTTCTCATTTGGATTGAAAATATCGCTCTTTCCAGAGTCTGACATCTAAGGCAAAGGGAAGAGAATTATCTACAAAAAGATAAACATCAAAAGAAGAAATTGAAAAAAATGTTTCATGTATTTCAAATGAACACACTTTTTTCTGGACTCTGGGGCTGAAAGAGGGGGCCTGTTTTGAAGAACATAAATGATTAGGCATATTCAAAAAATAGCCATCAGCGCCATCTCAGGAAATGAAAAAGAAAAATCCAAGAGGATGTAATCATAAGGCACATATCAGTGCTGTCAAAAGGATCTGCCTTCAGTGTCACAAGGGAAGATGGTGAAGCCTGATGATAAGTGATGAGCGAGAATAGCTGGTAGCTAGAATGAGGAAAGCACAGCAAGAGAAAAGACAGACAGAAAAAGAGAGAGAAGCCTAATGAAAGTATGAAATGTAAAGGATGAACATTTTGGCAAGTCAGAGAGCTGAAGTTAAAGCATCAGGGCAAAGGAAGTGAAAGTGATGAAATGGATCATTTAACAAAGAAGCCAAGGAAAAGTGTGGGATGCTGAGGGAAGCAGAGAGATTGAAGCTGAAATTAGAGAGGAAAGCTGAAATGTAGTGAGATGATTGGCAGTGATAGGACATGGTAGCAGCTGTAAAGAAGAGAGGAGACTTCCTGCAAGTGTTGAAAATGAAAGGAGAATTGAGAGGGTTTGAAGGAAACGATGAGGGGAGTGTCCCAGTATCAACAACCTGATCTGGTCTAAAGTGGGTAGGTGAAATGAAAAGATAAAATATTCCAGATTTCTATAAATCAAAGGATTGTATGCTAGTAAAAGTGCTGTGAATGGCAGTATTTTTTTCCACTTTATTTTATTATATTTTTTTCTGAGGATGGAGGAAATGTCCCAGAGAAAGGAAAAGGATAACAATAGAAATGGCCATAGAAATGACAAAACAGCTCATGCATGGTGAAATTTCTGAGGAGGATAGATAAGTGTGATGGGAATAATAGGCATGCAGGGTGACACCTGTAAAGGAATATAATGTCAGAGAGTTGGTTAAAAAACTCTGGGTGTGGGAATCTGTATTTGTACTTGTTTGAAAAGGAGAAGAACAAAAAAAAAGGAAAAAAAAACCTAAGTATCTTGAGTCTGTAGAAATATAAAGGTGGTGGGTGTAGTACTGTAGTGTGAGAAGTTTACATGGTATATTTATTCTGAGCATGGAGGTAGATAAGGTGAAAGACGTACAAAAATGCTGTGGAATAGGTAGACATTACTGCAGCATCTGTGAGCCATCAAAAGCTTTCATGGAAAACAAAAAGTTGACGGTTTATTTTTTCTCCCATGCTTCTGAAATTGGACTATTCTGGATCTCACCCACTGTGCTTACAGAAGCAAAAGTAACTCGTAATCCAACAACTGAGAAGGCATGAAAGTTCTCTGAAGGCGTATCAAGCTCTCAAAATTAGTTGCAATGTTGAATGAGGTTACCTTAGCTGTATGTCAGCTGAATGAAGTTTCTGGATTCTAAAGCTGTTTTAACTGACATAATTGTCAAGGTTAAAAACCTTCTTGTCCATGCGATTCTTTGCACTGAAGAGGTACCAAAGCACCAAACATCATCGGGGTACACTTTTAGATGTGTCCTTTAACGAAATCTAAAAGCTTTCCATCTCAGTTTGATCTACTTCCAAATATTTTACATGTGCTCAGTATTTCACAGTGTGCCAACACTTTACCCTGTAATTGAAATCTTTCAGTTTAGTGGACGTTTCCATTAAAAAGTTACATTCCAATACTGGAAGTCCAAAGCTCATAATTTTAACTGAATAATCAGGATTACAGATTGTCATCACTTTTCAGAAAGCTGGACACGCTATTAAAAATAACCAGAACTATATGAAATTGTCCCTGATCTGATCTACTGTAGCCGGTGGACTAGATAAATTCTAGAGGTCCTTTCCAGACAAATTGTGATTCTGTAGTTCTCAGGTATTTCTGTGAAAGAACACTTTGATTTGTGTGTGCAGAATATCAGGCAACCCTTGAGTTTATTCTTAATGAAACATGATTTTCAGAGAAAAACTCTAGTTGATACATATTTGGAGGATATAATTCAGATTCTGGACTTCAGTTTTACGTAAAGAGTTGCGTAAAAGCTTTTTTGTACCAAAGATGCAATCATTATGTTTACCCAGCATAAAAATCATTGTGTTGTTCTATTGAATAAGTGCTGGATTCTGGACCTAAATATCATCTAGTTAATAACATCTTGTTACTTCTATAAAATTGCATTTTATCCTTAAATCTTAAGTTTATAAAGTCCATGCTTGGTTATGGACACATCACAGTAGGATCACAACACTGTTTTCTGCAGACGTTTCTGTCATCCATAAATAGAGGGCTATCATATCACACTACTTATTCTTGATTGTGATTTATTCCTATAAGACAATGTCAAAAGGACAAAATCCAACTCTCTAGGCGTTGCAGAACTGTAGTACAGGGATTGAGCTCCATCTTGTGGAATAAAGAGAAGATTACAGCAGATTCCTTTTTCTCCTTCAGAGGAATAATTGTGAAAGGCATAATTTAATTAATTTCCTGTTGAAAGTTTTCCTTGTTGAAGTTTTGAACAGATAGGGAAAAATTTATCACGACATACATCACATTAATAAGATACATTAGAGTTAAAATTCTTGAGAGATAGAGCCATGGAACATAATGTTTTGGTGAAGATTTTCTTTAATACAGGAGATGACAGAAGCATTGTCAATTGAACTGTTAATATTTTTAAATATACACATAAATATTGGATTTCAGCACTCAGGTTGTTAGGTCCTTTAATAATTCATTTTACCCATTTTCTAAAAAAAAAAACCAATGTCATCTTCCAGTTATACTGTAGATGTGTTGCACAATATTTATGAAAATAGATGAATGTATTCTCAGATGAGCATACAGACACTCCTATAATAAGGTTTAGTAATCTGTTCAATTAAAATTTTCTGTTGAAGAATGTTAATGTTAGTATTAATGGCAGCTGAGGGAGAAAAATAAAGTCATTATGTGTTTATGGCACACAGTGTTAAACATAAAAAATGTTTTTGAGACTGAAGAAGATCCTCTTTGACTTTGAAAGAAATACCACTGAGAGGCATTCAATGCTGAATTCTAAGTGCAGATTTTTTGCATATACAATCATTCATGCATACACATATATGACAGGAAAATCGAGACTGTATATTTTGTGCAGCTGTGAAGATGAGATCATCTGAAATTGGGTTTTCTTAATTGGGCTAATCCAAGAGAAAAGGTCGGGGGGGGGGGGGGTGTGTGAAATTTTTTTAAAATCAGTCCACTAATATCTAGGCATCAAAATTGCACAAAAGCACTTAGTGGATGTTTATAAAGTGTCAAGCATACAACTTTTGTATGAGTCATAGGGACTCATACAAAATCTGTCTCTTTCCAGCTAAATACCTTTCCAAACCTGGCTTTAAAAATTATGTGCCAATTGAACTTTCGAAAAACCTCTCCCTGTGATTGTAACTTCAAATTTTAGTTGTTCCTTTGAGAGTGTCTAGGAATTTCAGCGAAACAAATATTCCCAAAATTCTTACCTAAGTTCCAGTTTTGTCCTTGTTTATGTTACATTTCTAAAATAAAGGCTGTCTTGCAGGTCATTGGGTGTCACTTGGGCTCAGCATTTTTCATAGAATCATAGAATCGCTAAGACGTAAAAGACCTCCAGATAATCAAGTCCAACCTTTGACCACATACCACCATAGCCACTAAAATATTATGAAGTGCCACATCCACTGTTTTTTTAAACACTTGGAGGGATAGTGACTCCACCACTTCCCTGGGAACCTGTTCCAATGTTTTGCCACTCTTTCAGTGAAGAAATTCTTCCTAATACCCTTTTCTGGTGCAACTTGATGCCATTACCCTTTGTCCTATCAGTAGCTCCCTAAGAAAAAAGCTGCCACCACCTCACTACAACCTCCTGTCAGGTAGTTGTACAGAGCAAGGTCTCTCTCCCCTGAGCCTCCTTTCTCCAGAATGAACAACCTCAGCTCCCTCAGCAACTCCTCATAGGCCTTATGTTCCAGAACCTTCACCAGCCTTGTTGGTTTTCTCTGTAGCTCTGTGATTCTGTGCCAAAGGACATAGATGTAACTTTGCAGTGTGTGTGAGAAGATAATAAAATGAAAAAAAAAATTAAAATAAAATTAAATAAAATAAAATTGAATTAAATTAAATTTTTAAAAAATAAAATATAATCAAAGTAAATAAAACAAAATCCTAAGCCAAAAACTTGTAACTTATTTTCTCCACCTTCCTCTTTCCTTTATCTATGTGAGATAAGTGAAGACTGGCCAGTTTTGAATTTTTGATAGCAGTGATGACAGTCTCAAAAGGATTGCCAACTTTACTGAAGACATGGTTAGAGTTTGGGGAAATTATTTTTGTTCACAAATCTGCTTTGCATATACTCCTTAACTGAATAAAGATTAACAAAATAATAATAATAACATGAAGAAGAAGAAGAAGAAGAAGAAGAAGAAGAAGAAGAAGAAGAAGAAGAAGAAGAAGAAGAAGAAGTAACAATTATCATAAAAGTAAACAATGAAAATTTGTACTACACAAAAGTTTCCTTTCAGGAACACTATTTATCTCATTTTTGCTGTGTAAATGCAAACCCTTCTCAACATCTTTGGAACAATTTACTTTTATAACACTTCCTTATGCAAGTATTAAAACTGAGGCTTTTTTTAATTTTTTGCCAAATTACCTCATGATATTCTGTCTGTGCTCTTAAAGCTGCTAAGTGTCTGAAAGAGATTGAAGCCTAAGGGGTAAATGAAACTTATGGGAAAACTGGTACTTGCCTCCCCACGTAAGCAGAAAATCTGTTGTGGAGCTGTAGAGGACTGATGTTTGCAAACAACAGGTTTTTCTAAATGGAAAGCATTTAAAAATAAGTATATATGCTAAATGATAATCAAGTTTAGACTGACTTTTATTTTTCTATATCTCCTTTATTACACAAGTTTTGCCAAAATTTTTGCAAAATTTTGTGGTTGTTTTCTACATTCTTTAATCTTTTTCCCAGATCATCTGAATAATAATACCTCTTTAAGATTTTGTTCTACCTTTCTTTCTTTCTTGGAGATAATTGTCCTTTAAAAACCCAGAGTAATTCTAGATGAATTCTGATGGAATGTTTTTATTTCTGACAGTTTTATTGTGTTATGCAATTTCTCAGTTGATGCTCTTTGGTGCAGTGCCAATACAACACTTTAGGTATAATTCAGTTGATCAATGTCTAAATTATTTTTTTATTTATCTAGATGTCTTGACAAAAGATCAGTGCATGAATTAAGTAAAGTATTATAAGTAGAAATTATAGGAAATTAGAGGAAAACCTTTCTCCCAAACCCCACAGTACAAGGAGTTTATGATGAGTGGGATTAATGCAGTGCCTCAAATAACCTGGAGAATCTCTGAGGTGTCTGTTTGCTCTCTCTCATGTTTGTGATTCAGGAAGCTCTAAGGTTTCAGGTAGAAAAAGCATTTTTCTCTAGTCAGAGAAAATGGAATTTCTGTGAACTTCTGCCTTCCTCTTGAGCACAGGCTCTGGTCTGTTTTTTAAGAGCATTCAACTGTTTATACCTGTTTGATACTCTATAAGCTTAAATCCTCAGCATTATTCTTGCTTTTCTCATGTTGTGCATTCTAGCAGGAATACAGAAAGTGACCTTATGAACCTGTTACAGAATTAATTATTTTACAGTACCTGGGGGGCCATGGATGTGAGCATGTCTAAGAGATGATTCTATACCACCAACGGCAGGGGTAAGGGACATGTAAAAAAAATAGAAATATATGGATATAATGGCTCTGTGAGAAGACCTATGTCTTCTTTAGGGATAGGAATAAGAAAGTGGATGGACCAGACCTTAGGTGTGTGGCATAGTTTTATTTATTATTATCCTGAAGTCTTTGGACCTCATAGTTTAATTTCTTTTGAAGCTTAATCAAAGGTTAATGTTTTAGGTGCTAAATTCAATGATTCACCTTACATTCAAATGCATACCTAGATGTGTGTGAGAGAGGAAGAGAGTCCTCCTTATTTGCAGTGACATATGTAAGGGAACCAATGCTTTTTCCTTAAATTTGTCTTGAATGAGAAGGAAAGCAGCCTCTCTAGAATGCAGGATTGATGCACCTGAAATGATAGGCAAATGCTTAGAGCAGAATGGGATGAAATATAATCTCTGCAGCATCCATTTGATTCGAGCTGTGCTGCCCGGACTTAAGCTGCAGGTGCCTGACAAATGTGGCACGGCTGGCACAAGTCCAGTACACAGTTATGTGATCAGATTCTCTTGAGGGCTCTTTTGCAAGCTTAGTTTGCTTGAAATGAAGCAGGTGTGTTAATCCTTTCCATCCCAGAGCTCTCTACCAGCAATGTAGCAGATAAAGACTTCAGGCCTTACCAGTCTCAAGTAGGATTATCTCTTCCACTTTTAAATTAAGAGTGTCTTAGCACTTTTTTTGAGCAATTGGTTTCACAAGTCAAGCAGAATATGATTCTCTCTAATGTCTAAAATAATCTAAAATTCCTGAGAGATTCCCTCCCTGCCCCCCTGCCAAAGACCTTGAGCTGGAAATTACCTTTAGAACAAAACAGGGCAGTGCAGGTTCACATTCTGAGGAGCACAGTATCTTCATCAGCTTGAAGCAGGGAAAGTTCCAGTCTGAAATCAGAGCTTGCCCTGGAAAAGCTATGTAAAATGTGTCCCAAGCAGCCAATTCTTTTAAAATGAATTTGTATTACTGTTTAGTTGTTAAAAGAAAGAAAGAAGAAAGAAAAGAATAAAAATGCTATCCTACGGACAGCAGTTGGATTACATTGAATATTACTTGCTGAACCAGATAGTTTGGCACAGACAAGTATCATTTCATCCCTATACATAACAATCATCTGACACAGACTCCAGGGAAGAATGAAAAATACTTAAAAAAAAAAATTTGGGGGCATTAAAGCTTCTCAGAATTGAGACACTCATTAAGTACCTCACCTAATGTAAAAACATCTATTCCTGTAGTTCAATATCAACTTTTAGGAAATATTTAATATGAAAATTTCTGAGAACAGATTGTGCTTTCAATACTGTATGTTGTATGATGTGTGCTGGGTGTGATTTCTAGAGGTATTTTGGTTGTAATGAACTTAAAGTCAGTATGGATTTTATGTAAGCAAGAAAGAATTAGACATTATAGGATATTCTAATGCATCGTCTGTAATGCAATTAATATGTACTGTAATAAAGATATAGATTGATTTGTCATCACTCCAAGTAACCACCTTCTGGATTTTAATCCACCTTCTGGATTAAAAACCTGTTCTGAAATATGTAACAGATGGTGATTGGACGAAACTCACCACAAAAGCAACATTATTTTCTCTATAATTAGTTGTATAAATGAGTCATATTCGGTTTTGAATAAATACACCAGCAGCTGTAACTCTATATATATCCTAGTTTTACATTCAATTTACACTGGCATTATGGGAACCTGAAATTTCCTAATAATTTTATTTAGAATGACTAAGAAGTCAAAACTGTTTGAAAAACCAGAAATTCAGTCAACTAAGTGTTTTTCTATAGGAAATAACATATTATTCTTTTTGTATAGGCTATTTATTTTTCTTAATCAAAAGTATTCCTTTGTGGACTAACTAGTTTCAATCTTCATTGTGTCAGCCTTTACATTTTTTATTGTCATTCATATTAAGTCTACATTAATTAAACCCCACTAAAATATAATTAGAATGAACCGGAAATAAAATACAAATATCAAGAATTTTTAAAGGTATCAGTGTATTAAGCACCAAAACCTCGTGTATAAAAAGGGATGTTTTAACTTAATAGAATGTGTACAAATACATGTATGGATAGAAAAAAATATGCATAAATGTATGTATATATGCAAAAATACACATGCACAAATGTGACATAGACATTAAAACTTTTTGAAATGTAGATATTTAAAAATATTTACGGTTGTATTCCTGTTTGACTGAATTGTGGAAATTGCTTCCCTGTGAATTTCAATGTACAATGGTGCTGATATATAATCTGTTTAATGACTGTTTTCATAAACTCATGGAAAGATTCAGCTCGGGTGGGAGGTCTGGAGGTCACCCTGTTACAGATCTGGTTCAAAGTAGGAGCAGGTTGACCAGGGCTGTGTCTAAGCAAGTTTTGAAAATCCCTGCAGACAGAGACTCCACAGCCTCAGTGCATCCTGCTAGTGCTTAACAATCTCCCACAGAGTTAAAGAGAATTAATTGCAAACAGATTGATATAAAGGTCTTAGGAACTCCGAGAGTTTCCGCCGTGGGGGGGTTGTTTGTTTGTTTTTTACATAATTGGAAAAATTGAAAAACACATTCATCTTGAAATTAAGGGGAATTGCTGAGAAATTACCCATGCAAACAAAATCAATTCTCATTTGGAAGTGTGATGCAAATTATTATAACATGCTGGGATCATCATCACAAACTGAAATGAATACAGAAACTGTTATTAAAAACTAAAAATGCTAAACTGATTATAGCTCAGCAACAAGATAGTGCACCTTTGTAATCAGTATTGAAGGAGAAAAAACTAAAGAATGACTAAAATAAGTTGGAAGCCAAGTACTATCCTCATTATCACTTTTTTTTTCTAATTAGATGATTTATGTTTTAGCCATTAACTGCTCATTGCAGAAAATTGGATACACAGATGTTCTTCCTAGTAATGTGCAGTGTGAAAACAAAAATCATTCTTTTCCTTAGTTGCGAAATTGTTGTAGTTTGTTTTTACATATCCACAATATAACCTAATTAGAGAAACAACTGGTCTTTATTTTTGTTAACAAATTCTCAGAAATTCTTCACAGGTGCGGCTTGTATCCATGTGTGTGGAATAAGCACCTGGCAGACTGACTAATAAATGTCTTGTATGATTTTTCCAATGATGCTATTTAAATAATTCTAAGACATCTTTTAGTACAAGTAATGATAAAGTTGCAATTGTCAAGGAAAAGAAAATTTCTCATAACTACATCTCAGAGCCTACCTAGTCCCGGAAAAGGCTCAGACTTTTGAAGGGACATTACTGTTTCTCTAAAGAGCAATACTTGAATATTTATTTTGTCCGATCAACAGATTTCTCCAGGGACATCTAGTAGTCCAGATACCACAAAATGTTAGTGATAGAACAGACAACATCTAACAGAAATTTGAAAATCAGGCTGTCACCAAGGTTGTAGGAGATAAAGGCTCACTCTTTTCCCATTGTTTAATCTAGTGCTCTTTTCTGGTTGAGAAAATATTTCAATCACATTCAGCTCGACCATGTTTTCCACCCAGGCTATTTGGTTAAGCACTGAGCAAGTACATGACAAGAGACTAGCCTAAGTGAAGAGCTCTAGAAGGGATTTAAGGACTGTAAATCCTGATCTAAAAGAATTTGCATATGACAAGTTTAAAGCTATGGTTGATAAAATAATTTTTCTAAATCCTAGTTTTCCATACTCTCTCATTGTCTTACCACTACTTAAACTACATTAAGCCATTTCTATTTGACTTCAACTTCTAGTCTGAGTTTTAAAATATATCTCAAATTCCACATTCCAAGAATCTTAGAAACATTTATCTTCTGTTAAGATCTGTGGTGGCAGAGAACCTCAGTGTTCTTCTAACTAAACATTATAAGGGTTTGTATCTAGTATGTACAGGAAAGAACCTCTCAAAAATAGAGCTAGACCGCTCATCTTAAAACCTACATAAACCAGTCAAAAATTAATGCAAAACCCTTTGACTGGGTTTAAAGTTTTAAATTGTCATGATAATCTGTCTTTCACATAGATCTTTTTTTAGTCATCTGATGGTTAAATATTTATCAAATAGAAAGACTCAGTCCTAATGATCTCAAAATTCAGAGTTTTTTCATTGCCCTGGAAGAAATCTTTGGCAATACTATCTAGGCTGCTCCAGGTAATATTGTTCTCTTTTGATTCTGATACATAATTGTGATGCAGTAAAATATAAGAATCAGAGCAGATGGAAGAAAGTAAAAAAGAGCACAGCTTCATAGCTTACTTGTTAGCTTATTCATCAAGTAAAGGAAATACTTGCGTTCTGAGAAGTGTTTCTGGACTGTGTTGATCATGTATATCCTATTTTACAGAACAAAGGAAACATTTATTTTCCTCATCACCACCTTTTTCTTCATAACAGGAGGCTCTTAGCCTTGAAAATCACAGCCTAAATGTTCCTTTTAAGTGACTGGACAGAATATTTCTCCTCCCACTGGAATGATGATTATCCTTTTCCTTGGTTCCTAGTTCATCTTGGCTATTTTTTTTTCACAGATACTCTGTGCAGTTATCATAGTTTATTTTCCAGATATGAAATCCATTCAAGGGTTATCAAGGATACAAGGGACCATTAGACTGCTGTATTTGACCAAAGGGATGTGGCTTTCAGAAACAGTAATTTGAGAGCAGTCTCCCCTTCCATTCTTGCCAGGATTAAGTATTTGTGGGTTAAAGACAAACTTCAAGAAATAAGGTCAAATACATAAAAGACTGCAAGGATACAGATGGAGGGAAGCAGTCTTGTGTCATTGGATAATGATTAGCTGCTTGTCTCTTTGAAAGGTAAGAAGTCTCTTTTTTTAAATTTTTTTCTCCATCCAAAACTGTCCAGGCAGAATTGGGTGTCTGTACTGCCCATAGTACAATGAGATTAAGATGTTTTTTCAGTCCTGTATGGATTTCAATAATAATAATTAATAACAGCATTATCCATTTCAGAGGACATGAAAATTAAGTAAAGTTTTACTGCCACTGAGGAGTAATCTCAGAGATTTAGACAAACTGTCCTTCTAATAAGGCTCATTGTTATGTCTTAAAACTTTCTAAATGAAATGCCAATGAACATTGAAAATATCAGTGCTCTTCATTGCACTCTCTGTCAGTGAAATTGCTTTGAGATCACTTATTGGCATTTTTCTGCAAAGCACATTATAATAATTTCATTAGTGTTGGATTTTAATTTATCACATTGGATGTACCTTTGCTATTGAACTTGGTTGCGGAGTAGCATACTCTATTGATGGACTACCACTATCTTTCAAACTTCAAGGTCTATATTTCTGTCCAACATTTGAAATGGTAGGCACTTATGGTTTTCTTTTTGTTTTTTGGGGTTTTGTCCTGAAACATAAATCAACTGAAAAGGAAGGCTTGACTTTTAGACAAGTAAATCTAGCACAGCACTATGCAGTTGTTGAATCCAATTTGCAAAACCTTGCTTCAACGGCTTGACAAACTTGATCTGCAATTAAACTACTGCCCTGGGAAGCTCCAAATGGAATGGAAACTCCATTCAAGTCTGTGGATATTTCAGCAGTGACTTAAGTTGGTGTGGGGGTTTCTAATACATGCCTTGCTGCTGATTTCTTTTAGAGAATGGTACGGAGGTTAAGCAATGCTGTACTTTGGGGACTTAAGGGATGCTCTTGAGGGGCTCTGTGGGTTTATGCCCTTGATAAAACATACCAGTAGGTACAAGCTTTGGTTCATTTACATATCCTATTCTGAAATATATGATGGGTATGTGTGGGAAATAGGCCTACGAAATCAAATTATTCTTCACTTCAGATTTTCTAATTATATGCAACACATTTTAGTCAGTGAATATGGCAATTTTTCCTAGTTAAAATACCGTTTCCAGCCAATTGAAAGAGATGGAAATTGGTATCACCCTATGAATTGCTGTTCATCTCTTCATGATGCTTTTTAAAGTATGACATAAGACTTCAAAGGATCTGGGCCAACTGGCCTAATCTCCTGTATTCTCTAATAGCTTTCACAGATTTCTTCATATGTGTCTTTAAATATAGTAGATATTTTTCCTTCACTACTCCCTCTGGGAGTTTGTTCCATAGTCGGACTCTTTAATAGTTAGCAGTCTCCTAATTTCCAGTCTAAATTTATTTATTGCCAATTGCCAGCATTGTCCTTTAGTTTAAAAAGTTTTTTCTCCTCCTGGGCCTTTTTCTACCCTGCTCATTCCTGGAGTATTTATAGAGAGCAATCATGTCTGTTCCCATTATTTGTTTGAGTATTTGCTTTTTTAAGCATGCTGTAAATCACACAGTGTTGCTGTTGCTCCCTGATTAGATTGCTGAACCTCTTAAAGCAGGAGGAGGGCAGTTTAAACCAGTTAAAAATGTTTGCATCAATACTTGGGGAATGGTCCTGTAAGCAAATATCTATTTGTATGGAGAGCATTGAGCCTGAATGCGATGCTACTCATGGATTTTAATTTTAGCAGCAGCTTCTTCACACCTAAAGAATGACACCGGCCATGTTTCAAAAATACATGCAAATGAAAAGTTTTTGCAGCCACCAACCTTCCTCAGCAGCTACCTTTGCTGACACAGAAGTAGGGCAGGGAGAGAGAGGGAAAGAAAGATAAAGGATACTATTTAGCTGGTGTTAAAAAACTATTCATTCCCATGATCTGTTTCAGTGCATTTTAGTAGCTTTTAATAATTTTAACTCTTTTCTGAGAGAGTGTTTTCCCACCACAAACTTGCAATTCATTGCTCCCTGTACAAACAGACACCTGTTTGATCTATGTCTAATGAAATCTTACCTAAACCTTTAAAGCAAACTATTGATTGAACAATTATACTTCATCCATACTGAATTGTTATCTGTTCCCCCATTCAGTCCTCTGTTTCTTTATCTGACATTCTACAGACCCTCGTTATAACTCTACTTATAAGAACTGACACATTTAGACTGTAGATCAATTTTCTATTTCCATTGTTTTGGAAAATTGCTCTTCAACAGGATTTCCTCCTTCAAAGGACAGGTTCAGTGTAGCACTTATATTTAATTGACCCACTAGGTTTGCTACTGAAGTCCTTGCCAAAGTTGCCCAGGTGAACTAATCTGCAGTATTCTTATTGCTGGAAAAACTATTATAGTCTAAAATTAATGTTGAACTGTCTCACCTTTAAAATAAATGTGTATTAGGCTGGTTTGTGTGATACTGAAATAATTTCCTGGTTCAAGACCATTTTTCACTTGTACATCCTAGCTGGTATTTTTTCTTTCAGCTCTTTGAAATGCCTGGGAGTAGCCAACCGCTTACAATTTAGGAGCATTTATATTGATAATTAATTAATTAATTAGTTTAAGTGAGTTCATTAATATGTTAAGAGCACTATCTGGAAGAATTTGCAATCTCATTAAATCGTTGAAAGAACACCGAGCTATCTTCTGAATCTAAAAATTTCATAACAATATCCAGGATGTGTCATAGAAAAATTCCTCATTCCTTATGACACTATCCTAAGCCTTTCAAGATAGAAATGTCCCAAGACTTTCTTCTCAGAGTTATGGGGGGAAAAACATGAAAGGAGCACTTTAATAATATTTTAGGTACCTGAAATCCATGACTGCACAAAGATCTTTACTAAATCAAAAACACTGTGACGCCTTTCTGAACAATCAGTCTTTTCACAATCATCTGGTCAGTGTGGTTGGTGTGCACCAGCCCTGGAATGCTCTCTTCCACAAAGCCATAAAGGAGCACCCAAATCTGCTTATGCTATTTCCAGTACATAACTAAGCTTACCAATTTTCTTTTTATTGTTTGGTTTGTAAAAAAAAAAACCAAACTAAACCCGATCTACATTTTTGATCATTTTAATTCTTGAACATTTTCTGAATGTAGATATAAAAAATATATCTTTCATTTGTTTCCTAAGTACAACATTGTCATATGAAGGAAGGAAATGTTTTACTATAAATTATTCATGGATTTTTACTACTTTTTGAGATCATGATGTTCTTTGCAACTGTTAATCCTTACTTGGATCAGTGTTACTTACCATCTTTGAAACAGCAGTGCTTTGATTAGGACATCACAAACTTTCTTCA
The DNA here is from genome assembly GCA_013397055.1 of Pachycephala philippinensis. NCBI lineage: Eukaryota > Metazoa > Chordata > Aves > Passeriformes > Pachycephala > Pachycephala philippinensis. Next base: position 1,045,399 of record VWZT01003745.1, on the reverse strand, counting down.
TTTCCAAGGAGAATAAGTCTGACTTTCTTGTTAGTTGTTCATGAGTTGAATGTTAGAAGTTTGGTATCTGTTTGACTGTGCTCCATTGCATTAATGACGGCGTGAAAGGTATGAATAAATATTAACATGGTTTGGTCTAAGAATTTCATCTTCAGATCATTAATTTCAAAGACCTATAAACTGTTTGTAGTCACTACCGAGATTTTAAAATACATTATCTCTATAGCCTCTGCAAAGCATACAGAGTGAGAGTTCTCAGGTGGTCTTAAGTGAATGGAAGTGGAAGAATTAAATAAATACAGTCAAGTCTCTGTGGGAGTATGAATGCAGCATGTCTCTAATAATTTTCAATACTTGAAAACTGATGAACTTAAAAAAAATACTAAATTTGTGTGAATGACGTTTTTTATGCCAATTGAAAAGTAGTACTTAGGAGTTTTTAAGAGATTCATTTAGATTGTAACAAAACTGGGGTCATAACCTTGAAATTCAATTTATTTTCTCTGTGATTTTCTAATAGGAAGTACTGGTTTCCCTTTGTTAGTATGGATTCCCTGAAATAAACACTTGGGTTCAATAAAATATTTAGGTTTCTTAAATCTCAAAATTGGAAACTTAATGTGGCATTGTCCCTTTAGGTTGCAGGATGCCTCCGCTAGTAAGGATTTCAGAATGAAGAATACATGTGAAGATGTCTGATGCTTAAAAAAGAAGAAAAAAATTCCACATAAAATAAGTTAAACTATATGGAAGAGAAAAAAAAACCATGTTTTTGTTTCATCATTGTTGGTATCTGGCGTTTCTTTCTTGTGTTTTTTCCTATTTTTCTTTTTTTGGAATAAAATTCTGAAAACAAGCAAACAAAAAAAAAAAAGAGGAAACTGTTTATCTTTACTTTTTTTGTTGTTTGGGAAACTGCCTTCATTGCCATATTTCTGCTAAATAGTCACTATCTAAATAGAGACACTTGAGAATTCTTTCATTTAGAATTGTGATGATACATGTACACTGCAGGTTTTGTGAGAGTGTTTCACAGATCAATATAAATTTTCATAAAAATATTTCATCTCAAATAAAGTCTGGTATCACAACCACAAAAGATACATTTCCGCATTTGATTAAAAATTTGATAGATGTGACTAATACTCACCAGATCCGTTTTGAAAACTGATACTTTTAAAAAACATTAAATCTCAAACATTATAGGTTAGTTAGAGAAAGACTGGTTGAATTTCAAGATGTCACTGACAGGAGTCACAGAATATGGAATAACATGGACTCATTTGCACTTAAATAGATATACTTGCAAATTGGGAACATTTCAACTACTGTGAGTGCTGAAATAGAGCTGAAATCTCTTTTCTCCTGCATGTGCACAGTAGAGTAGTTGTACTGTAGATGAAGCAAAACAAGCTGCCTGTTGCGATGAAAAAAAGCAGCAAAGCATGTTAAATTAGAATTTCTGAAGTTTATGAAAATTTTATTAAGAAGTTTATTAAAACAGAAGTTTATGAAATTGTAACCGTGAGTTAACTGTTATAAATAGTAATTTCATGCTGCAGTGAACTTAAAGAGTTAATTTCAGAATGGATTACCCATGTGTCATGCATGCCTATTAACAGTCACTGCCTTCTGAAATGAGAAGGAATTTTAAAACAGATGCGAAATAGAATTTGTATGGGTATAAATGGCAAAAACAAACCTCTTGAACTATTTTGCCAGTTGAACCCTAGCTTGCTTTCACAGACATGCATTCAATCTAAAAGAGGTCTTAGAAATATGGAAAAAACCATCACCACCAACAGAGAAACTATCAGCAGGCTAGAAGTTACAGCTACACAGGTTTTCCTAAATTCTTTCCTAAATCCTAAATCTTAGCAGCTGAAACCCTGTTCCTCATTATTTTTTCTAGCTTCCATCTAGCATGTGAATTGTTCTTTTTGTACATCAATAATATACAATACCAGGTTTAAATAAAACCAAACAAAAACAACCAACCAAAACAAACAAAAAACCCCAAATAAACAAAAAACCCCAAACTAACCAAAACCAAAAAAAAAAAAAGGAAAATTGGTTCACACACAGCCTCAGAACTTGCTGCAGATAGTAAAAAGTTAACACTGGTTAAGGAAGATGTAGTACCTCTACAGCTCTAAAAGGAAAATACATGGAGGTAATGTAATCTCTTGAACTGGAAGTATTTGGATGATGACAGAATGCTGGAGAGTAGCATTATTATCCTGTTCATATTCTTTTCTCAACATCTGTTTGTGTACAGTTACAGGAACAGAACCCTGAATTTCACCTTGATGTGGTGAAGTTCTTAAGTTCAACAGAACCATTTTTTTCTGCCTTCTATTTTTTATGCTGTTCTACTGATTAAGATGAGGAAAGAGGAAAAAGAAGAAAAACAAAAATGAGTTGAAAAACATGAGTGCAAGATAGATGAGAAGCATTAAAGAGGCAGATAACTGTGTGAGTGAACAGGGGCAAGGACTAAGAAGTGGTGGTAAAAATGGTAAGAAGACTACTAGTCACAGAAATAAATATTTCTAAATTCATAGACATAAGGATTGACTGCTTCCTATTCTACCCTTCTAACATTATCCTAGGCACTAGATTAATAGATGCCTACCCCTTTCCTTCATTTTTACAGGGGGTATGACTGTACCAAGACATCAGTTAGAAGGCTTTTCATCTGCTTTTATAGTGTTAATACTTCAGTCATTTGTTTTTCTGTATTTGATGAAGGTTATCATTTTATACATTGAATAGACTGGGATAACTGGACATTCATCATTTTCTGACACTTTCCTTATGCCCCTGAACTCAAAGGAGGAAAAATTCCACCTTCTATGAAAAAATGAGGAAAAATATTTTAACTCCTCTTTTTGCAGGTAGTAGCCTTCACCTGGGATAATACTCAGTGCTACTACTCCTTTAAGAACTGACATCTATTCTCAGTCATGTGTACCCATTACACTCTTAAATCTGAACAAAACTTGAGGTTCTCTCTATATTGTTTGAATTTATTCTCAGAAAAAAAAAAGAAACAAAAACTACCACCTGTGACACTTACCTTGCTGCCAGCTGTAGCTCATTGTGTGAAGAGGAAGGTAAATTACACATATGTTAAACAGAGATGACATTAATTAGAGAGGGAATGTCATAGGGTAAAGCCTATAAAAAAGCATCATTTAAATAAGATCTTGGCTATATCTGCCCAGCTCTACCATGTTAAATTATTGGACTGGGATCAATAACAAAGCTCAGATGATTATTATGGAGAAGGCTTACCCTAAAGAGATGGATTATATCCACCTTTCTCTAATGGTTTAGGAAAGAAAGATGCATAGATAAACTGCTAGCAGCTTTTCATCCATGTAATACATTCAGGGCAGGGCCCCAGAAGATGATAGCAATTTAGTTATCAACAGCTAATTGACTTAGTGTAGAGGAGTTTGTATTTTGTCTCACACATTCTGACTGTTACAGCTGGACAGAGGGGATTGGAAGAGAGCATCCTGTTAAAGTGGGGCAACACTGTTCTGAGCCAACTTCCTGTTCCATCTTGAGACTGTCCTCTGCCTGGACTCACTCCCTGGAGGAGGGCACAAGGAGCTGGCTGTGCATGCATGAGCAAAACAGCACAAAATGTCTAGTTTACATAAGAAGCGTGGACCAGGCTAAATACAAAGGGAAATGGATTGGGCCTCCTCTCTCTCATTCTCCTCTTTGACTGTCTCACAACCTCAGCTCCAGATCATTCATGTGGCAGGACCAATGTGGATCTAAGGACTGGTGATATTCTTTGTTCTCTCTTTCCCTCTTCTGTCTTTTACTCTCCTCGTTTTACCTGTGCAAAGCACAACCATCATATTCTGCCCTGTGTTTTGTACTGAAGTCTGTTGTGGGAGTAGGGAGAATGTGGAAGTGTGCTGTGGCTTGTTAGTCAGCACCTTTGGGGAGTTTGTTGTGGGAGTTGAGAACTTATAGAAGTGTACTGTAAAAAATTAAGGGCTTTTCAGCCACCGTTCTCGTGGCAGTGTATTTTAAGAATTTAAGGGATTGTTAGCTAATACCTCTTGAGTATAAAAAGTGGACTGGTTGCCAGAATGAATGTGACTGTACAATAAAATAGAAGAGCTCCCTGATACACATCTGGTGTCTTTGTTCAGCCTGATGAGAATTCATAACAAACATCACACTCCCTACCCATGGGTTGTGACACTTAGGACATGAGAAAGTCAAGAAATTTGCCTTGGGTTATGTCTCTGATGGCTTAAGCAGAATTTTTAGGACAGAAAGCAATAAATGATGAAGACAGTAGCTGGTCCTGAGGAAAGCACACCCACTGATGTGCTCATCACTGCCAAAGGCTGAACGCACTTTGCCATCCAGGGTGCTGATCACAGCTGGACTGGAGACCTTGTCTGATATGGGCAGCCTATGCAGACTTATGCAACATATGAGATAGAATACGAATTGCTATCTAACTCTCGTACTCATCCTACGTAGTAAATAAATCTTAGATTTTGTGTTACTGGGTTCCATCACACTTAACTTTCCCTCTGATTGAGAACAAAAACCTTGGCAGCACAATGACATCTTACTTGCTTACTTCTGGTCAGTGATTGTATAACTTGGAAATATATTCACAAGTCCTTTCTGCTCCTTTTTTACGTTCTGTGTTTGGGCCTTACCAAAATTGATCAGTTACACAGTGAAAATGTGATACACAGGAAATGTCTGTGGGTGGGAGAAAGATCAGCTGATTTCCAGTGTGGTAAGAGTAATTAGTAAGGAACAATGGAAAGTAAAGGGTACAAGTTGGAATAGCTGTGGGTGGCAGAAGAGGGCTGTGAGGAGACAAGACATATTTTAAATAACCTGTAGTGTCTTCTAAAATTGCTGTGGAGGCAAGAAGACAACTCTCATTCTTGCTACTAAGGAAGAAAAGGAGGGGTATGAGACGACAGAAAACTTCAGAGAGGTTTCTTCTTCTGCTAATTAAAAATTTAGGGGCAGTATTAACAAAGATGTAATCCTCTCCCATTATCTGCTTTTGCACCTTCTCACGCTCTGCAGATAGTGACGGTCATTCAAGCTTGAGAAGGAACTCATTCCCTGAGGAAATATGGCAGCTGCTTATTCCACCTCCTCCCTTTCTCTTGTACAGTTTTCTTGGGATCCTCATTAAAGTTATCCTACTAAATAAGTGACTTTGGTTTTCAAAACTTGTGTTCCTCTCCTGACACTGTCCTTAATTCATGGGAATCTGCACAGATGTAGGTGCTTTAATTACAAATGATCTGGATTCTAGAATAAATAATGAGATATGATATTGACTGTTCATAAATTAAAGACATTCAAGATAAGAGAAAAAAACCAAAGAAAACCAGCCAAGTGATACAAGTGAAATTGGTAAGCTGGTATTAGTAACACCAGGATTTCAGAGAGAAAATTGCCATTCTTGACATATATTAAATCCTGAGTAAAAGCCAGAGTTGGAAGACAGCAACTCTGCAATTCTGCAATGATCTGTCTATACTGTGAAACTACAGACACCTACATCTTCATGACCTCTTTGGCCTGCTGTGAGTCTCATTAGGTGCCTGCACTAAAAGCAGTGAGCATACTTGTGTTTAACTTTTTGGCATGCTAGTCTAAGCTATTTATTATGGCTGTTAGCTCATGATTAAACTATGTGTTCACATAAACTGTGAATAAATACTGCTTATGTTATTTGAGTGCAATTAAGGATGTCCAAATGAAAGTGTTTTAAGAGAAGATTACACCCACCAGCCCTCTAAAATAGTTCCCTTTCACATAAAAGGGAGCAGCACTGGAATTATGCAATTTCCTCCTTCCCATAAAGCCCTAAGATTACTGGCTGTCATATTAGAAAACACAAATTTAACAGCACATTTTAATTTAGCTTGGAAATAGTGTTATGGACAATACCTAAAACTTGGGAAAAAACCAAAAAAAATGCACCTCAGATCAATACTTTTCTTATATTTAAGAGAGTTTTATAATCCAATCTTATTAACCTGCAGTACCTCAAACCTCAGACTTTAATTTCTTTTGAACTTCAACCATCTCCCTGGTTTTTTTTAAATACTTTTTCTAAGGCTTATTACAGGTGAAAGAAATATTTCCTTGTGCTTTCTTTGGACATTATTCAGAAATTCAAATGGTGTTTTCAGCATTATGTATTAATATTAACTTTTTGATCACCTCTGAAATTACAGCATGACATTAATTCTAATTGTTTTTTGTCCCACTGTTGAGATTCTCATAGAAAAAAAATATATTGTTATTACTGATGTAAATGAATTACTTGGTTAAGAGAAAAAGGGCAGTATAAATGTTCAAAAGATTGTATCAGATTAAAAGTTTTTTCTGTATGCAAAATAAAGGATGATGTGTATAACCCCATTTTTCTCTAAACCCAGAAATATTAACCTATGACTTTTAAATTAAACTTTTACTTACACCATTTTTTCTCAGGAAGCCATAACTCTTCCAATTCATTTAAAACAGGGTTTCTTTTAAACAGTTGTGTTTTTTTTTTTAAAGTCAACCAGTCTCAATATAATGATAATACAGCAATTTTGCACTTCTAAAGGGTTTTTTCATTTCAGACTTTCAAAGCAACTTAGAAGTACTAAGGAAAAGACTTTTTAAAGGAAGTTTTATTAGCTTACTGATGCTCTTGTTAAACTCTGGAAAATTCTCACTAATTTCAGTCAGAGTAAAACCAGGCCAGTGCTGAGTGTCTTGGGAAACCCTTCCCCCACATTATCCACACCCTCAAGTTATTTTACACAACTGATGATTTTACAAAATAAATACTCATTATTCATACTTTACATTGAAGCAAGAGCCACGATTCATTTAATCAAACAGCAAAGAGCTATGGCAACCTTATTCAGAGCTCTGGGCTTGAATTTCAGAATATGTGGGCTTTTTTTTTTTTAGTAAAGATTAGGTAAAGAGTAACGCTGTGCAGAAATTTACTCCATGGGAAGGAAATAATTTTAAATTATTGTTCCTTAATAGAGCAAAAAGCTTGTAACGAAATTCAAAACAGGAATTCTCGAAGTTTTGAAAATTTCCATTTATGGTTTCTCCATTTATGACTATTTAGCCATTTGCCCATGGGCTTCTGCAGAGACAGGAGAAACAAGTAAATTTTCACTTTCCCCAGCAGCAGCTGACAGAAATTACCACAATTCTTCCCAGTGGCTCAGGTCTGTTCAGTACAGGTAAAGAGTAGTGCTATAAGCAGCATTTCTGTGTCACCTTCTTTCACTCTCCTCACAGGGACATACACATTTATGCACCTTGCATGATGTGCTGCAGAGTCCTGATGTGGAATATAGTCCTGTAGCCCTTATCAAGGATAGCAGAGCACGTCCAACCAGAGCTGCCACAGGATGACTATCCAAACGATGTCTGAAGGCAAGTCAGGAAGGCAAGGATCACCAAAGGGGGTCATGTCGCTGGCAAGGGCCAGGGCTAAGGGGCTGAGCTCCAGCACAGCCCTCATGGGAGGAGGAGACCCACAGAGACTGGTCCCAGACCTTCTCCAAAGTCACTGCCACCCCGCAGCAGAAATGGTTCTGACCTCCCTCCCCAGTCCCAGAAGGGGAAAGGAGAGGAATGGGACAGGATGGACGCTGCAGAACTTGTTGCACCCAGGGCCCTAGCGATCTTGTAAATATTTGTACATAATAGAACAGCTAGAATAAATTGCTGCTTTTCCTCTCTAAAATATGGAGGAAGAACTCCTCGTTAAAACTTGTTAGTTTTCCTGCAACAGAGCTGAGTTTCACCCAACTCCTGTCTGTTGTCTGAGTGTTGCAGACGATCTCAGTTACTCAATCATATGATAGTGCAAATGACTATTAAATCTTTGCATCGCTGGACAAATACAAATGTTACTTAAGCAAAAATCAAATTTTCAGTGTTTTGTATTATCTTCTCTTCCCAGTAATGTGGACAACAGTGGTGATTCTCAGCTCCAAGCATCAGAAGAGAATCTGGTTTATATATTACTGATTGGAGCGCTCTGCTCAATTGCATATGTGTTGAAGACTTAATAAATGTAGTTAAATAATTTGCTAAACTACCTGAGGTACAGTTCTTGATCATATTCATTTGAACTTCATATTCATATATCATATCGTACCATTCATATGCATATCACATTCATTTAAATTTCTTGGCCATTATCTACTTTTTTTAGATAGTTCTAAAAATTAGATTTGGGTATATAGACTATTCACGATATGTGTGAAACAGCAGACCTTCACAATCCTAATTCCCTTGAAGTAGTTTCTAGTTTATTATCCAAAATTAGTTCATTGCAGATACCACATCTGGTGATTATTGCCTTGGTGATTCACAAGAATGCTGGCTAATGTTTTGATAAGTTGAGTTACAGGGGAAAATATGACAGCATAATCAGCTGTCAGAGATTTCTTCTGCACGTGAATAAAACATTTGCCTGTTGATACCAGGTATATCATGAATTGTCAAGGAGAAAGATGGATGTTTAATATGAAAGATGGAGCTCTGGAACATTCAATATTGTATTAAAATTAGAGGATGAATTTTTTTCACAACCAGAGGCAAGAAAGAAATATTAGGAATTGTCGTGGTTTGACACTGGCCAAATGGCAGGCAGCAACGAAATCTGCTCACTCACCCTCCCTTGCCACAGCTAGGCAGAGGAGAGAAAAATTTAAGGAAGGGTTCATGAGTTGAGTTAAGGACTGGGAGAAAACACTCCAAGGGCAAAACAGGCTCATCTTAAAGATACCGAGTGAGTTTATTACTAACAAAATCAGAGCAGGATAATGAAAATTAAAAATAAGCCCTTAAAGAACACCTTTTTTCCCCAACCCCTCCCTCCTTCCCACTGACAGAGCAGGGAGACTGGGGATGGGGGTTGTGATCAGTTCATCACCCAAGGTTTTCTTCCACTACTCAGGGAGAGGAGTCTTTCCCCTGTGAGGCCGTGGGGTCCCTCCCACGGGAGACAGTTCTCTGTGAACTTCTCCAGC
>VWZT01003745.1:1016685-1035780 GCA_013397055.1 Pachycephala philippinensis | reverse complement strand
GGGCTGCAGGGGCACAGCTGCTCCACCATGGGCTGCACCACAGCCTGCAGGGGAATCTCGGCTCCGGCGCCTGGAGCACCTCCTCCCCCTCCTTCTCCACTGACCTTGGTGTCTCCATGTTGTTTCTCTCACATGTTCTCACCTCCTCCACTTCTCTAACTAGAAAAAACTGCACACCCTTTATTGTGATTTTCTTCTTAAATATGTCCTCACAGAGCATTACCAGCCTCTCTCATTGGCCCGGTTCTGGCCAGCAGCATGTCCATCTGCAGAGCCATCAGCCACTGGCTCTGCTCTGCATGGTGGGAAGCTTCCAGCAGCTTCCTCACAGGAGCCCCCTCTGTGGCCTCCCCCGCTACCAAAAACGAGGCCGTGCCAAACCAACACAGGAATGCTACAGAAAAAGTGAAATATTGGAAGTTGAAGATGCTATGGATTTTTATGAATTGTAGATTTATCAATGACTGGTTTTCATGATTCAAATTTTGAAGATAATTTCTGATGTATCTTCCCAGATAACATCAGAATTTTGAAAATGTGAAAATCAGAGGTGATAGAAATAATCTGATTGGGAGACTTTTACTATGTAATATGAGAATTAACCTTTACAGGACAGTGGTGATTATATTTTTTGCAATTGGAAAACCAAAAAAAAACCCCACCTCAAACTATTTTTTTTATTTTCTTATTTCAGTAAAATAATCTCAATAAATTTATAAGAAATCAGGACAGGTTGTGCAGGCTCTTATTCCCATTTACATTGCTTTTGTTTGCTATAATTTTACATTCTAACATTGCAACACTTTTATGATTACAGAAAATTTTGCATGGCAGAAGGAAAGTGTGTTAATAATATAAATGGGCTTTCAAAAACTTATCTTTAGCAGTATCTGCATATCTTTTGATGTAGCCTAATTTATTTGGTAAACATAAAGGAACTGGTCATGACACAACTCTGTGTTCTCTCTCTTTCTCACGCTATCTGTGTGCTTATAATAAATATTTCATTGTTGAACACTTTTTCTCAAATCAGACCAAATATTTGATATGCTCACATGAATATATATTATGTCTATTTTTTCCTTTTTTGTTCCTACTATTCCCTACAGTGAAAAGGCTTAGCATAATTTGATGCCCCAGGGTATGTTCCATATTCATTTAAAACCAGGTTATCAGTAAAGTCAGAGAGACACCTTATGTCAGTGAGGTTTGTTTGCAGTAAGCTACAATCAGATGTAGAAAATGTGCAACCACTGCTGTCCAGAAATGACAGTTCTGTTCTTTCAGCGTAACAGAATTATCAACAATAAAATCAAGTAGGGAGGGAGGCCTTTGAGGGAGTCAGAACTATCCTAAAAGTCTAGTTCAAAGGGGCAAATTCTCACCTGCTTCTACCTTCACAAACTAAGGATAAATGAATCACCCCTTTATGCTTCATGTAGTGCAATTGTTTAGTAACACATATATTCAAACAGAGAGTCATAAACAAACTTTTCCTGCTTAAAAGTCATTTCATAGTCAGACCATCTCTCCAAAAGAAAAAAAGAAAAGAACAAAAAATGACAAACATTAGTCATACTTTAAAATTAATTCAGGGAAGTTGTTCCGTTATTTTGATGATATGAACCTGTATAGAAAAGGACATAAAATAATGAAAAGCAGACACTTGTCACTAGAAGAAGTAGCAGCAGTCCTGGATTGCAGTCTCAGCAATGCCACGTGTTGACTTGTTCACGGATACAAGAAACTAGAGCAGCATAACAGGTTTAAATGTTAGCAAGGTTCTACCCTGTTACCTTCTTAACAAGTGTCGTTTGGTGAAAGGGGATCTGAAGCTAACAGCACAAATGGCTCCTGATCTTCCTTAGACTCCTTGAAAGCAGGAAGAATTCACATCCCTTTGCTCGGTCACCCCTCTCTGGGTCTCCTGAAGGAGTCACAGGCACTGAAATAATCAGCCTGTCCTTAGGTTTGTAATCCTTGTACCACTAGATGTCCCTGCACACCAAACTTTAGGAAGGCCTGTTTGGAGTACCCCGACACTTTCAGAGGCAGAGCAGCAGCCACAGGGCAAGCGAGGATAGCCATAAAATTTGATTGAGCAGAACCTGACCATTATTTTTTTTTAGGTAATAATTGCAGTAACTACAAACACCGCTGAAGATTATCCACCCTGCACCAAACATTATTATTCATTGACACAAATGTAAGGTCCATGGCATAGTATTGACAGTCAGCATCATTTAATTTAAGTAATGTCTTCCCTCACAAGGGTAAAAACACTGTATTGAAATCAGCCTGTAATGCCTGTTCATTCAATAAACTTTAAATGCCCTTGGTGCTCTGTATGGAAGGGCAGATTTAAGGCAGCAACCATTGCAAAAATTTAGGAAAATAGATGTAGTGCTACTTTAATTAAAGCAAACATTTGCATATTCTGATTTGAGTACAATAAAATAAGTATTGTTAAAGAACTGGAACAGGATGTACATATTAAAAAAATACATTTTCTAAATTACTCTCAATTTGATCCAAAAAACCTTCTCCCTGATTAATTAGGATTTTTTAATAATTAGAAATACATCAAATGTTTGCAAAACATTTTGTACATACAGGAGCATGCTGCAGGGATACTTGTGTCTGAGCAGCACTAGAAAGCTGATGTGCAGCAATTATTTTGTTGTCTCCTGGAGGAACTAAACTTGGCAAGAAAATCTTTACATAAAACCAAACATATTAGATGTCTGTATGTTGTGGGTATAATTTTGGGTTTTTTTCTTGGAGAAAACATTTAGGTTTGTCTATTCCTTTTCATAACAGTAGAATATTGCTTTGAATAACATGCTTCCTGTAGATTCCTGCTTCAGAAATCCAGCTTCAGAAAAAAAAGGGTGGGTCACATCCGCTGCCAATTAAAAAATATTGCTTCTTTCACCAAGTCTTCAAAGTTTGACTCATATTCCATTCATGGAGAAAATAACTGAAGAGAAAATAACTGTCATTAAGTTCATAACAACTGAAAGAAGTGGGGTTTTTTACAGAATTAAATCAGTACTACTTCTTGGTTTTCTCCTTACTTCTGCCTGTTGGATTAGGGAAGCAGCAAATGATCAACGCTGTTTCCCCGACTGTGGAAAATGGTGCTGTAAGTAGCAAGCACTCTTCCCTAAAACTGTAATCTGTGGAGGATTAAGAAGCATCTGGATGCAGAATATCCTTCCCCCCACTCCTTTCCTATTTTATGAAAAATTGACAATATTTAGGTTTGCTCTGGCCCTGACATCTTTCCTTTCTATTATGTAATCTTGGATGTTTGCTTGTTGGGTGTTGGTTTGGTTGGCTGGGGGTTTTTGAGGGGCAGATGGGGATGTTTGGGGGNNNGTGGGGGGGGGGGAGAGGTATTTTTCTTCTACTTTTTTTTTTTCCCCAAATAAGTATTCATTAGAAATAGTCTCCCTTTTCCCTTCAAGGCTAGGAAGATTTCATTGAAACCTTTTTAAGCCTCAATTACAAAAATGTAAAACTAACTCACAGACACTCAAATTATGGAGAACACACTTGGGAAGTATCACTGTATAGTTTTCCTGGTATTAAATTCTTCCTTAGGCAACCACTATCAGCAGTTGGTGAAGAGTGAATATCTGGGTAGAGAAACCTTGAACGATTCTTCCTATATAATGCAAGACATTCAGAGCATGTTTTTTGCACAGATCTCATCTATCTGAAAGATTTGTGGTTGGACATAACTGTCATGGTTTTCTTGTTTGCCTTCTTGTTGTAGATGGAACTTGTACAGACTTCGCACACAGAAGCTTGGTGTTGCACTCAGTTTCAAAGTTAGAAGATACATCTACTATTTTGCAGTGGGAAAGCAGACCAAGGTATTGATTGCTCTGGGGAAAAACTCCACAGTGAATGTGTGAGAGACAGAGATTGTCCACAGGGAGAGAAGTTTTAAAGTAGTTATTTTCCACTAATAAATTCCTTGTTCGGCTTTAGAAGGAATGAATAACTTTGTTTTAGTAAGAAACACATGACACATGGATTTCTGTGTAACAACCTAATGCACTGTTGCTAGACTGTCAAGCTGTCTGCTCAGTTTTGTTATAAAGAAAGTAATACAAAAGTAACAACAGTGATATATTTATAGCTAATCCACAGCAGACTGTTTTTTGTGAGTCTTTATTCTAGTCACTGCATCCTGTGTGAGCGGCAGGAATTGCAGAGACATCAAATAAACCCATGATTTTGGGCTGGGATCCCCACTGATGTGTGTACCACTAACTCAAGCAGTCAGATTTTGTGACAGCATATTAGGCCAGAGATACTTAAGGGTATAAACCTCCTGCTTCTTCCTTATCCTTTTTCTCAGACAGCAGAAGTCATATTTCAGGAATATATACAGATTTATACAATAATATATTTGTCAGACAAATTTTCATAGACATTCCTGAAGAACCTAGCATGCAGCAAATTTTACTATTACTTGTGCTAATTATTTACATTTTTTCTAAGGGATGTTTTTGATTGGTTTTAATGTTCTATTAGATAAACAGGGAAACGTATTGGAGCTGTATTGTAGAAATGTAAGAGCCAAGAGTGTTTGAAGAAAACTATTCTTGGTTTTAAAATGGTCTTTAGTCTGAACTCTATGTTTGAGATAATCTTAGGCAAGTCTCAGAAGTAGAAAGAATTTAAGTAAAACCTTCGTGGAATTAGATTAAGTATCAATTTGTTGCTGCTGTCAGGTGGTCATTTTTGCAGGGAACACCATAACCACCCAGCCAACTACAAGCTGATGATAAGCTGATCAGCAAGTAAAAGCATATAGATGAAATATAAGAATTAATTTTGTGTTAGGCATAATTATCTACCCCAAATCTGGCCACTAACTAGGGACTTACGTTGCTAATTTTGTGTAAGTTCCTGAAAATGTTCGATATCAAAATGATGAAGACATTAATTTCCCATCTCATACAGAATATGTCACTTCCAGCAGCACAGCAGAAGGTGATTGATGATTACTTGCTAAATAGAAATATTCCCACATCCTGAATCTCTAGTGTCACTTCTTATAAGTTTCACAGTCACTCTAAGAGACAACCACCTCAACTTCCCCATGGAAGAGAAAGATACTTTTTGGTCTGATTGAAAAACAGGTGTTTAAGAAAGAAGCTAAAAGGTATCACAAACAACGCTCTTCTGCCTTAACATCTGTTCTGGCTACAAGGGAACAAGAAAGTCTGAAATAGCTTTAACTGGGGTCACAGGTCACCGTAGCAGTGGCCATAGCAGTAGGAATGGAAGCTTTAGACTCTCATGATATTTTAAAATTAAATTCTCTACAGTGACATATTGCTATAAAAGAAAGGTTTCAGTAAAGGCATAAGACTATTGAAAACTGTTGCAGGGAGCAGAAACCCAAACATACTAAAGCAGGAATAGGCCTGGAAAGAGAAAAAAGCTTCTCTTCTCTCTCAAACACTTTGTTCTACAGAGTGACTCATATTTGGATTTATTTATTTTATTTTAAAAAGCATAAAAATGGGGAATATAAGTCACTAGCTTTGAATAGCTCAGCTTGCCGTGAAGTCTGACCTTGTGGCCTCCCAGAGCCTGAGCAGCTCTTGAGGTTGTGACTAGTTCCCAATGAGCTGTACTAGCAAATGCAATCATACCTACTTTTGATTTTCTTCTTATTATTTTGGTATTGACCCTTACAACAGGATAGAAGCAAGCACACTGAATTTTAAGGCAGACTCTACTACAGACGACTGTGTCAGCAGTAAGTCATAGATTTTTAATGATTTTTGCACATTGAAAAATGCACAGGGAGCTCATCTGGGGAAGGGACATCTAAAAAGAGGATTTTTTTTCCTTAACCTCTTTTGACAGGCAGTGATGGTAAAAGTGTTGTGAAAAGGTATTACAAAAGTGATTCATGACAGATAATTGCTTATGAAAATACAGACGTGGGAAGTCAGGAATTTCAGAATGCCCAAAGTTTGGAGCTCCAGGGAGTTTTACTCTCCTGAATTGGAAACTTGTGTGGATATCATCTCAAGAAAGGTCATTCAGGTCTCTAGACTTTCCTTGTCAAAGAATATGAAGCCCTTGGACTCCTGGGAGGAAAGGAAAACACCAAAGCTTTAGGGCTTTCCTAGGTCAGCATCCCCTGGAGGAATTCAAAGTGTCTCCAAACAGCTTGCTCCAAACAGGGTCAGAGACCTTTGTTAATCCTCCTCCCCCGTGCTTATGTATGCATCTGAAGCATCGCAACATACTCTGTTTTGCTTTATTGAGAAGTCAGGGAGGGAGGAATTGTTTGAGTTTCACCAGGTTAAGGGGCAAGGAGAAATGTCTCTTGACAGCCCTTAGCTATTCACCTGCACACCAAGGACATGTGCTTTGTTTTGTCCAAAGACCCAATGTGTTGGGTGTCTTTGGGGGTCACTCTTTAACTACCTCAGTTTCCACTAAACTAGCTCACGTGCTTTTAATTCTCCTTTCGGTCTGCTTTGTAGACCAATAGAAATGTAAATCAGCACCATTCCTCTAATTTCTTATTGTTTTACCTGCAAAAAGAATTTAGGAAGCTTATACTCATATGTGTCTATCCTTGATCATGGCAAAAATATTTTCCTTAAATGCTCTGTGGCCAAATAAGAAGATGCCATTTTAATGAATACTTAAAGACGTTCTTCTCTGAAAGATTTTTTCAGTCAGATTGTCTTCCTTCCTTTTCCTTTCCTTTTCCTTCCTTTTTGTCTTTTTTCCTTTTTCCATGGATTATTCTACAGTGTCCTCAGAGTGACAGGAAAATAATGATCTATTACACTGGCATGTAATCAGCATGGTGTTTCTCCAGCAATACATTAGATCAAATCATGAACAGAGCAGCATTACAGCAGTATCATTTTGACAATGATTTAAACTAACATATCATCAGTGCTACTGTACATCACTTCAGAGATAAAGCATGTTAATGCCTTGTCAGATTGATGTTGCTGTAACAAAAAGCATTAGCATAATGCAGGGGTGATGTAAGTACAACAGGTAAGATTTCTACTGCTGCTGTAATATTAAGTATTAGCATAATGCAGGGGTGATGTAAGTATGCTAAGTCCATTTTTCCTCTTAATCATTTTTCCAATTAATTTATCTGTGGAAAGTCCATATATATTCACTTTACATGTGAAGGTCAGATTGTGCTACTCTGGTACTTATAACTAATTTAATGAGGACAATCAACCGTGATATTTGCATTGCTTAAGTGAATGAAAATTTTGCTGCTGACTTAAAAGAAACAAGATAAAATTTAAGTTGAGACACTGTCCTGCTCATTATAAGAAACTTTGATGCTGAGACAAAGACTAGCATAATACATTGACTGGAAATTCAGGCAGATGCCTTCTGCTCCTGGTAGTTTTCTGATATGATTCCTATGTTTACGATTGGATGCAACAGCAAACCGACTGAATGATTTTGTGCAAGTCACTTCTTACTGAGAAGTCTATCTTCCTGTAGCATCTGTTTTCTTTTTGTTGATTAAAACACTTGTGTTGTTGTTTATCACTAGTATTAATGAATTGTGCAACACACCAGAACTGCGATCTGGTTTCTACAGCCTTCTAAATAGTCTTTGATTACTCTTTAATAATGATTTAATAAAATGATCCAGAATAGGAAAAAAAAAATCCAGTTTGCACAGTTTTGGGCGTTTTTTTCTGTTCTCTACAAAAGAAAATTTTTATTAATTAACAGCAGGATCAAAGAAAGATATTGACACCAGATCTTTGTTAGCAGCCAGAGCAGCAAAAATTTCTTCTCCACAACTCGATTCCTGAAAAAGCTTGACTCCCTTGATCTCCTCATTGCTTTGGGGTGAAAGCTGCAGGCACACGGCCAGGCAGAAAGGTTTTGGATTTATTCCTAGCTTGAATACATTGTTGCTGGCTCTTTGTTCTTCTCCCTGCACTGGGAAAGTCATGGTCCATGTCCTTTTCTCCCATTTGGCGGATAAGACCAATTGGACTCTGAGACTGTTACTTTGCTTGAAATGTACGACAGAAATACAAAGTGGAAATATGATGGGTTTGAGTAAAGGTACTAAAAAAACTATCCCTCAGATTTTTTTGGAATATGATAAGGATGGCTGGATTATTTCCAAGGCATAGATAATTTTTTTGAAGTCATTCAAAACTGCAGCCGAACATCCATGTTGTTTACACCACAGTTAGCTACATCTCACAATAACTGCAGAAAATTTGTTTCTTTGTAAACCATTTATACACAAGATTTACTCACTGAAATTTATAAAAGAGCTTAAGCAACTTAACCTGAGCAAGGTGCTGGGTCAGTTTGTCTAGACTATGTTCTTTGCCAAGAAAGGTTAGACCAGATGATCCTGGACTTCCCTTCTAACATGGTATTCCATGATTGAACGGGTTGTGGAAAGGAATTACAGGTCAAATACAGTTAGGGCAGAAGGGCCTGATAAATGTGATTTATAACAGGCTTCTGTGACTCAGCACGTCAGTTTGTTATGTGATAAGCATTGCACTTACACCCCAGTATATTCACCCTTCCACAGCTATGCAGCAATTACATTTCAGAGCAACTTTTCATTGGGCTGATGGCAGGCCTGCACCGGAAATCAGCTCCCAGGAATCCAGTAGCATTCCAAGTCACTGAGCAGCAGGACAATTCTCAGCCTTCCCGTGAAACACACCACAAGTGATTTAATGTTTTAATACTAAGAGGTTTTGTTGTGGTTAAGCAGTCCATGAGTGCTGTGTCACCCGCCTCACTACCCTGGAAAGATTTAACAAGACTCCTCTGTCTGGTCCATAACCAATCAGCCCTGCTTGTAATTTGACCTGCTAAATGATTATGCTCTGCATTCTGGTTTTGTTGCAGTCAAGCAAGCTGCAGGATTTAACATTTTACCTCTTTCTCACACAGTCTTCTCTCCAAACTCACCTGAAGGGAAATTCACTGCCATTGGTATGCTCTTTCTGTGGTTAAGTTTCTTATTAAGAAAAACTGAGACAATTGCTCTAGCATCAGCTTTTACATATTTACCCTAGAAATTATTTAGTCTGTTAGATTAAACTCACATTTTCCTACACACACAATTAGAGAATGTTTGATTCATTCAACATTCTGTCCTAAAAACTAATTCATTTGACCTTCTTGAAAGTCTTACTTCAATAAATATTCTTCCTCTAATAACTTCCTGATGGTAGAAAGAAAATATATGTGTATATATATGTGGTGGTTTTGGCTGGGGTGGAGTTCGTTTTCTTCATGCTGTCCAGTGTTGAGATTTGTGCTGAACACAGGGTTGATAACACAGAGATTTTTTTGTTTTTGCTGAGCAGGGATTACACAGAGTCAAGGCCTTTTCTGCTTTTTGTATGGCCAGGCTGGTGAGGAGACTGAGGGAGGGAGGGAGGGACACAGCTGGAACAGGTGACCCCAGCTGATCACAGGGATATTCCATCCCATATGACATCGTGCTCAGGATATAAAGTGAGGGAAAAAGGAGGAAGGAAAGACATTTCAAGTGATGATATTTGTCTTCTCAAGTATCTGTTGAGCATGACAGGGCCCTGCTCTCCTGGAGGTGGCTGGACATCTTCCTGACCATGGGAAGCAGTGAGTTAATCCCTTGTTTCGCTTTGCTTGCGTACATGGACTTTTCCCCCCCATTAAACTGTCATTATCTCAAACTATGAGTTTTCCAGCTTTTACTCTTCCTTTTCTCTCCCTGATCCCACTGGTGAGGGAGTGAGCAAGTGGCTGTGTGCAGCTTGGCTCTTGGCTGGGGTTAAACCACCACAACATATTACATAAATAAAAAATATTTAAATATGTATCACCAGAGATGAAGAGACAAAGAGCAGTGGAAATTCAAATAGATAGTCCTATTCTTTCTGTTCTGCCTTGTAATGTTAAGCATCTTGCACAGGATCTGTGTTCTTTCCTCTCCTTTTATGACCTTACTCCATCTTGTCTGAAAGAACCCTGTGGATCAATGCATCTGAAATTCCTCTTGTCGGTTCATAACAAGAACAGAGAATGTTTTGACATGCAAGAATTTCAGAATGCCTCTAGATTTCAGTTAGCATTTCCAGACAAATTTTAGGTAGAACAAGGACGAAGCAGTAAGCAAACAGTCTGTTGAGATTTCAGTTAAGATGGGTCATAACCATACTTAACTGTTAAAAACAGTACATCTGCTCTCATTTAAAATGGAAAATACAGGTTTGAATCTTCTTTACCTCTTAAAGTCCTATAGACCTCTCAAGGAACAGGTAGCTTCCACACTTTTCATTTATTAAGGATGTTTCTCTGTGTCTGTTTCTCTGATTCATAATGCTCACATTGACAAGAAAGGCTGCCGTGACACAAAGTAGTTACAGGGTATGTATTAAAGAATCTTTCTCATATGCCTAATTTCTTAGCTATCATTATCATGTCATCTGTCATTTTCAGCCAATCTGCTGTAGCTAACTGACTCAATGAAAGAGTGCATCTTAATTTGTCAAAAGCAATTAAAATAATTCACTACACTGGAACATGCATGCAGCCTGTGCACAGCTGAAGAACATCCTGTAGGTGAGAAGATTCTATTATCCCCTCAATTATGATTTTGAGTTATGTGTAATCATTCTTTGTAGTGTATTCAAAGAAACATACAGAGCCTTTACAAATTTAAAATCCAGGCCCCTTGAACTTCTGCGAAACTTACTTACGTTCTGCATCTGATGGCATCAAACAAATGAACAGTAAAATTGCAATGGGTTAACTTTGAACTCTATGAAGAGTGGGAGTTCTGTTTCCTATTTTACTTCTTTTGTTTGTGACGGAATAGTGGGTTTTGTTTGGATGTGTATTTTAACTCTGCTCATCCACCACTATAACTACTGGAAATCCATTGATATTCCCTGTACTCTGGAGCCTACAGTCACTGACCCTCGTATGAGTTCTGCTGCTGATAGCAGAAAGTGAAGAAGTAGTTAATCAACAAAACTCTGATCCAACTAATTATTGATCAAAAGCTATTTCAATACCCGAGATATATCTCAGAATATGTGTAATTAGTCTGTAATTTAATCAGAGAAATCCTCTAAAATGTAGAAATCTTTGGGTTATCTTCAGCTCCAGGAGGCCCAGTACCTCAGAAGCAGAGATTCATACCTGACCAGAAAGGGGACACTGCTCTTTCTGGGTTATTACTGCTCTCTCTCAGGTCACTCCTTCTCATTTGCTTATCAAATAGAATTTGTATTTTCCAGTTCTCTGATTTTTGCATCAACTCCTTCTGTAATCAGAGCTTTTTAGTAGATATTGGCTAGATCAAATACCTGCATGACTTCCCTCAAGACTCTGGTGAGCACTTACTGATACAGCTGACGGAACAGACACGAGTAATATTTGTTTTACCACTAGAATTAAAACAACTAAAGAAAATAGATAACTGTCATGCACATACTGTAAACTTATCCCCAAACCTGCCATCCCCTGACTGCAATCTGTGAAGATGTGACTTCATTAGAAACCATCAGCAGGTCTCTAGGTGCTAATTTGATTCTTTGTTCAGTCACACTCCCTCCCTTTAAAATTACAACATCTCCTTTAGAATATTAATTTTCTGTGTAAGAATTTATTCTGTGGCAGGCATACCAAATGTTTGTTGACACACAAATCCTCCGTTTTCTGGCTGTTTCTTTCCAGTTTCTTTTCCCCTAGTGGCCATACTAAACAATGTTTAATACATTTAACTAAGAAATTAAAGTCTAAACATAAGACTGGATTGGTTTGGGTCATTCAGAAGCAAAACAAAAACTATTTTAAGCCCTTTTTATTCTTGTTATGGTTTACACCAAAACGAAAATGTATGTGTTTTGTGAAATGGGGAGATTTTCTTGACCCATTGTGTTTGATTTGACTGTCAGTGTCCCAAGAAAGCAGAAACCCTTGTGCCTGACCAGTCAGTGTCCCACTATGGGGACTCTTCAATGACCAGCCCTGCTGGATCACAGGGCTGTTTGGCTGACTTATTCAGGGACTCACACCAATAGCCTAAGGGACACACCTCAGCAGGTCTTCCCACGTTCCTTCAATGGGTCTTCCACTTTATTCCAGCATGTTACCCACTGTTACCCCAGCGAATGCCAGTGTCTGTGAAGGACTCACACCAAGAGTTTATGGAATACAACTCTTCATTAATATAAAACTGTGACAGATTGAGGTTCAAGGATTTTCAGTGATAACATCTGACTGCAAAAATGTATTCAAAGCAACACACAGACAAGCTCTAATCTGTAATAAAAGTATTTGGTGCACAGAGAGTGTGGTTCTTACCCAATAGGTGTCCCTATAGGGGAGAAGACAGGTTCAGCCCATTAGCTGATCCCGGTAGTTAGGATGGAGTCTTCCCTAACTTTTCCCCATTCTCAACTTTTATACTATTTTTTTCTTTTTAGGTGGAGCTTGAGTGCAGGTGCCATGGGTGCATGGTTGTGTGTATGGGAAACCATTGTGGATAGGTTTTGAACATGACAGCCACATCCCGTCCAGTGAGTATCAGTTGTGTTTTACCCTATACTTTCTGTGCCATTATAACTTCTGTTAGGATGTGAATATAACTTCTCAGTTTCCTCTAGTTTTACACCCAGCCATCTTTCCACAGTATGGCACTAGTATTTTTCACTTAATTAACCATACTACAATCTATTTTATATCTTTGACCATTTAAAAAAAATATCTTGTGTTCATGACTTGATAAGCAATTACATCAAGTGAAGGATGTAGAGATGAGACAGCTGAAATATTTCTATGAAAGAGAGTCCTAGACTAATTGGATATGAGATTTCTAACTCTTGCATGCAAGCTTGTCTATTTAGAAATGTAGAAAGGAAAAGGAATAGCTCAGCTCCTTTCAATGGCCAGAAACTTTGCTGTTTGCGTGTACTTTCAAAAAATCTACAGAACATCTATATTACATAATGCAGACTGTAAAATGTTTCCTGGTAAATCATAATGAATATTAAATTTTTAATAAACCCCCAAAGTTTCAATTATAATGTTTCATAGGAAGAGAAAAGGAGAGAATAATCAGCCAAGTTCTGCATTCTACTGTTACAAGGTATTTCTTTAATGATTAAAATATCCACAAGTTCTTTTCTCCAACTATTTTGACTGATACTGTACCAAAATCCCTTTCAATTTTTTTCTGTGCTGAAATGATGTAAGTTCCAGCATGGACGGATAAGAGGGACTGTTTTCTTGTAGTGTCTCTTTTTTAACAAGTGTTATTATGCTCCATAGCCTAGAAGGATGAAAGGAAGTACAAGTCAACAATATGTCTGTGTTTACAATTTCAATTGTTATCTTTTAGACCAACAAGTGTTTCATCATCTGCTTAAAATTTTATATTGTATTCATGTTCTAATCATAGTCATAGAAGGTAATTATAGTAACGTTCATCATCTTATTCATATCTGGGTTTTTCGGTATGTGTTTGAATTAGAAAAAATAAAAGTTTTAACTACTCTGAGTGGCTTTTCATATTTTTGGTATTTTATGTTCATAGGCAATTTAAGTCTACATTTAGATATTAATTGAAAACTGATGGTTTCATTTGACTCATATAAATGTGTTTTAGTCAAAAACGAATTATCATGACTTTAATTAGTGGAAGTCTCAGTGTCAGGGAATATCAGTCTTTCTACTGATTTGATGTCTTCTTTATAATGAGTTGTCCAATTGTCAAAAAGTCAAGGTTGAACACAACTTTTTTTTTGCTTCTAACAGCAACTTAACAGAAATATATCCTCACATCCCAGCAGTATGCTTTTAACAAAGTCATTGGTTTTGATTAACTAGAGAAATAACTTCTTCAAAACACATAGAATTCATTTTCCAAAGAGGTAGGCATGATATTACAAGAGCAAGCAAAGTAATTTCAGAAAAGGAATCAAAAAATAAAATAAACATATTTGGGTTTTAATGCATTCTTTATTAAAATAGGAGCTAAAATTGGTAAAGTTTAGACTGATTTTTTCTTTTTTATCTCCACAGAAAAAAGAAACTTTAAGATCTGATGCTGGTCAAACCACAAACAATTTTGGTCATTTTATTTTGTTCCTTTTTTTTTCTTGATTAAAGATTTTTAACTTTCTATTACTTTTTTCAGATTATCCAATTAACCAATAGTGTTTTGCAAGTATAGATTATGAAAAAGATGCAGAAAAAGAATACCTTATTAATGATATTTGTGAGAAATACTTAGTATTTAATGATTTCCATGCAATTTAGCGCAACAAATTTACATACTTTGCCACATTTTTCTTTCTAACATCTCCATATTCAGATTTCCATAAACCAATAAAGTTAATCAATAAATGCACTTTAGAACATGAGATTGTCTTGTCTTTACAGACAGAAGTGATACGACAAGAAAGAAGTGGTGGAACACAGAAGTTAAACACATCTAAAAGAAAGTCTTTCTCTGTGATATATATAATCCTTTCTGACTAAGGCTGCACTGCCAGTAATTTCCTTGCCATCTCTCAAAGTTTTACATCTTAATTTCACGATTTTGTAACGTTAGTTCCCTATGTATTGATAGACATGACATGCTGCCTGCACCAGTTGCATTGGCAAATGCTTGTTTTCTTGAGGGGTATCCCTGTTGTTGACTAGAAATTGTGCTTATCTCATTTATCTATCATGAGGTAGATTATTTTTTTCACACATAGGGTGTTACTAAACTTGATTTTGGGCAGCTGTATTCTCAAGTGGTTGCAAAGGATAAATTGCAAGCAGTTAGTTTTTTTTTCTCCAAAGCTGCTATCTATCAATATTCTTTCTGTCTAGTCTATTGCCCTATTTAAAAGGTGGGCTGCTGAAAAAGGTCAGTTAGGAGACTTGACTGTAGAGTATTTAGCACCTTGTAGGCACCCAGCTGTCTTTCTCCACATAATCTGACCTAACAGTTTGATTTTGAATGTGAAATCAATTTCTTCCAAATGCCAAATAGATTTTGAAATATTGCACGTAAAATCATATCATTGTATTCATCAACAGCAGTGTTATTTGATAATCTAAATGAAGAATTTTACGTCCAAATAAAATTGAAGTAGAAATATTTTATGCCTAACCTCCAGCATATTTATTGCTTTGTGAACATCTTCTACTATGATTAATATTTTGCTGGCTAATAAAAACATTCTCTGTTTCAAATAGGCAATTGCTATTGAAGAGATTAGCAGAATATTCCAGTCACATGAGTAAACCATTTGCTCTGACCTGATAAGTTATATATTTGATATAGATAATGCTCTTTAGAGTCTATGCAGGAGTATGGTTTGCCTGAATATTTAATTCCCTTGTAACTTCATTGAGCAAAAGCTCCATCAAGAAAAAGATAAATTCTTCCTCCAGTCACTGTACAGAGTGCTTTTACTGTGCCACACATGGACTCATTAATTAATGACATATTTTAAAGTGTCCTTTAGTCCTCTGCCATGACAGTTATCCTGTTGAGTTATGGTTCTCAGGTACCAGGGGAAAGCAACTGGAGGCCACTGCCTGGAAGTGAGTCTACAGAGTCTTGAAAATTAGTGAAGCTTCCCTTGCATAGGCACATCATCTGGAAAAGTTAAGCTGTTAATAATTTATCAGCTGTGAAGTGGAATGAAAGCATATTTATTATCCCTAATATGATTTTGTCATTTTTTCCTAAATATTTGCACAATGCTCTGCAGCTACAACGGGATTGTTGGGAGATTGGCTTTGTGTCATCAACTGCTTTGTCTGTGCACACAATCAGTCATTGGAAAGTCAGATCAGCTCATGTGTTCAGTCAGATAGGTCTGTCTTTGCTGCCCCTGATGCTTCTACAGGATAATGAAATCATAAACCTATCATTTGAGATAAGGACTTGAAAAATATAGTTTCATTGCCTTTCAGATACTTCAGCTCCAAGTGATCCCATTAACTTCTTTGGACTAAAACACACAGCACATCTTAAAGCAGTTTTATTTGATTGGGTAGTCTCTTGAGCAGAGGGCTCTGGAATAGATATAGGTCAGACCCTTCAGTTAAATTAGCAGAGCTCCATTACACTATTGCACTAGTCAGACACATTGAAGCCATTGATGATTTATGAACTCTAGCGAACCAAGCCTTTAATAAAGGCTCTGTTGTTGTACTTCAGGTCTGATCCATGAAGGAATTCCCTTCTTCAGAAAAGGATTCAGGAAGTGCACCTAATAAAATTTATATTTCTTGTATATATGTAAATCTTAAGCTTTAAGACAAAAAAGCGTCATAATTTATATCTCTGTTCTGTACTGCTGTACATATTAGGTGGGATTTACAGCAAATCTTAGAATTGATCATGGACTTGGATGTAGAAAGCCAAATATAACTGTTGCTGCTCTCTGAACATCACCAAACACACAGCCAAAGATCTGACTCTAGAATTGGAGCTGTTACTCATTAATATATTGTTCTGTCTACCTGTTCTACCTATGTTGAGAAATGATTCTTAATAACACAAGTCCATGCTGTACTGTATGCAAGGATTTTCACAGAGCCAATTTTTGAAGTATGCAGTAAATCATATCCTTTCCCACTTCCCACTTCATCATAGGTGGAAACATATTGTTTTAATTTTGTAATTACTATTAATCTTAAAAAAACCCAAGTTTCTTCTAGTTTAGGTCTGTTACCCAGTTCCACAAAGATTTTTTTAACAGTCTTTTTCATTTTATATGGAGGATTTGCACTTGGTGGATCGACAACCTTCAAACAACTCCCGAAAGGGAGAAATTTATTATTTCAGCATGTGTCAAATAGAGATGATTCAAAGATGCTCTTTGGGATCCTTTCTGTAGAAGAATCTCCCAAAAGAGTGTCACAATATCACGAAACACTGGTGGCATTATGGTTAGTGTTGGCAGCACTCAGTTACACCCATCGTGATGAAAATCACAAAGGGAATGTGACAGTTATTTTACCACTCCTGCGGAGCTCAAGTTTGAGGTTCCTTGCTTTAGAAGTAATCTGTTTTCCCCTCCACTTGGTTATCCTTCCAGTACCTGAAGGGATTTACAAGAAAGATGGGGCAAGACTGTTTACAATGGGATGGAGTGGCAGGACGATGGGGAATGAGTTTAAATTGAAAGAGGTTAGGTTTAGATTAAACATTAGGAAAAAATTCTTTATTATGAGGGTGGTGAGACACTGGAACAGGTTGCCCAGGGAAATAGTGGATACCCATCCCTGGAAGTTTTTAAGACCAGGCTGGATGGGGCTTTGAGTGACCTGGTCTAATAGAAGGTGTTCCTGCCCACAGCAGGGGTGTTTAAATGAGATTATATTCAAGATCCCTTCCAACCAAAACCATTGTAAAATTCTATGAATGCTCCAATATCTGACTCAGTCACCTCAGTGAGCAGGCTTCAGGTGCACAAGAATCTGGGAGAGGACCTGGCCAGGACAGCTGATATGAGATGACCAATGGGATATGCCTTACTCCATGATGTGTTCAACAGTAAAAGCTGCGGAAAAGAGCAGAAAGGAGGGATGTTCATGGCTGTGGTGTTTGTCTTCTCGAGTAATCATTAAATGTGATGCAGCCCTGCTTTCCTGGAAGTGCCAATATCTGCCTGCTAATAAGAAACAATGAATTAATTCCTTGCTTCGTTTTTCTTGTTTGTGAAGTTTTTGCTTTACCTATTAAACTGCCTTTATATCAACCCACGAGTTTTTGGTTTTTGCTCTTCTGACTCTCACCCCACTAGTAAGCTCAGCTGCTGGTTACAATCAGTTCACCATATGAGAGCTTTGGGGTTTTTTGTTGCTTTTTTTTTTTTTTAATTCATTTGCAGAAGGTACTCAACAAAATTTTAATTAATTAGTTCTTTTTCTTTCCAGCCTCAAGTAATGGAAATACCTTCTAATGCCGTACCACTACAAACTTCTGCAGTAAGCATTCAGCCAGCTGCTACACAGAACACACTGAAAGGTTCAGCCACTTTCAGGTATTGATTCACATCATTGACAACACATTATATTACAGAAACAACAGAACGAACACTGTCAGCAAATCAGCTGAAGTTTGTCAGGATTCCTGTTGCTTCTTATAATGCTGTTTCATGCAACAAGGCTTTATGAGAAATCTGCAGGTAAATCCTCTGACTTCTTAATAATTGATAAAATTATTTGTATCGACAGTGTTTCTGAATGTGATTGACATAGGCACAAGAAAAACTGGTCCTCTATAATAATTTGCAACAGGTATCATTACTTTACTTTAAACATAATGTGGTGCTTTATTTAGATGCTATAGTGGATATCACACACAGCCCAAGAAAAATTTTCTCCATCTGCTTGAATCCCATTACTGTTATGTCAATTTCCATAAAAATTATATTTATTGGTATGCATACCATAAATTCTCTAGCTTTATATAGAAACACCTTTTTTTTTGGTTTTTTTTTCCCCAAGACTGAAAGCATTCTTCCCTAACTGAAAAACTAGGCAGCTAGTATTTGACTAACGCATACAAAAGTATGTTTTTACAAATCTGTACTTTATGGTATCCTTACAAATCTTAGTTAACCTAGTCCTAATGAAGACTGGAAAGAGAAGAAATGAACACATAAAAGATAATTAGATGTATTGAAGTACAGTCTGAGTGCCCTACTCTGTGAAGCAAGACCTTTGGCTTTCTAAATCTTCACAATGAATTACACCTGCTTTTTCCATAACTGCACATAAAAAAAAAAAAAAGAAAAACAAAAACACCCCCCTGTCGCGGGCCGCTAGTCGATGTTCTGCCCAGGATAGCTCTAGCGACCCGGACAAGGTCTCCCTGGATGGGCCCTCTCTGACCACGAGCACCAGAAACCACCTTGATAGCAGGCGCAGCAGCTGAGACTCAGGAGGCGGGAGTGGCGTAACAACTGTCAGCCTTTATTGAACTGGGAGCTCCTGCTCCAACGAAGGACTGCACAGAAGCCCCCCGAACTGCCCCGTGCAGTTCCTTATAAAGGGGGGCGGTTACAAAATTTT
>VWZT01003745.1:983131-1016608 GCA_013397055.1 Pachycephala philippinensis | reverse complement strand
AAAAAAAATTCCCCCTCCTTTTCCAAAAACACAAAAAAAAAAAAAAAAAAAAAAAGAAAAACAAAAACACCCGCCCCCCCCCAAAAAAAAACCCCAACAACAACAAAAAAACCCCTACTCCTCATATCAGAGCAGTAAGAAAAAATATTTTCATGACTTTGTTCCAATGACTCGGAGGAGAGGGTTAATCTAGGAAAACTGGTTTTGTATCTTTGTTAAGTAATTGTACTCAGATTAAGTAGTGTTTCTAGCTTGGACTTCTATCTACTCCTTCTCTCCAGGGACTGTGCAAAATGTTCAGCATTTTGGCACCTTTGTTTGGCATCTGAATATAACATGAATCCCTTTTGAATCCATTTACTTCCTGAAAATGTGTTCTTTTAGTACATCTCCCACTTTTTATCTCCCTCTGCCATCATATCACTTTCAGATTTTAGCTTTCAAAGGAGCACTAGACACAAAGCAGTATTTCATAAGCAGTAGATAAACTGAAATGACTTCCAGCAGCCAGGGCAAAAAATCACAGTGAAATCCTGGACTTTACATGTAAATTCTGAGCTGCCTGTTGTTGATCTCAACTGATCTTTGTAAAATCCATGATTGGTTTGTGGTCTAGCCAGAAGACAGATGTAATCCTCCTGGATATTCATAGAAATTGATATCAGAATACTGGTCCCTTTGCTTCTTTAACACAAAATGCACAGGAGGAATATTATCTACTATGCTCTGTATCTTATTTATGTGGGATATGTACATCTCCTCCGAACAGCTTCTGTTCCATTGCACTCATAAAACAACTCTGGATTGTTACAGCTATATGATTACCAAGGTTTTACAGTTATCATTTCTGTCTCAAAGGTCCTGAGTGTGTACTGTGTACCTTTGCCACTCTGCTTTGAGCAGTCCTGCCTGAGAAATTCTGGACACATCATGACAGAATGCAAGCCATGGAAGGTAATCTATAACTCTATGTGATGATTAGCAGGAGCAGAAAGAAGATGTTGTGCAAAGTACAAACAAAAACATAAAAAGTATCGAAAGTTTAATTTAATTTTAGGAGAATTTGTTGTTATAATTCACTAGAAATTGAATGAAGATCAAACAAATGAGTTTCATATGTGATTTCTACTCTCTGTGGCACAACAAGCTGCCTACTCAATGTGTTAGCCTGTCTGCTATTTTTAAATACTTTATCTTGAATCCTCTTCCAGCCCCACAGCATGTCATTTTTCTTCAGAGAAAACTTTCCTCAACTTCAAACTCCACTGCTTCCCCACTGCAACTAAAAGCTTAGAAGAGTTAATCAGCTTGTGGTTTTAAGTGTTGTGATTTGGGGGTAATTTCACTTCTCCTTGTTTCAGTGCAGGTCATTCAATAGAAAGTTCTGGGAAGTTCTTTATTTTAGCATTTCTAGTGCTATGTGCATCCCCTCATCCATGTACCTTTATTAGGAGGACATTAAAGGCAAAGTAAAGATACATGCAGTGAACTTTTTATATTCAATAACTCTTCTGGTAATAAAAAACTTTCTGCTTTGGAATTTGATTGGACTTTTTAACTTCACAACTTAAAGACCAATTTTCTTGCTGCCTAGCTGAGATTTTAAAATTAAAAGAACTGTGAAAGAAGAAAAATAAAAATTGTAGAGTTTGCAGCTACCATATGTGTTCTGTTTATAATTTTAAAATATATAATTTACATAAAGTGTGATTTTGGTTGAATTTGCATTTTTATTGTGTCCTTTTTAGTAATGAATCACTGGCCAAAAAAAAAAAAAAAAGCTTAATTTGAAAAGAAACAGATTTTATCAACACTGAAAACATTGGCTTCTACTTTTTGAAGGCTATTATTTTAATGCAGTCTGGTCTTTTTTGTTGGAAATCCAATCAATCTCTTTATTTTCTAATTAAGTCTATTGATCTCATTGGGCATTCAGTAAGGTGATGTCAGAATATCCTGGATGGGTAAGGAATTATTATTGACCCCTTAGGCAGAATCCAGGGAGCAAATGTTGAGAATTTGAATAATTCCAATGTAGTTATACTTTTTCTTTTAAAACTCCAAGCCCTTTTCTCTCATTAACATCTTTATACATTGGATACTGAAGAGAAAAAAAAAATGAGGAGTCCACTAGCCTCTCTTGTTTTCCCTGTTTTGCACTGTTTTTTCCGGTGTTTTCTGCACTGAACTATGGGTTTTGTTGGTGTAGACTGTGAGAACACTCTCTACATTCCTAGTTCAAGTTAAGAAGTGAGGTTTGCGGAAGCTGCAAATCTTACCTATCAACCTCCAAGTTAATCTGGTGTTTTATTAAAACAAAAACCAAAACCCACTTAAAACAGAGGTTACAGTTGTTAAGTAATTAATAAGGTGATACAAAGTGACATCTATATTAATTCTACATGTTCGTGAAAAGTCCCTGTAACACTTATCTTAATGTACCCTGCAGAATATAAGAATTACAATCTCATGTATCTCATAATGGAGCTTATAACGGAATGATTCTGTCAGAGCTATAGAGTTTTTAATACTGCCATTATAACAAATTGTAAAAGACAAAAAAGCATAACAGCACCAAGAACAAAAATTAATGAACCACTAACATAACCTTGTCTATTTGAAAATCATAAGCATATCAATGTTTATTTATATTTGTTTTGAAAGACTGAGTTTAAGGACCTGAGCCATAAAAGTTTTTACGACAGTAAAACACATAAGCACATGTTCCACCATCCAGCTCTCCTTCTTTCTTCTTCTCTTTTGTTATTAAAAAAAAAAAAATGGAAAATCTATAGTATTTTGTAACAAATCTTACTTACAAAGAAGTGTAATCACTGCAGAAAGCCAACCCCTTTCAACAAACCTACCAAAAGGCAGCACCTAAGCCTCTGCCTCTGAACTGTAAGAAAAGTAGAACTGAATTTACTTAAAACATCTTGGTAAAAAAATAGGAAGTACAGAAAGAAATTGACAAATATATCTGTCTGGCACATTCAAGTGTCTAAGTAGGCTGAATGCACTTAGCCTACTTTCTTTCTAAAATTATCATTTATATAAAAGGACTTATTGTATATCTTTAACATATAATTTAGATATTTAAATTGGATATGTAGACAAGTCTTGGCTTCTACAAACATTGTTTCCATACACAGATACTGTTATTATCTAAGCAGTTATTTTCTATAAGATTTATATCTGATCAAAGTGTTAAAGGAAAGAAATCTAAAAAACTTGTAAAGTATTGAAATCAGCTGTCTCTTCCTTTTTGTCCTAATTTCGTTTTGTTTCTTCTCAGAAATACTGGCTTGTCAGATGTCTGGCTTCTATTGCTTATTTTTCTTTATTAGATAATTTTAATTAAGATTAATAAAAATGTATTCTGAAGAAGATGATGAATGTATTCAGTGAGAAGAAAGCTATTTGCCTTAAATATGGTATAAATATCAACTTCTGTCAGTTATAATGGTTACTTAAACTAAGCTTAATATGTAGCTTTCATTAAATGCTTGAGAGAGAATCTATAAACCAGAGTTAGTACACAGGAGATTAAAGACTGAGATTTCTTCTCAATTTGCAAGCTCTTAACTATGTAAGAGTACTTGTGTTTTGCTCATTACTGTATTGCTGAATGAAGTTTAAAACCTACTGAGACACAGATTTAACAGACATTACATTTGATTCATTGCTTGATAAGGTCGTATTCAATCACATAATATGCCTCTTCATAGCTCTGCCAATTTAAGTGTAGAACATTGTGATTGTTGTACCGTTGACAGGCTAACCAGACAAAGATGAGAGTATTTCATAGAACTGTTTCTGTCATTCCATTCCCTCCTCACACTGGAGGAATCTCAGTGCTTTTCCTATTAAAAAACAGATGGAATTAATGTCAGTATGGCTGGTTTGAATGTCAAAGGTAAAAATATGGAATTCACATCTGAGAACATAAGGGACTCTGGAGCACAGGTAGATTTTCACCAATGCTCCTGGACAAAGGGAAGGGGTTTGAAAGGGCCAGTTGAACCTGATGAATCAATAAGTGGTTACAGGACTGGTGCCACAGACAGGTTTTGGCTACTTAAACCATGGGACTCACTTTGAGAAACCTTCTCTAGTGGGGGCAGATGGGGTCTGTCTGTCCAAGAATGGCAAAAGCTTCTCCAGTCATGGGCTTGCCAAATTGATGAAGAGAGCTTTAAATTAAAGTCATCCGGGGAGGGGGACCTCAATCCTACCCTTCTCCTATTGGGTGCCAATACCAGTGAGAGATGTCCAGAGCCTGGAGGTGGATCCCAGGTCAGCAGGAGAGCACTTGAAGAGCAATGCAAAGGAATTGCATTCACTCAAGCCAGTAATTCAGTTTCATTAGGGGCTCAAATTAAATGTCTATGCAAATGCACCCAGCATGGGGAATAAACAAGAGGAGTTAGAGATGTAAGCACACCTGCAGGGCTACAATCTTACTGGTATCACGAAGACCTGGTAGGATGGCTCCTGTGATTGCAGTGTTGGCATGGAAGAATACAGACTCTTTAGGAAGGACAGGCAGGAAAATGAGGAGGCAGTGTTGCCCTCTATGCCAGCGACCAGCTGGAGTGCATGGAACTTCGCCTGGAGATGCATGAGGAGCTAATCAAGGGCTTATGGGTCAGGGTTAAAGGGAGGGCAGGGACAGGTGACACTATAGTGGAGGTCTGCTACATGCCACTAGACCAGGAAGACCAAGCTCATGAGACCTTCTACAGACAGATAGGGGCAGCCACATTTAAAAACCCTGGTCCTCTTGAGGAACTTCAGCCACCCTGATATCACCTGGTCTAGTTGAAGGTGTCCCTGCTCACAGCACAGGGGTTGGAAACAGATGATCTTCAAGGTACCTTCCACCCCAAACCATTCTGTTAATCTGTCTTTCTATGATCATTTTTTGTAAAGAATTGCTGCTCAAAACAGAATTTTATCCATATTCCAGAACTTAGAAGTAATCCCTAATGCTGACATATTTATTATTGTCCATGGTTCATGGAGCTACTTGCTCTTTCCCCAGCTTTTTTTCTCTTAAGTGGCTGACACTTTTGTCTCTCTGACTATCTTAGTTTGCAATAAATATAGAGGATCAGAGAAAGTATATAGCCTTTTGTTCCCTATGGATATGAAAAAGCAGAAGGTATTTGTGATCTAACCCATCTGTAACCAGAAACGTGTGAAACTTTCCTGTTATTCTTGCAAATGTGTTTATTGTTTAAATAGAAGTAATTATTTTTCTTCTGCTGGAAGTTTCAAGTTGAGCCAAATGTCTTTAGCATTCTGCTAGCAGATATTTTAGAATAGTGCACATATGTTCAATTGTTTTTATAGAAGAGATGGCAGGTAGTAACAGTCAGTTTCTTAAGCGTATAGATTAAGCTTCTGGAGAATGCAAGCCTATGCACCAGTATGTTAATTAAATAAGCAAATATTCTATGAAAGCTGGTTTTAAAAATTCAGCACTTTTATTGAGCTGTATCATACTATGGTGTTGAAGTGGTTTTTTGTTCCCCATTGTTTGGTTGACATTCTGTTGTCTCTAGAACTGTCAAAGTGTAAGTTTTGTGATCAAAATGGTTTTTTACTTTCTTCTGAGTTTTGTGGAAATCACACTTAAATACAAAATAACTGAATGCTTCAGTAGGTTATACAAAATGTTCTATCAATATCTTTTTCCTCACTGCAGGACTAATGAAAGGATTAGAACCATTCTATTTTTAAAATAGTAAGTTCGATTGTATACAAAGACCTAAAAGTTTTACATAGCTCTGAGAAAGACCTGTCAATTCTTATCTGATGAAACTGGAGCAGTTCTTCAGCTCTGCTTTGACTTCAAACTGAAGAGCTAAGAATACATAATTTAATTATAACACCTGCTTTAAAACAAAAGTATCAAGTAGCGTACAAAAAAATTTACAATTTCAGTTGGAATGTCACCCATCCCAGAAAAATACCATATTCCTACATCTCCAGAGTTCATTCTATTTCAGTATGAACTGAATCACTTTTTCAGTTCAGACTTACTCTCTGGCAGAAAAAGAGCAAAGCATGTTCTTTCATAATTTGGACACGAGGTATTTTGTGAAGTAACGCTAAAACCTACCTGCTAGCCTTGAGCAACCTCAGCAGTAGCTGTGCAGACTATCCACTGGAAAAGACAGGATAGGTCTGGTCTGAAATTTTAGAGCAGACACCCAATCATAGGTAAATAATTGAAAGAGTTGCAATCTTGACAGCAGGAAAGGAACGAGCCTCTTGGAGAGACAGGTAACTTTAAAGATCAGTCTTAGAGCTCATCAGACGAGTACTGGTTTTATTGAATTCACTGGGTTTAGGATTTGATCTTAATTAAGGTGCCTAATTCTCCCATGTATTGTATAAAGGGAGATGAGAGTGAAATAGTAACTGAGTATTTCTGACTCTTTTTATCAGCTCTCATCCTATCTTTTAGAGAGTGTCATATAAACTCTGTTTAAGTCCTTTGGATCTTTAAACTTATGTAAACAAAATTAAGATTTTATTGTTTAGGTAAGCATTCTTTTTTATGCTTTCCTCAATTTTATAAGATTTAGCTTTTGAATTCTTTTAGGTTTGATACCTTTCAACAGAGGGATATTTTGCCTTTTGAAAGCTTTTTTTCTTTTGTCTGATTTAAATGAGAAAATCTTTTGTGGTAAAAACTTGTTTATTTCCAAATTGCAGTTATATAAGAGATATGTCCTCCTAATGTTCTTGACTTCTCTAGTTTATATCCATTGATTGCCTTGAATGAAAAAAGCTGCTTCCAATATTACTTTTTATTTTTCCTCTTCAGCTCATCAAAGGAATATATTGGCCAATTTTTTGTCTTTGAGACCTGTATAAAAAGTGTTAAAAAACAAAAAGAGCTCTGTTAGAATTTCTATTTACTCTTCTGGTATGAATTAAAATAATTAGGAATTTCCATGTTTATTTTCCAGTATATACCATCAGTAATGTTGTTGCAGAATTGTTTTTCCATTGAGTAGACACTGTCTGAGTTAAAATTACCTTTTCTGTTCTTTTTCTGTTTTCAGAAAGCCCTTTGTACCAAGAATTACCTTTCTTCGGGACATGCTTTGTTGCAGTTCAGTAGCAATAAATTTTACAATCAGAACTATTTTAGCCCACCGTGTAAATTTGACTTTTCAGACTATTTTCACTTCTCCAAAGTTGGTAAAAGTCATTATTTCTTGTCCAAATGTCTTTAAATAGTTATTAGGCTATGTATAAATTTAAGGTGTCTCAAGACAGACATCCTCAAAGATGTAAAGGTTACTATCTGTAATGAAAGTTTCACAGTAAACATAAGTCTTTTTTCAGGTTTGCAGAAATTGCAGTTCAGACTCTCTAGGGACATTTCTGGCAGGGAACATGATGATTTGGGGTTTTTAGTTGTTTTGGTTTCTTTTTTGTTTTTTTCACCCTTAATCTTGGTTCTGTAAATACTGCTAAAATCAGTAATATCTGTTCAGCTTTCTCCAAATCAAAGACCAATTTAACAAGTTTTAAACTAAATATCTTGAGAACTATATTTTCTCCTTCCATCTTTACTGTTCATTTAAGATATGTCCCCTCTGTAAATATACCTTCATAGCAAACGGAGAGAAAAATTATTCCCTTCACAGGAAAGTAAATGATATTTGGAAGATTTTACAGACCATAAGAGATCCCAGACTAATGTGAAAAGAAACAAAACCAAGAAAAACCAAGCAAAACAAAAAAACTCCAAATATAGCCTTCTCCTCTTGCCCTCCCTGCTTATTTTTATTGCAGAAAGATTTTGAATGCTATATAACTGTGGGCTACTTAAAAGCAGTAGGTGAATTTCCCATGCTTTGCATCACAGTTTGCTGATTTGTTTTACTTCAGTCTTCCTTTTTCGCTCTTTTCATTACATAAACTACTTCTTTAATTCTTATGACCAAATTACTTTCAAATCATTATTTTTTGCTTGTTAAAGTGATTGATTTTATTTGTCATGCTTTTGTTATTAATTTCTTAAATTTGTTATGCAATTTGTTATTGTTTACTATATGGAAAGTGCAAATAGCTCCAAAATGAAGAGATATTTTATACATATACAAGCATTACAATTTACTTGTAACTATGAGATGAAGAGATTAAATTAAAGGCCCTTTGTAACTGTCAGCTTCTGCTTCTCTGAGGCATTTATTACACACAATCCAGAAGGTAATCTTTGGAAGCTTCTGTGAAAGAACTATTATTTATCTCATTAATTTTGATTTGATTAAATTTCTGCCTTGGCAGAGGGGATTTTTATCATGCATATAAAAATAATGGGGGTTTACGTACGGAACGGTGGATAGACTGACTGCAAGGGATGGTTCTTGGGATATCAAAATCTTGCCTTTGATCTCTCTTGTTCTGTGATGTACTGACTTCTCCCTGTTTACATAGCAAAAAGTGTTTTGAGGCAGTAAAACATAGGTGCAAATGCAGGAGCACAAAAATACAGGAGTCATGTTTCCTATAGGTAATACTAGGATTTTATGACAGACCCAGCATTTTATGAAGGGTTTCTGCTGTTTGTTTAAAAGTTTGATTCAGTATTTTTACATTTCAGTCACAGGTCCCTCATGAGTTTGTCATCAATGAAATAAACCACATTTCCCTAGTTCTCTCAAAGGACATCTATTTTTGAAAGGATGCAGTTTTATTTTCCTGCCTTGGACATCACTTCTGCTAGCTAATATGTACATGGGGATGGAAGGCATCCACCTCTTTCTGTCTTCCCACAGACCTCTTATAGAGTTATCTAAATAGCAGTCCTGCTTTCTGTATGACCTCCAACGAAATGTTCTCAGGAATCCTAAGGGTCTACAATGGTATAAATTTCAAAGGAGTAATTATTATAAGAGAGAGCTGAAAGTGTCATCACTTTAATTCCAGATCTTATTAAACTCCAAGTTTTTTTACTTGAAAGAATGGTGAAGCATATATCTCTGTACAATTCTTTGAATCCTTCAAGAATGGACGTTGCTAAAACAATTAATCAGCCTGAAAAAAACTTTGAGTTTAGAACTTGAAAGTAACATATAAGTTCAAAGTACTTTTTAAATTTTTTTTTGTCAAAGCAGCAATTAGATTTAAAGAAAAGAGAGAAAACGAAGAATGATTATAATATTTTAGATGTCATACCCAAACCTGACATAAAAATAAATAAATAAATAAATACCTTCAAAAAGAGTGCCTTAATTTTCTAGCAAACTGAGCATACAAGCACAGAGCTGAAAGCCTGTTGTGGTCATGCAGAATCTTCTGAAATGAAGTCACTTATGTAGCTTCCTAAATAATGATATAAAAGCCTCTTTTGCACTCCTACCTTCAAAGATTTTAGTTCATCATTTTCTCAGTGCAGTAGGCTGCATTCTACTCTGCGACATGCAAAGATTTTAGCTGGGTTCAGACTAGGAGAAAA
The DNA here is from genome assembly GCA_013397055.1 of Pachycephala philippinensis. NCBI lineage: Eukaryota > Metazoa > Chordata > Aves > Passeriformes > Pachycephala > Pachycephala philippinensis. The sequence continues at coordinate 1,007,124 of VWZT01003745.1, read as the reverse complement.
TGAACTCATTTTCTATAGGCAGAAAAAGTTCCAAAAAAGATGGAGACAGTGAGAGAGGAACAAAGAGGAGATAGAGAGGGGTGAGAGCATGTGGAGGGAGTCTGCTGGAAGAAACATACAAAAAACGTAAAGTGAAGCAAAGATAAATACATAGACAAGGAATTGTGATAAAAGGGAAAAAGAAGAGAGAAGCAGATTTTAATGGATATTTTAATGAAAGAAACCCAAAGCATATTCTCTCTTAAGGTCTTTTATTACTGCTGGCTTTAGTCTGAATGAGTAGGGACTAAGCAATTATTTTGATCTAAATACTTAATGTGCTGTCTTTACCTGTGAAAAATAAACATGCTCACAAAAATATTGAATTGCCATTGGCAAAAAAAAAGAAAAGAAAAAGTAATTGCTCATAAAGCCTGGGAAATTACATTAACTTTAGTATTTAAGGAAATCCCTGAAGCAGACTCTGAATCCAGTGCTGTGGCAGCACTGCTCTGAGTGCCTTTGCCCATTTCAAAAAACTTTTTGTTTCATGTAGATTTTGGTCAACAAGTTTTATATACATTTTCTGGGCCTTATAATCCTGGTCCAGCTTTAGGGCTTAATTTTAAAGCCCAGTCTTGTAGCTGTTGAGATTGCTCCCTTTGGTGTCTGTGGGATAACATACCACTCCCTTCCAGGTGCATTTACTCCTGCTTAGAGTACAACACAGACACAGATTTTAGACTACTGTTTAGTGCCACAATGACACATAAACTAAACAAAGAAAACGAACATAAGTTACAGAATTTTGGGGCTAAGTGACAATTCATTATCCAAGCTTAAAAAGAATTGGAGTTGGCTTTTTATTTCAGTGTTGTAACTTTTTTGACACTTGACCTAAAGGCAGGTTATAAACATGGAGACAACTTATCAAGCAGATAATCATGTTATAGAAGAGCACAGCATCTCTTCAGGCAGAATTTTGCTTCTTCATGGACATTCTGTAGAGCCAGTTTATGCTTTGATTTTACCACTTTAAAATTCAAATTTAATTACAAAAAAAAGACATCAAGCACTGCATATCATTGCAGAGATCAAGCATGATCATATCCTGAAAACAGACAACTAATGGCAGCCAAGAAAATTAAGAATTGCTAGTTCAAGTGTTTGGAAATGATATTTGTAGGGCTTTGTACATACCAGCACACATACCTATAATGTTATCTATTTTTAATTCTATTTTAATGAGGGATGTAATAGAAAACTCACCAGTGCTTAAAGCAACATCTTTTTCATTGTTTTCTAAGCTTGACTGCCGGTGAAAAATAGTGTGGAAATGGATTGGACTAGAAAGATACATGTGCTACTCAAAATAAACTTAAGTTAGAGTTATAATGACTGAGGGAGAACAGCTGCAGGCTAAAAGGATTAAAACAAACTGAAATCTCATTCTGCAAAAGTGATTATTTCAGCAGAAAACAATGCAATTCTTGTTTACTGGCTAGGAAACATGAATTTATAGTGATGATAGACATTAAAACCCCTTAGGGAGATCACTATGAAGTAAACCCCACATTTTAATTGCAAAGGAATGCAAACAGCTTACCTTGAAAAATTGCTGATATTAAACCAGTCAAATTTCATTGGAGACGAGATGTAGAGTTACAGAAAAAAACATATTACTATTTTCAAGTGGTGCCATGTTAAACGTTGATGTTAGAAGGCCAATACATTTTCAAAAAATAAGAGGATCAATTTTGATCAATCTTCTAATTCATTAGTAAACATTACATCATGGATGGGAACACTGATTACTAGTCCTAGTTAACCATCATCCCTTCATGACCGAAAATGTTTAATTATGTAGTAATAGACAAGAATTAAATGCACTATTCACCAATGTATTTACCTGACACAGCACTGATATTTTAATAGAACTGCTTTATAGAGGTGTTCACCCCTCACTCTGATATATGTGGATTTAGAATGAAATATTTATGTAAATATCATAGAAAACTCACTCACCTCTAAGGACGCTCACTTATCAAGATGTGAAAGCAAATACCCTTTATGCTCTCTGCAGATCAATATTCCTGTTTCCCGGTAGCTGAGAGATCTGGACTCTAAATTTTGTTTTGACACAGTTCTGCTATCATCCTGGGCAACCACTGGGGTACAAATTTTCCAAATCAACCTTTAATAATTGGGTCCCTCATAATGAATTTCTTGAAGAAGGGCACAAGAAGGTTTGGACTATGAATATTACCTCAAAGTGTTTATTAAAATTTTGACTATCAGTATTTTCTAAGTGTTCCTTATGCTTGAATTACTATGTAAACACTTATCTGCAGGAAAGAACAAATCCACTAATCAGGTACTAGTAAGGTCTATACATCTTTATTCATTAAATGCCAATGATTGGTTAAATTATATAGCTTCTTTAATAAAGGATATCTCAAAGTTAAATGCATCCCAAATGATGAGAAGCTAAGACAAGAGAAAATCATTTCAGCAGTTTTAGACATAAAGACATAGAGTGAAAAAACGTCAGCCTGATGATGAGAAAGGAACAAGGATTTAATTCGTTTCCCCACCTACGGAACACAAAGGAGTTACCAAAGGTGTGTTTAAAATTACCCAACTTCAGATGTCTGCATTATATATATAGGCAGTTGAGTCTATACTACTTATCCAAGTCTTTTTAATGCACAGCAGCAAGAAAGAGACATCTTCCTAAGATGTTATTTGACTCAGATCGGACAACCTGATTAGGATGAGTTTACTGAAACTCTATAGATGCTTCTTTACCTCAGTGACTACAAAAGGAGGTCAGGTGACTGGTCCTGAATTAGACATTCACCTTTTATCTTTTAGATTTATAAACTCAGATGAGACCAAGTGTCTTGACATGGGTTAACCCTGGATTTTGGTCTCCTACAAGCTCCTCCACCAGGGCGTAGTTTGTAATACATTTCTTTTAAGAGCATTTCAAAATTAACAAATCCAGTAAATGACAAAAGAGCTGGGACGAAGAAGAGAAGGAAGTGGAAAGGGAAAAATTGAAGGAGAGAAAAATGGAGAAGAATAAAGAACAAACAAAGAAACAAACAGATGGATAGTGAGGAAAAGAAGCAAAGAAAGAAAGAATTTTATAAAAGGAGAAAAGGAAAGAAGGAACGAAAAAGGGGAAAAAAAAGAAGACAAGGAAAAAAGAAAAGAGTGAAAAGAAAAAAGGAATGAATAAGAAAGGAGAAAGATAAGAAAGCAAAGGTGGAAATAGAAAAAGAAAAATCTAACCTCTACTTAGTGGAACAATAAAGAGCAAGAAGTGTTTTGTGTGCATTTAATGATTCTAAATTGCACAGTTGGCACAAAGACACTACTGTTAAGAGGCACTTTGGAAATGACAGTGATAATATGCTAGATTAGGCAATGACCATTTTCTGATCATTACTAGATCTCTGTTTAAAGTAATTACTACAAGTGACCTTAATTCCAGTGAAGACTTGGTTTACTGAAATTAAGCTTCCAGCATCAATGGCTAAACTGTCTCATATAGCTGTTAGTGTTTATACATTTATTTGTTCAGAAAAGGGAAAAAAAGAAAAGTGTCAGATAAATCTTTATCTGATGTAAATTACCACATCTTACATGTCCCCTAAGTTGATTTACACAGAGTGGTCAATATGCACTGCAGTTCACCGAAAGCCAATATTCACTTTATTTACAAATTGGAAAATAAGCATGCTTGCTGCAGGGAAGAGTAAAGCATGTCTTTGATTCTTCCTTGAACAAATAAAAAAATGAACTACATTATTTCAAACGTAAGGGTACTGAGTCATATCGCAGTGTCATTTGCAAAAGAACCCTGAGGCTGTGGCAGGCCAGCTTATCTTACTGTTGCCAGGTTTATTACTAGCAGAGTTTTGAATGCTTAACAATTTTTGAAGGATTTCAGAATGTCAGACTCTGACTGACAGCTTTACTTGGTGACTTCCTTGCTTGTGAGTATATGACAGTTTGACAGGTATCCTTAGGGTTCATTTAATTATTTTATGCAAGTCTCCTTACTGAATAACATTAATGACCATTGTATGCACAGCAGCAGTAAACTTAAGCTGCCACATTGCATTCTATCCTAACTCCCCCATTTACTAGCTCCGGGCATTTTTGTACTTTTCCCTCCCTCCTCCTTTAGCTAAAAAAGTGTATTTAAAATAACATATTCACACAAAAAGGTAACAGATTGAAGACAAATGTTTACATTTTTTTATGAAATAAAAATATGATCAAATGTTTGAAAAAATGCTAAGATATTTATACTGATATGAAAGAGTTATTTTGGAAACACTCTTTTAAGGGAAATAAAAGCAGCAAATGAAACACAAGGAAAGTAAGAAAAGTTCTAAGTTCTGAATAAAACATTTATATATAATCATGACTATTAATATAAGTCGTTGTTACAATTGTCGTTGCTATTAAGATTTATTCTCCAGCAGGTTAAAAGTATGTATCTATCCCCAGAGCTACTTTAATCCAGGCAAATAGTGACATTTTTTTTCTCATTATGGCAGGTATGGTTCCTTTCTTCATAGTCAGACAGTCTTGCAGCAGCTGCCATTGATGTGGAATGGCAGATGTGATCTATGGAGTCATTAAGTAGCTAACCTGCTCTTGAAATGTTCATTAACAATTCTGAGGTTCAGAGTATGGAAACCTTACATCCATTCTGACTGGATAACACTGTGACATTGTCTTTTCCTGTGACTCACTTATCTTCTGTCTGCAAATTCCTTGCCATTTTTATTACAGCACTTGAGAAAGAAAGGCAGACTGTAGTTTAACGACTCAGAGACTTAAACACTACATCACAGATCTATCTGTGCTATCACCTACTCTGACGAAAGAGGGAGATAAAATTAGTCAGTATTTTTATATTTCTTTGACCATTCTGAAAAAAACCCCAAAACGTTCAATAAAGCAAAATTTGAAAGGAAAACTATTCCTACCTCATACGCTATGAACATTACTCATAGAAAAAGTATCTCTTGGAATGGTCATATCTGCTGCTTATCTGCAGAATATCAAACATACAGAAAGGTTAACCCTGGGTGACCTAATAACTCCTGCTCCTCTTTGCTTAAGAACAAATTAATCAGGATTGGAGTTTCATCAGCGCAACTCTGTAATAGAAAAAGGAGTATATTTTTCTGGCCACGGAAAAGATCTGACTTTTTTTCCCCTGTCATAAATATGATTCAGTTCCTACATCCTGGTCCACAGAATTTCTATTTCTGTGATCTTCTCAGGGGGTCTGGATGCCGTGTTGAAAGCCATGGAATGAATCACTATTCAAGAAATGTCAGATGTGCATAAAGTGATGCATTAGCACTGCTGTTGGAAGTTCCCACAAGAAATGGAGAAAAAAAGATAGGGTAATTTGAAGTTTTGGTAGCTAAGTATTGCCTAGGAGAATTTGATATTAACTTGGGCTTCGTCAAACCCTTCCTATGTAGCCCCAGCGTAACTGTGAAAGGCAAAGTATTGTTTAATGAGCTGCATGTTTGCTTCTTTCTAGAAATGCAGTTTCAGATACATATTTTAAAAAATTATTTTTAAGTGTTGAGTAATTATAGCTACAAATGAAATTGATGAAAATGCTCAGCATTTCTATTACTGGGGCAATGATCAAGAAAATCAGAAAATTATGTACTGGACACACTTGTGGCTCTTTCACTGGATGTTGAAAAAGCAGTTCTATGATAAGTCAAGTGTCATACACAAAATAATAAAGAGATTAATAAATCTACTGTTTGCAGGTTTCAAGATCAGTCTTTTACCACCTTGACCTCTGCCTACGCTTATTTGGACAGCACAAAAGGCATACATCTTATTCTACTACAGTTCAAGTCCCTTCTCTGTTCTCAAAGAACCTTAATATTTGTTATAGATAAATGGACTTGGCTGCATCTTACAGGTAAGGCTTTGAGTGGGAAGTCAGTGATAATGGTTCTTGATAAAAATTTGATGGATAGTCTCTGTGTTGAAGGCATCATTAGAATGTGGAAAAAGTGCAGCAATGATGATTCATTCCATTTTCTATTAGGAAAAATCACCACCAGTTATCATTATGCTGAATGGCACTATTTAATCAAAAATAGATATAAGGATTTGGGATGAAGAAAAATGTTCTTATGCCACCATTCTTGAAAAGACCTTCTACCCTCTGTTCCATCCCTTGTTGTCTTTCATGGAGAAAATAAATCAATTGTGTGAAAATAATAGATTATGCAGACTATTCATTATTATCATCACACTTTGAGGGCTTCACTGACAACTCCCATCTTGTGATTATGTTGTGTGGAGGTAAAAACATCTGCTGAATTAATGACAAATCTGTCAGTGCCTTTATCCTCTGCCCTGTTTGAAATGATTAAACTCATCGAGTGTTTGCTTAATCTATTTTTCTTTTTCATATACCATACTCACTGCCTGGGGCAAACCCATTTAATAATATTCAATTGAATAAAACCATAACTCATGATCCAATAAATTATTAAAAAACACTGCATTGCATCAGATTCATCATTCATCTTAGCATAGTGGCAGAAAGCCTACAGAATTCCTTAACAGTTCTTGCTGTGATAAATAGTTCTATTAAAATTTATGAATACTGTGGTATATATTAACACATATTTTGTTACTGAATTATCAGTCATACCTTTTTGTTTTTTTCATGCACCAACATGTTGCATTAATAATTTCACTGGTCTGCAAAATTCAGTCAGCTATCATCATATGTTTTATTGTTTTTTATTTTTTAACTTAACCCTGAGATCCCTTCAAAAACGTGGTAACAATGCTATCGTGAATTGATTTTGCTCATATTTTCAGTCGTTATTTCTTAAGAATTATTAACATCTATGTCCATATGATTGATTAGTTGCAAAGCAAAATTAGAACTTTTGTGACACACAATAGAAAGAATAAATAATGATTAAGTAAGAAGCTGCCATAAGACTGAAAGATAACATAAATTAGGAAATATCAGCCTAGAAGTGTGTGGAGTGATGTGAATTTTTCCTGCCCCATATTCTTTTGATTTCATTGAATCACAGAATCATAGAATTGTTTAGGTTAGAAAGCAGCTTAATGATCATCCAGTTATCCCTCTGCCATGGGTAGGAGTGTCACCCACTAGATCAGGTTGCTCAGGGCCTCATTCACCCTGGCCTTGAAAACTTCCCAGGGATGAGGCATCCACAACTTCTCTGGGCAACCTGTACCAGTGCTTTACCACCCTCTGAGTGAAGTAATCCATCCTTACAAGTGATACTGCCTGTCACGCACAGTTTTCAGAGAAAATACTTTAATAGCATATAGCATATTGAAAAGTAAGAGATTTGCCATTTTTTAAATAATTTCAGACTCCGTGTTCCTTAATTTGAAATAACAATCTTGTTTCTCCCTAGGGAAAAAAAAAAAAAAAAAAAGATATATATCCCTTCCTATTTTCCTTTGCAAGAAGAAGCAACTTCACTTTGGAGGTAGCCCGTCTTCCATGGGGAGGGATATGAGAGGCATCATTAATCTCATAACCTTTTATTTGATGTAGGCTGAGGGACGAAAGTAGTTCACACTGTAAAATTGCATTGTATACCTCTTTAGCAGCAGAACCTGAAAAAATCCCTAAGGATGTACTCCATGCTCACCAGAATAATGCTGGAAAAACAATCCAGCATATATGGAGTTATTCTCTTCCTACTTGTTTTTGCATTTATTTCTTCCTGCAACATACCTTCACAGCATGAGGGAAAGATATAACCTAGAAGTATTATTTGATGATTACATTTTTCAGTCAAAGACAGATATTTTCTGCAGATAATATTACTCTATAAGTAATCTCCCCTGCCTGTACACCAGGTTTTGACTTGGTCACAAAGCCACAAAGACTCTTTTTACAAACTGTCTTACATTAACAGTAAAGGTATGTTTTAGAAAAGTTTTTCAATCATGGCACTTAAATACTTACAAAATCATGTCATTTATTAAAGTGCAAAGAAATTGAAACTGGTTTGGGGTAATGCACTTTGACCATTCATAATATCAAAAAAGTATAACCACTCTTTTTTGGTTTAAAAACAGCTAAAATTTGTAAATATATTACTGGTTTTTAAGGCTTAACACAGTGTGGCTAGGAAACCAAAGATATTAAGTATTTTTATCAAGGAGAACATTAATGACAGAGCCACACTTGGTAATGGAAGGACCACATATGAATTCAGCTCTTTGAGATGCCTGTATTTGGATGCTCACTCCAGTCCACAAAAGATAATTGCAAGTCCTCATAAAAGCTGCATCTCCCAGGGTTTGAGAGCCAGAGAGCAGTTAGTGTGGGCCCAGGAGTACTCTTTGCTGCTTCAGTACAGGGTGAGAAGAACCAGTCACTTCTGCTCAATTTGAGCCCTTATTGTGTTTAATCTACATCTTCTTTTTAATCTACATAGTTGTAAAGACCTCCTGATAGTGCTCCATACCCTCCCAGAGGAAATGTTTCTTGTTTGCTTGTGGTCAGGAAGACTCAGTGTCTGCAGCAGCAGCACCACAGGGACATTCAAAATGCACAGTTTATGTACAACGGCACATTTAAAACATATGCCTTTTTTTCTAGGGGTGTAGGCAGATAAAAACACAAGAAATAATTGTGTGTTCATGACTTTGTGTTCTCTGAACCCAATTACCTCATCAAAAAGCAACTTTTACCTGCAGTTCCACAACAGCAGGAGTAGCAAATTATAGGAGCAGTACAGAGGAGTTCTGATACCAAGTCTTGTGTGTTCATCACTCTGCTTTGGCTTTTTCACCTCCTGAGCCCTGCTCCCTGAGATTGATTACATTTTTCCTTCTAAACTATCAGTTAGTAACTATTTAACTCTGTCCCAGAAGGATCCCTCACCCTCAATGCCAGAAGAGTGCATAAGAGAATGATACAAATAGTAAGTTAATTGTTTTGTTTCAGAAGAAGTTTGATATCAATAAAATACTCAGAAGTGTGTATGCTGGCACTCAGACGGCCTCTGCTGTACAAGGAGGCCCTAGTTCTGCCATATAAGCCCTAGTGTGAATACTTTCCATTCCCTCCAACCAGGAGAACATCACCAAAAGAAACGGTCATGCTTGTACCTCCAGGGATAATTCTGCCTCTAAGAGAGCTGTCAGTTCAGACTGGATCACAGCTAAGTGATCAGTGAAGAAACTGAAAAACTGTTCTCAAGGAAATGCTCTCTGCTCAGACACCAGATGCAAACAATATGGATTAACCTGTTTATTATCTCTGCCACAGTGCCTGCAAAACACTGATGCCTTGCAGAGGTAGAAAGGTGGCTGAATGAGTCTGTTGTTAAACATGTTTTATTTACTCATGCTTCACCTTTCTTTTGACACTTACAGATGAGCACTGTCATGCTGTGCTGCCATTCAGCTTCTCTTCAACTTGCATGGAAGACAGAGCATTCTTACTCAGATGTTTGTGCAGCTTCTAGCAGCACAGCTGTTCTGGCTTGGGGGGGATTTCACAGTGCTACTGCTATGGAAATTGGAGGAGATAAGGAGTCTGCAACATCCTCTGCATCCTTAGAGTGACAGCTTAAACAAAAGTGTTGATTCTGTAAGCAGGCAGAGTCAGAGAAAGGCCAACACATCCCAGTTCCAAAACCAGCCCACACGCTGCCCCATCAAACACATCTGCATCATTTAGGCTTTAAAAAAGGGAAAAAAAAAGTGTCTTCCACCTAAAATTTTCTAGTGTTAACATGTAGGTATATTTTGGGGACATACATCAACAACATGCAAATCATGATGAGGCAAATATATTCAGTCCATTTGGCTTCAGAAATTTTACCTCGATTTTGTTTACCGCAAATTTTGTAGGAAAAAAATGCATGCAGATCAAAAAAATTAAGCAACCTTTATTTGAAGGATAATATGATCCAAATGTGACATTATATGGACGAGCAGGTATAACTTCATTCAGGCCAGATTTTAAGCTGGGAGCAATTGGCAGAAACCTCTGAACTTCAGTATTCATTGATTCTTTGGCAGTTTTATACCCCAGGACTTGGTTTCAGCATATAGAACAGCAATAGAATAAAATTTGCTTATCTGAGCTGTTGCTTCATCAAAGCATTTTATTGCTTGCAGCCAGTTTGATCTACTTTACAGAGAAACAATTGAAAGTCTACAATGTTTCTGTTTTCAAGGTTCTGAAGTCCCAGTAAATCCCTTCTCAAGACTGGATTCTTCTGAAGGTGTAATTCCAGCATGAGGTGTGGAGTGGGAAAGTCTAAAATAGGAAGATTTTAAGCTCTCTGCATCTGTACCTGACTGTACTGTAATTTCCAGTTAAGAAATCTATACTAAGCTTTATCAATGTACAAAAGTACAGGAGATAAAGCCGCTAAATATTCAAGAAAAAAAGGTAGGCCTGGTTGATTTTCTGAAGTACACTATGGTGGGCTTTCCTTTGGAACATTATGTCACTACTAATGATATCAAAATAATTTCAGTCATGTAATACTCTAAATAATACATTTTTCTTGATCATTATAACCCTCTGTCAAAGCTACTTGCATGTTATTTTGTGTATACAGAAGGAACTTAACTGCTTGTAGAAAGGCAGGATACGAGCTGGCATTATGTACATTTGAAACGAATGTGATACTGGGACTAAAATTGCCATCTTCCTTACACTATGTGTTTGAAAACTGTACCACTTAGGGATATTGTATAACAGCTCAAATTTGTTTAGGATATAGATTTTGGTAAGAGCTCCTATTGCACAATCTTTGTCAAGGCATGCAAGTCCACTCTGCCCCAATGAAATCTGAAGTCTATGAACAAAACAAAAAGGTGGATTGAAAGGTAGGTTATCCTCTATCTGTGGTCATATTCTCATTCATTAAGTTTAGCTTTGGGAAGAATCAGAAAATATATTCCTCACCTTTCAGGGCGCTGACCTGTAATCCTGTAAAACCATTGCCCTGATATATTTACCAGAACACTGTGCCTTGCAAACTTACAAGATGTATTCAAAGCCATCAACTAATCAGACTTTAACCAAAGCAGAGCTAAAGAGGGAGGTGTGGGCAGGGAATTTAAGACTTTAGTGGCTTAAGATCTTAGTCACTTGGGAAAAGAGAACAGCTTCTAAATTATCTCTTCTGTCTGTGTTCCAAGACTACAAAATGTTGAAATCGGAATTACAAGCTGTAAATATCACATCAGACATTTAAGGGGGTAACAGATGAATAGAAAAAAAAAAAAAAAAAAACAACCAAAAAACAACCAGCCAGAAGAAAACAAAACCAGGAATGGAAAAGAGTAGCAGTATGTATATCCTTTCAGAGAAGACAGAGTGAAGGTAAAAGTACTAGGATTCTATGATACCTAGGCATTAATAAAACCCAAGCACTTAGCATGAATAAAACAAAAGGCAGTTTTAAATGTCTTTAGGGAAGGATAGTAAAGAAGTATAGTTGAAAAAATATTCTAAATACTCCTATTTGTGACAGAAAACTGAAATATTATGAGAAATACTAATAGCCCTGAATGCCCTCCTATTACGGTAGACTTCATCTTCTAAAGATACATACTCCAGAAGAAGTGTTACTAGTAAAAAAGTGCTGAATGTGGTAGGAGGGGAATTTTCTCTCCAAATTTGCACAGAATCAAAGAAGAGGGTGTCATAAGGGAAACTGGAGAAGTTCTGATTTAGTGGAAGCATTAGAGAAAGGATGGGGAACTGGTTATAGAAAAAACTTCAGTGTTTCTGGGATGTGCTGGAAAAGGATATAACCAAGAGGCAGAAAGATTACATGCAGTTTCAAAGCAATCTGTGTTTAACTAGAACATTTTCAATATTTTAAATATCCGTGAGATAGAGGCCTAAAATATATGTGTAACAATGTAATTGGAGATACGTATTTTGTGATAATTGATAAAACAGAAATTATTTAAAATATTAAAAAGATGGAGTGAAAGTTCAGTAGTACAAAATTCAAGGTCATGTATTTTAAAACAGTAACATAAACTTCTACTAGGAGTTTATATCCTAGAACAGCCTAAATTAGGGTATATTGCTTCATCACAGAAGTGATGTTCAAACAAGTGTCTTTACCTTGTACAGTTCAGTACTGGAACAAGAGATAAAATCTGACTCAAGTATGGAAGGAAGATATGATAACTGTATTTTTTTAATCTTCTATTCAGGCACGCAAACTGCATTTTTTTTACTAGACAGCCTACTACTTTCTTTTCAATGCAATGAAATATTCTTCATTTATCACTTTTCAGGCTGCTGGAAAAGGAACATGTTGGTATACCAGTATGTAATTCACTTTTCCTTAGCTGAATAGTCAAGACTATATCCTGCTTGTACTTCCCCATCACACTGATAGGGTTCCTACAGTTTTGCCACTTTTTTTCTTTGCTGATGGCTCTTTCTATGGTGTTATGCCTTCTTTATTGTTTTCTTTATTTTATTCTATAACAATAAAACCTGATATGTAAGACAACTACAAGCTTCAACAGAAATAACCATCTTCCCAGTGCTACTATCTCATTATTTATTTTCTTAGCATTCATTTTGGCCAAACGATCTTATATTTTTTTGCAAGAACAGCAAATATAAGCACCTCCTGAGTGCCATACTGACTCTACTCCTGCACATGTTAGTAATTACACACACACAAAAGTATTTCAAATGTAATTTGTGTATTAGTGCACCCAATGGAAATCCTTTAGAGTGCAATGCTAGGTACTAGGAAGCTGACTTGCCACATGGGTTAATCAAGGCCTGGTGCTCCCTGCCTTCATTGGGACAGCTATTAAAACAGTACAATACTCAGCTGTAACTAATGGAAAAGGAACCATAAGAGGTTTTTTTCTTCCTTAGCCTGTCACATTTCTAAAGATGTTGCAGGGTAAAAATGCTAATAAGAAAATGAAGGGCTGTTTAACTTCAGGCAGTGTGTGACTCCCACTATTCTTTATTTTTAATCTGAATAATTAAGCTGCTATTCCACCCCCTCCCCCCGCCATTTTCCTGATCCATCTTTGTGCCCCAGCCTGCTGAGATATGAAGCATATAAGTCTGAAAACAAGCATGTTATCATTGCAGCTTACAGGGAATAAAGACAATGGGGCCAGGCTCTTCTTGTGATATCCATCTACAGGATGAGAGGCAACAGACAGGAGCTTAAATACAGGAAATTTTGTTTAAACAGAAGAAAAAAAAAACAAACCCAACCTTTTTTACTGTGATGGTGGTCAAACACTGGAGGAACTAGAGAGGTTGTGGCATCTCCATCCTAAGATATATTCACAGCCCAACTGGACATGGACCCTGAGCAGCCTCCTGTGTACCTCCCTGGAGGTACTTTCTAGCCTCAGCCCTTCTATGCTCCTGGGATGGTGTGTGTGTTCAGGATTGTTTCTCCCGAAGAGGTGAAAATTGTCAAGCTCTGCTTCTGTACTTTATGCTTCTTTAATTAATGTCTCCTTCCTGTTACTTTTGCTAATGAGGCATAGTAGCAGAGTAGCTGGCATGAGGTTCTGAAAACAAATATTAATCATGTGACATGTGGTATTATATTTAAAGGGATAAATGACACAATGTAAATAGTCTCTAACTTATTTAGCTAGTTTCTAGCATTCACCCAAAATCCTGACAAAATGTAAGTTATATGATTTGTTGGTGGAAATCATAACAAAAAAATTGTCATAATATATAAGTCTGTGACTTATTTGTAGCAAATATTTTATGGGAATTAAACCCCTCTACTGATAGGAAAAAGGAAAAAAAACAAAAAACAGAGAAAAAATTGACTACACTTAATAATAATTGTTCTAGTTTAATAAATGTTGCAGCCCCAAAATGGATAAAATAAGTCTTTCAGTTTCTTTATGAGACTCCACATAGAGCAATATTTTGACTGCATTTCATTTACAAGCACAGACAGTCCTGAAGTGTCTCATTTTGCATGTCAACTTAGCTGATTTTCCACCCACACTTCATTACTTCTGCCGTATAATGTCACTTTTATGATTTTGCTTAAAGTAATAGCTATGGTTGAATAACAAGAGAAAATGGTGCTTTCCACCTCTGCTAATTATATTTTTTGCTTTGTAAAGACACCATGAATATTTTACCGTAATATTTAGCTCAGTAACTTATAAACAGCAATATGTATAAATTGCACACAAGATTCTAGATATAAATGGTAAATGCACAATATTTATTTTTATGGTTAACTTATTTTTTAAGCCAAGGGAGATGTTCATTTTCAGACTACATTAGTCTCATTTATCTCCATGATGTCCTTAATGTTATAAGATGTTACAGCCACATTACCAGCTCCTGCAGGCCTGTATCAGCCTTTAGCTACTCAGGCACATTATTAGATTGTCAACATAATTCAGACATCTCATATAAAAAGAGCCAACCCACTGGCTTCAGTTCTTTGTAAATGTATTTGCCTGATTTAATACCCTTAAATTTATCAAGTGTTCTTTTTGATTTTGGTTACACAGACACTCCTTAGACAATCTTGTTTAAGGCTGCTAAAAATACTAAGAAAAGTAGCGCTTAGCACAAACTCTTGCTATTGGCACATACTGTGCTATTCTGGTACATCACTGCACAATACCTGGATGAAGAAGAAAACTCACAGAATATTTTTGAAATTAAGATAGAGAAGTATTTTAAGGTGACTTTGGCTAACTGATATAACTCTGTTTAGAGCATTCTGATTTTTTTCAGGAAAGTTACCCACTTTTCATAGGACTAAATACCATAAAAGTTTTTTTGAATGTGCTAGTTAATTTGTTCTTTAAAAAAGCAAATATTTGAAAGAAAGAAAATTCAGGAGAAATTTGGTTGCGAACAAGTAACCAAAAAAAGGATGGATTCTTTTCAGAATGTCTTCTCTGATATAATTTTCAAATAAGTCACTTGGACCCTCACTCTGCATACATAGGACAAGTATTCAGCTATTCTATTAGTCTGGTTTTGGTTTTGGGTTTTTTAGGTTTTTTTGTGTATGCATTGAAGTACAAAAAAGCATTTATAACCACAGTCCAAAGACAGAAAGATTATCAGTACCCCTGTATAATTTCATGAAGCTTAACCATGCCATCTCAGAGGCAAAGCAATGTATTTCATTGGAATTCAGTGCATTCTCACTCCTTAAAATTTCTCACTAACCTAAATCAGATAATGCTAAATACAGAAAGCACAGTATGTCAACAAATTTCAGTAACTCATTTTCCAAAATATTGTTCTTGTGGTTTGCTCTGTATCCGTATAGACACTTACACAACTGCATATGTCACACAAAGGATGTACAAAACACGATTGTTAAATTTTCTCAAACAAAAACATTAGCTCCTTGTGGTCACTGTAACAGCTTTTGGAAGCAAGTTATTGAAAGTGCAGAAGCCTCACAAGTATAGCTGAATATTTGTGTATTTTGCCTAAAAATATACAAATGTACTGTTAAAAAGGGAAAGATTTATACAGATTTGCTACATGTTATATATTAGGCAGAACTATACACAAATTAGTCATATAAGCAAAATACTTATTCACCTCCCAAACCTCATTTCCAAGTGCTGTAATGATGGACAGATCAATCATGGAACAGAACTGAGTAGATACTCTAAATCCATCTAGCTTTAGCATCTGGAACTGAAGCCGGTGAGCTAATAAATAAGCTGGTTTCAGGAGAAGATGAGTGTGCCCAGAATCTTAAAAACACTGAGCAGGTACTAAGTGTAACTGGATAAGATAAAGCAAAATCCTCTTCCAAAACCTGATTTTTTTTGTAGGCTTTAGTAAAATTCTCTATATTTTCATAATTTTCTCCTGCAATCTAGATGGAAAGTGGATATAAAAAAAACCCAAACAGCCTAAAACTTTACTAATAATAAATCAAAATTTTTGGCTAGGTTTCTATCCCTTGGGCGCTCTGTCCACATACAGTTTCGTGAGCAGCTTTTTGTTTGTTGGGATTTTTGGAAGGGGAGTGGGAGTATGACAGTAATAATTCAAAATCTCTGTAACTTAGAAATATCTTTACTACTGATTCTGCTACCTCAACCCTACCAAGGACACACCTACTATCCTGAGCTCTTTGTCAACATCTATCAAAAGCTGACATTAGACGTGTTAGCATTTGTGGTAGAAATATATAGGTTTGCAAAAATTCTGGTTTACTGAAGCCATTAAGCGTGTTACTATTCCTTAAAACTCAGAAACCATTCATTTCAATGGAGGAGAAACTATGGAGGAAGGCGGGAAGAAGGAACAGAGGGAATGAAGGAGGGGGGAAAAGGAAATTGATCATAGGCAAAGGCATGTTTATGGTTTAGTAACCTCATATGCATATCATTGTGCTGATTTGTAAAGAGCTGTCAGCTCGCTGGTAATTTACTTACTGTTTTACTGGTAGCATTTACTATTAAAGGAGAGAACTTAGCAAACATTTCTAATGATGCATTTTTTCCTAAAGTTGAGTGAAGAATTGTCAGATGTTAACATACTTGTGAAGGTCCAGTCTTTTACATGATGGAATACCTGCAGGCGGGTAGAACTCCCTGTGTGTCCATTTTCGCTTGTTATCTATGTCTTTGGTCAGGTTTTATTTTGTTATGGTTCTTTTACATTGATTTTCTTTTCAAGGAAAACAAGACAAGAAAATAGTCCGTTAATGTTGTCTGTCTCAGGAGCCAAACACACCATTTGATCCAAGCTAATCCAGAGTTTATGAAGTAGTATTTACTTTTACTTTGTTTGAAACATTAAATTTGTGTGAAACATCATAATATTTTACTTAAAGTTTGCCTCCCCCCTCACCAGTATATTATCATCTTACCTATGACAAAAAGGAGAAAGTAGTTTTTCTGTATCTATTTTGGCATTTAATTTGGTCGAATAAATTCATTGATAAATCTAGTGATCTAGTCCTAGTTGCAGGTATTTAAAACAAATGGGATTTTTTTTAAAAAGAATATCAGTGAAAAGTTCTGTGAAGAAGAAAAGACATAATTCCTAAAGAGGAAGATAAACCAGGGTCAGTTACAATAAACATCTTTGCAGATTAGAGGCAGCATAACAGCTTGAACATGTTCTCAGTAGCAGGTGTTTCAAAAAGAGGTGACATTTATTTGGGAGCCCATGACTCAAGGGAATGATGTTGTTAGGAATAATACACAAAAGTGACTTTTTGAAAAGTATGAGATTATTGATATTGCAGATGAAGATAATAAAAGCATATAGATGTCAATTTGCACTTGCTTTTCTACATTATGTACAATATTACAGGTTCTAAGTTAAGCCCTAAGATGTCATTTCCTAATGGATTAACTCAACAAAAACCCATGTGTCTTTGTCTTTCAAAGAAAATTTAAAAACAAACACAAATCATTGAGTGGGAAGAGAACTGCCTGTAAAGCAATGTAAAATGTAGCTAATGAAAAGTAATTAATCTTACCCTAGCCATTCTGCTGTCTTACTTCTCTGCAGGTGCAGAAGAAAATGCCTGTCAGGACTCTGTCCCTGGCTGCTTAATAGATCTGAAGTGATACAAGTTTTACCAAAGGGGACTTGTCAATTAAAAAAGAAGTGGAAGCTTTCTTTTCATGGCGAAACTGCATTACATAGTGCCAAAACTCTCAAACTATAATTATTTTAATATCATCATTGCAATGAGTTTTCATCTTCCAATCAGATGTTTTTCTCTTACAGATAGTGACATGCAGGCTACTGAAAGCTCAGCAAGTAAACCAGAAAAATCTATTCTTTGCATGATATTTTGCAGCCTTGAAGATGTAAAGTAGGCTACAGAGCTAAAAATAATACAGAAAAACCCTTATATCAGTGATAGAAGTATGTGGGTTGAAAATTTTTCTCTACATAACGCAAAAGGCGGTCCACCTGGCACTCTGCAAGATGCTGCCAATTACGCTGACTTTTACATATCATTTATAAGTGAAAGTTTGACCTTCACATTTTTGTAATATTAATTAAGCTTTTCCCAGGGAGAGTAAGAGAAGATCAAATGCATGAAGAGGAAAAGATAACATTTTTATGATGCTCAAACTCGTTGTGAGGTAGAAAGCATTTTTTTTAGCAGGGTGGGGATCTGGCCATTGTAGCAAATTATGAGAGAAAGTGGAGGATTTTTGGTACTTTCAAGCCAGTTTGGTTCCTTTCAGAAAGAAGTGTTTTATCTAAACACGTATTAGAACATTCAATGACAAAATAAATTGGTCACATAATATAGTTCATGCTATGCAAGAAAGAAATTAAATTACCTGATGTTCTCTCCTAGCTGTAGTATCTGAGGGCCTGTTAATGAGTGACATAGAAAGATTTAAAAGTTCAGAAGAGTAATTAATCACCTGTAGATAGATAAACAGGCAAAAAGATCACTACCATTTTAGCTACTCTAAAAGTAGTTTGACAGTTGTCCCTGATTTTCCATTAGAGAAATAAAAGATTGGATAAAAGACTGGGCAGCCTTGATTTCAAAAGGAATGACATTTTAAAATGGGAAGCAATTAATAACTTCTGAATGAAGCTACAAGTGAAGTTCATAAAACTGACTGCTGAGTTTCTCTTCTCCATTAAACTTTTGCACTGTTTCACATGGGTAGGTATTAATGACTCAGCGCATTCAAAAATGATTATCATTGTAGTTAATATACTTATTCCTGAATTTTTCCTTCATCGCGTATTTCTTCTATACTTGAATATCATACTTT
Organism: Pachycephala philippinensis; assembly: GCA_013397055.1. Lineage (NCBI taxonomy): Eukaryota > Metazoa > Chordata > Aves > Passeriformes > Pachycephala > Pachycephala philippinensis. The sequence goes on along the minus strand of VWZT01003745.1, from coordinate 988,323 downwards.
TGAAGACTGTTCTTTAAGAAACATTATTCATCCACTGTTTCTTCCACAGTATTCTGTCACACCTACCTTAAGTTTTTAATAAATGATAAGTGTATGTAAATATTTATATAGAGAAGCTACATTTCAGAATAATTAATTGTGACTTTTATTGTCAATTGCCAACAGAAATCATAGAATCATGTAATCATAGATTGGCTTGGGTTGGAAGGGGCCTTAAAGGTCATCTGATTACAACCCCCTTGCCATGGGCAGGAATGCATTTTACTAGATCAGGTTGCTGAGTGCTCCATCCAAGGGTGACAACAGATCTAATTAGAGAGTATAGGCAGCATTAATAACAGAGTCTTAGTGAAGGTGAGGGGAGAGATGGAATCCTGACTCCTCAGTCTCTTCAGATGGTGGAAAAATCTTGGTTCTGCTGTTGTTGTTAAATTTCCCATTTGGGGACATCTTTGTAAATTGGAGGGGTAAAAATATCAAATTATAAAATGGTTTGCACTAAATTTATGTTCATTCAACTTACATTTTTAGGAACTGGAATAAGGAATGCCTCTAACTGATACTGTAATGGCTAAATAAAATTCAGTTAACAGAGCTAACATAGGATGAAAGACTTTTTTTGCTGGAAAAGCTCATTCAGTTGCCTCAAATTATGGAGCTGCAAGTAAAAGTTGCATTGTATGAGCAGCACAACATTCTAGTAACATTTATGTTTTTATCAAGTGCTATATATATTTAATGTATACATATTATTTATTTATTTGTTGCATGTCTTCAATCAAATTTATAAAATATTTCAAATTTTAAATTTAATTTGAATAAAGACACTGGCAGTGTTGACTCTGTTACCAACCAAGGAAGACTGCTGCCAGTAACTGGCTTTGGTTATCCACATGCACTGTTTTTCCTCTATTCATGAACTAGCTGAATCAAAAGCTATTAGGTTGTTCAGACACAAGTTGTCCTTGTTAAATCATGCTCATTGTCCACAGTTGTTCATGTACTGGATTGTGGCTTGTCATGTACCTTATCATTTACATACCTCTGGCTTCATAGAGGACTTATTTCATAGTCTTTCCAGGAATGGGGCTGAAGCTGTCCAGTCTGCAGTTCCCTGGATCCTCTTTTTTGCCTTTGCTGAAGACTGACATGGGATTTACAAGTAGTCATCAGGAACCTCCTCTGATTGCCATGACCTTTCAAAGTTGAGAGTGGTCTTGCAATTGACATTGATCAGCTTCATCAATATCCTCAAGTATACCCCATCTGATCCAATGCACTTTTTATGTGAAATTTCTTCAAATCATTTCTAACTTTTTCCTCCTCCACTGTCATTAAATTCTTTGCTCTCACAAATTCTATCTCTAGTCCTAAGGACCCTAGGCCCAAACTCACCAGTAAAAATAAAGGAAAAACTCCATGCATCAGGCTTTTCTTATATTTTCTCACTGTGTGTCTGACTCCAATGAGCAGTGGGACTCCATTTTCCTTATCTTTCCCTCTGCTTAAAGTGTATTATAGAAACCCTCACTGTCCCTCACATCCTGTGTGAGTTAAAACTCTGAGATTTGTCTTTCTGCTCTCCAATCCTATATGCTCAAGCACTCTCTCTGTATTACTCCTCGGTAGCTCATCCCTCCTTCTACCTTCTGCATACTTTCTTTTTCTGTTTGAGCTCAGTCAGGAGCTCTTTCTTCATCAGTGCTGGCCTTCTGCCATGACTGTAACTCTCTGCAAGTTGAAGCAGACTGTTCTCGTGCATCAGGAGGTCAGTTTGAATATCAAGTAGTTCTCCTGAGCCTCTTTGCCCTTCAGGGCAGTCTTCTACAGGACCCTGCCAAGCAGATTTTTAACAAGCCAATATCTGTTCTCCTCAATTCCAGGGCTATAATTCTACTATTAGTCTTGATCGTTTCTCTCATGATTTTAAACTTCATAGTCTTGAAGTTTCTTCTGCCAATGCTGAATTCATCCTTCACAGCTCTGACTGTTCTTTCTAATTCATAGTAACCAGCAAGGAACAGTTGGCTCATTGATCCCCTGCGTCATCAACATACTCCAGAAATCTCAATCACATTACCATGCTACCCTTTCAAACATTAGCAGTCTAGTTAAAGTTCCTCACCAGTTCCAGTGCCTGTAATAATGAGGCTTCCTCCAGCTTTAACGAGGTTTGTCTACTTCCTTCTCGATCCTTAACACCTGCCATGATGTCTATAGATGCTAAAAAGTTTTAGCAAAAGAGTTTTTAGCTCTCAGCAGCAGTTTGTGAGAACTCTGTTTTTTCTCATGCGAAACTATGCAAAACATGATAAGGTTTTCTGTAAACAGACTTTGCTAATTTTACACTTGTGTTTATAATTAGAATTGTTGTGATACTGACTAGAGAAATGAATGATGTGTGAATTGACCAATTACCCTGATAGGTAGTTAGTCAGAGGTCCAATACCTCTTGCCTTTTAAGAAAACACTAAAAGAACTAAACACATAAAAACCCGTCCTTTATTAAATAAATAAATCAATCAATCCATTCCTTTCTGCTGACTACTCACGTGTCTGAGTCCTAATTGCCTCTTGGCACCGCCAGCAACAACAGATGTCTACTGTTTTCATCTGCTTTTTGATCCTTAGCCATAAGGTCTCAGCTGACTCTTCACTTGTTTGCACATGTCTAAACCTATCCTTTGCCTAGAGTGTAACCTTTCCATCCTATCTTCTCTATCTTTCCTAAAGAGCCTGAATCAAACTACAGAAATCTCCATTCAGAGAATTATAGAATCATTTCGTTTGGGAAAGACCTTTAAGATCATCAAGCCCAGCTGTTAACCCAGCACTGTCACATCCACCACTAAACCATGTCCCAAAGTGCCACATTAACACTTCTGTTATATAACTCCAGGTATGATGACCCAACCACTTCCCTGGGTAGCCGGTTTCAATGCTTGATAACCCTTTCTGTGAAGATTTTTTTTTCCCAAAATCCAATCTAAGCTTCTCCTTGTGCAACTCAAGTCCAGGGGATGGTGCTGTTCCATCATCTCTTTTAAATCTCAATAAGGTAACAGGTCTGCAACTGAGCATAGACTTCTAAGTTCTTCTTGTTGTTTCCCAAGCTTCGTGACTTTGCATACAGTCATATGTGATAGTCCCTTAGGCATCCCTTTCATAGCAGGAGCAGGAGAACTTTCTGCATTGTGCTGAGCCCTGGGGAGTACCTTCTTTTTTCTCCACGTCTCTTAGGTTACCATTACCATCCTCAAATGAATCTAATTTAAAGCCCTCCTCACTAGGTTAGCAAGTCTGTTGCCAAAAAGAANTTTAAAAAAAAAAAAAAAAAAAAAAAAAAAAAAAAAAAAAAAAAAAAAAAAAAAAGGAAAAAATAAAGGTCTTGACCCACTTTGCATCTTCCTCATGCCTTTTTCTACCTAGAAGTCCTTGCTTTTCAGAAATTATTCCACACTCCTAAAATACGAAATCCTGCTTCAGCGCCAGCCATGAAACCAGGGTTTTCATGCAGTGCACATTTAACTACACTTTTCCCCTTCAGCAGCAAGACCAAGAATGCTGCCTGCATTCTCATGCCCTTCATTATCACCCCAAGAGCCTTGATATCATTCATGATACGCTAAAGGTCTCCCCAATAGCATCATTTGTCTCTGTATGGATGAGCAACAAAGGATAATAGCTTGCAGACTGAATGATCCTCAGCAGTTTCTCTGCAGCATTCTAGACCAGAGCTGTTAGCACGCAACAAATATACCAAGACAACAAATTGGTTGTGTTTCCATCCCCTGCAGATGTTACTAGTCAACGCTAGGCAGCCACTGCTTACATTTGGGGCCAATTGATTACACAAAACTGCTATTGCTGTGGATATGGTATGCACTATATGCTATAGATATAGGTATGCACTGTTTGCAATTGTAGTGACATTTCTGGTAAAGAGAATAGAAGATCAGGAGTTACAGCCCGTAATTTAGAACTTAGAGCTTTCAGCTTTCAGAGCTTTTTCGGTTTTTTTTACTTAAATTTGTTACCTTCCTCTATATTTCTAAGGAGACAAAACACTCAAGAAGCAGTGCTGAGCTGTGGGAGCTGCCTCTTCTCCGAGTTAATTGTTTGCTGTTGGATAGCTGCTCTGCAGCTCTCTCCTCTTAGTGAGCTGAATTGATTGCTGTGTCTCCAAGTAGGTAGGCACAAGACAAGTTTCCACTTCACAGAAAACACTACAAAAATTTGACTCCTTTATTGAAAGTCCCTGCAGAGATACTACGAAATGAAAGAACTTAGAGGAAGAATTACCCTCTCATCCTGCCTTGAATCAAGCCCTCTGGTCTGGGAAGTAGGTTGGAAGCAGCATGAGGACTTTTTTATCCTCAGGCATATGCTGCATCTGTTCGGTGAGGGGAATAACTTTTGTGTGCTCTTTTAATTCTTCCAATAGGGACTTAACTATTGTTGAAGGCACCATATTGCAATCTTGTCCAGTAAAGGTGTCCCAACTGGGAAAAATATTCCTTATCCTTATTTTATTATAGACCTATTCCTTTTTGCATTGGATCGGAAGATTTCTGACATAGCTTCAGCCAAAAGGCAATTACTTTCCAGTTCAACACTACTTAAAGTTCTGGGCAAAGCTTTAATCCTGTCTATAGCTGCTTCTGGGAAAAGTTTTAAAGCTGTCCATAGCTGCTTCCATTCGTATTCTTGAACATCCTTACACAGTTCTTGATTTCCACTAATTCCTGAACTCATCCAAAGAAATCAAATTAAATTAATATCTCGACCAGGAACAAGGGGATCCCTTCACTCTCTCTTTCTCTCCCTCACCCCTCTTCAATCTCCACCCAATCTCTTTCTCTTGTCCACCCTCTGTCACACATTATAGTGGAATAAATCAATCATATGTCAAAAAGATGTTTTAGAGAAATGAATAACATGAGCAATAAATCTAATATTCATATTTTTAAATAAATTTTAAATATTCTAATGTTTGAAATTTTCAGAATAAAAAAGAAAAAGTCCCAAAAAGATAAAGTATTTTAAAAAAGGGGGACAGCTATCACACAAGGTCATAACACTTAAAATAAGAAAAGCTAAGCTAAACCAATAATGACTATCTAACCTAGGAAATTCTAGAAACTATGTTGATTAATCGAGAGAGAAAAAATTTTTTGAGAAAAAAAAACCCT
>VWZT01003745.1:965233-983094 GCA_013397055.1 Pachycephala philippinensis | reverse complement strand
CCTACATGCTTTTAATATCTTTTTTAATCAGTGTTATTAAAATTTACTTTTAGTAGATATAGATATATATAGATCTGGGAGATTTGCTACTCAGAAATATGGAAATTGAAGTACTTGGCTGAACTAGTCCTCTGTAAAAAGTCTGAACAACATAGAAAATATCAGATACATAACCTCTGCAAATCAAAATATCTCAGTTTTGTCCATGGAATTTTTCTACTGCATCCAAGGTAAGAATCAGAAATAGTACTTGTCTGAAATAAACAAATACTCAGACAAACTCTTCTACCTAGGAGTTAAAATACCTTAATGAGAGCATTACTAAAATGAAGCAGTGTGGCAAATTCAGCAATGATCAGGTTTCATTTCACTTCTTACTAAGAGCAGGGAACACTGGACACTTTTTATCAATGAGGCTTGTTCATCTTTTCTCAGAGGTGCTTTGGGAAACAATTCCAATATGCGTCCATAGTAATAAACTTCATCTTTATTATTTTATGAACATTATGTGTTGCCTATTTTACCATTCTGGCAATGGTAATCCTAAATAAATTCCTAGAAGTAGTTCTGCTAGAAGATGAAGATTACAGATTTGTATTTACTTGTCATAAATGAATCAATAAAACAGAGATGGCTGTTTAGATCAGGTAAATAGATGGTAGATGAAATCCTAGCACCCTGTAAATACTGTCATTTGCCTACATATTCCCCGCAATAGTTCTTAAAAAAAGGAAAATAGAAATAGAATAACATCCTTAATATTACTGTCAAACAGCTACAAGGAGTGACAATCAAGAAAGCAATTATCTAAATACAGAATTAAAGCACCAGCAAATTTATGTCAGGAAGCCCCAGAATTATTTCTCTGTGTCAAAACTCTTTCTGTATTAGTGCTTTATGCATTACTAGTTTGAACTAGGAAAAGGCAGCAAAAACATAAAGTAGAAATATAGCATTTTAATAGCTATAACAAAATGTGTGATGAAACTAAATGCACATGCTGAATTTCTCCTTGATGCTGTATTTACAGATTCTGGGCTATTGGTATCAGTGGGAGTTTTGCTGCAGATAGAGAACTGTGTGCAGCTTGTTGTATTAGATTGATAGCAGGAGCAGACAAATGCTATTTAACCACAGGAGGTTTTGCTTGTTAGTTGAGATGGAACAGCAAAGCAGAAGCTAAAAGAGATAGATGAATTAAGTCTATGAATAAATTTAAAAAATCATCTGTTCATCACTTTTCTGTCATTCTAAATTTTATAAAACCTAGTTTCCACTAACAGGTTATTTTTTGTGGTATTCTTGTTATTTCCCTTCCCCATCCTCCTCCTCCCTGACCCAATCCTTATTTCTATAAATATTAAAAAAAAAAAATTTTGGCTGGCTATTGACACAAATAAGGAGAGAACATCTACATTGTGGTCTATTCTTCTGGTAACTAGCCTAGAGGAAAGTATAATTCAATAATTCCTGTGAATAGAATAAATTCGTTGTTCTTATTTTGTAATAAGCAATGATAGATACACGATAAAACATTTCACCCACATTTTATAACGATATAAGAAGTTAGAAGCTGAAAGAGTTTTCCAGAGAAGTTTACCTCAGTTAAGAGCTGAAAAACTGATCCAAATTTGGTGTTGCATTATTTTGCAGAATTACAGAATCATTTAGGTTGGAAAAGATCTCTGAGATCATTGAGTCCAGCCTTTAACTGATCACCACCTTGTCAACCAGACCATGGCACTAAGTGTTACATCCAGTTGTTTCTTAAACACCTCCAGGGATGGTGGCTCTACCACCTCCCTGGGCATTGCATTGCAGTGTTTAACAACCCTTTCTATGAAGAAATTTCTCCTGATGTCCAGCCTGAACCTCCCCTGCTGCAGCTTGAGGCCATTTCCTTTTGTCCTGTCACTAACTGCCTGGGAGAAGAGGCTGACCCCCACCTTGCTACTTCCTTTCAGGCAGTTCTAGAATTATAAAGTCACCTCTGAGCCACCTCTTCACCAGGCTAAAGACCCTCAGCTCCCTCAACTGCTCTTCATATGTATTTACTCTTTAGAGCCTTTTGCCAGATTAATTGTCCTTCTCTGGACTCATTCTTGCACCTCAATGTGTTTCTTGAAGTGAGTGGGCCAAAACTGGACATCTTCATACATCAGAATTAAAAAACATAAATAAATTACGGAAAGGAAGTGCTCAACCAATTATCTACAATCTACAGCCATCAATTAGTAAGAATCAGTTCAGAGTTGTCCTGTTCCTGGGTTGAGCTGAGAAATAAGTTAATTGTTTGCTTGCACAAAGCTCTTAGAAGACAGACCAAGTTGCCTTTTTCACTTCGGCGTTTACCTACCTCTGTAGTGTTAAACTGCCAGACCTTACTTTCCCCATTCTCAGCTTCATTATCCAAGGATGAAGAATTAGAGGACCTGACAGTAAGTAGTTGTTGACCTTTTCCTTTCCCTGGAATCCCAACTCCAGGGGATCGAGCCAATGAAAATACTCCTATTATTTCTTTCTCTGCCTGCCCCAAGACAGTACTCTATTTTTCAGAAAGTTTGAAGTATTCTGAAGAATTGCTTCTCAAGGAAAAGGATAAAGACAGATATCAGAAATCCACCAGATGTAGACCCTTGGAAGTGTCCCTATGGTGAAAAGTCTGCTGGTAGAAAAGATTGGACAGCACCCAAAATAAGCCAACTGCTGAAAAATATGGATAGTCAAAGAGACAGGAAGAGGGCTTGACCAGGGTGGATGTAGGTTACAATAATTCACTGCCAAGAGCTGAGCCTCACAACTGAAATGTCAAGCACAGCAGACAGTGCTGTTATGGGAAATTATAGTAAACTTTTTAAAAGACATATGGAAATGAAACAAATGTTAATAGATTCATCTAGCTCAGGGGAAGTCATGCTTCTTGTTTGTTTTATCATTCCGTCCACCTTTCTTGCAGCTTTCCTCCTCTCACAGTTTCTGCCTTCAGGCCACTGAGTCTATAAACAGGAACAAGGTCATCAGTAAAATACAATTTAGCTCTTCTGAGAGCCTGATAATTAGTGTTTACATTATTGAAATGAAACAGGCTGAATTTATTGTTAGCAGTGTATATTCTGTGTTGACTACAACAAAGTCAGCTTCATCTGTCACCTTGCTGAAAATCCATCATCCTGGGTGAGTAAATACTAGTACTCCTGCACCATTATTAGCTAAAACAAAATCAGTGACTCCTGGTAAAAATATACAAACAGGAAAAACCCCAAACCAAAACACAACCCCCATGAACCCATCACTCCTTTGTTTGCTGTCTTCACTGACTGAGAGAAGCTATTATGGACTGCAAATCCCCCATTTCCCATCCCCTTTGCACCATGCATCACAGTATGGGGGCACGGATGCCCATGACACTAATTGACAACTGATCTCGTTTATCTCGACTCAGAAGCTTTCTCATCTAATTTTTTACCTCTGTCCTATTGAGGAAAAGGAGTTAGAAGGTGACTGGGTGGGCATCTGGCAAACAGCCAAGATCATACATAAGGTTGTATTGTTATATATGCAATATACACATTCCTATATACATTACTAGGCTTAACTGGCAAAGTTTCCATCCCGAAATGATATCTAAAGATGGTTGAAAAATTATATGATGAGTTCTGGAGACTGTGCTGAGAATAGTTTTAGGACAGAGAGTGTGAAAAGGAGAGACAGGAGAAGGAAAAGACAGATAAATCTGTTAAAAAACAGGAGTAGGCTCCACCACAGCACAAAAGATAAAAACCAAAGTATGGGACCTGGGGGAAGAATGTTTGCCAAAGCAAGGTAAATCAAGAAGGCTGCTCTTGCTTCTTTGATTCCTCCTTTAGTAGTTATACTTTTCAAGGTCACCTGACCCTACTGTCATGAATTCCAGCTTCTAATAAGAAAAAATCTGCAAAAATCACTGGTTCTGGCTAGCCCCTAACTCACTATTTTTGGCCTAAAGAGAGAAAATTCACACAATGTCCTCAGCAATATTACTGTCTGATATTCTTGCTTTCCCCCACAAATACTATAAAGATTGTTTTTTAGAAGGTATTTGTAGAGTTCTATATGTTATTTTTAAATTCGTAGGCTTTCTTTTTCCCTCAACAACTGAATCAGAATGAGGCCAGGGCTTTCACTCCATGAATTTGGTTTCACATTATTCCCCATGCTGCATTCCTTTCCATAACAAGAAATTTTCTTTATATCATTCTCTTCCATGAAGGAGACATTGTTATAACTAGCATTTCTGTTGAATCAGACAAGGGCCCATATATAATAAAGTTTTAACTTGCTTTCCATATTGTGTCCCCTTACCTTACCACTTGGCCTCTTAAAATGTGCCAGCCTCAGCTTTAGAAATAAGAATTAAAGTGGGAAGCCACTTTAAAAGAAAGGTCTTTTTCTGGAAGGTAAATCAGCATTTAGAGAAATGAGTGGAGAAGATTCCAATTCTAAGTGTAGCTATTCTGAAGGGGAACAAAGAAAACCACTCTCAACTCCTAAGTTATATCTTTACTATATACAGATGCACAAAACAAGAGTTCTGGGTCACCCTTAAGTCAGCTTCAAATAATGGGTTTTACACTGAAAAACAATAAGAAAACAAGAAATACGGATGTAAGCAACCAGAATTTTTGTTTTGGTTTGATTTTTTTCATATATACTTTTGCTCACTTGGAGAATCTTATCAACGCTGAAGTAGGCACATAATTTAAAGTGCATGCTGTACTTCAAGTTGAAACAACACTGAACACTTATGTTGTCCATGTATCAATTTCGCTAGAAACTTTAATTTTAACTGAGAAGTTTTTCAGAGAGTGCCCTCATTGAACTGCGATTGAGATTGCCTTGCTAATGTCTCTTTTCTCACTCCCTTCCCCCTATCTACCAGTCACAGAGATCTGCTTTGCTTTTATGAGAAAAAAAAAGTTTAACGCCAATCTAGTGCTTTCTCTGAAGCACTAGAAACCCATGTGTACTTTGAAAAGATAAGCCTAAGACCTGAGAAAAAGAGAAATATATGTGAAAAGACCATTAAATATATAGGTAAAAAATATTCACAGCTAGCCTGATGAAATCCCAGTCAAGGCATATAGTCAACAGTCTATACTAGTTGGAAAGACACATTACAGAAATATCACACATCCCTAGTTATAACTGATAAATGTATTCAAATACTATTGCAGCATCTTTATTAAAATTTAGAGCTCTCAGTATCCCTCCTGTATGGCTACAGCAAGAATGCTTCTCCAAGGCTGCTGTCTTCATATTGGTGGCTGCTTCTAGAGACCCCAGTAGATATTTACCTGACTCTAACCAGTGTAAGCATCTTCAGTAGTTCAGCTTAATGATCTTCAAACAACATTCTGTTTCTACTTTAGATTCACTTTTGGTATTTCTCTAACTCAATGGACTTTTGTTCAAAAGCTAAAATGTCCCCTGACCATATGCATACTGTGGCAGAAACAAATGCTCAAATAACAGATATTTTCAAAAAAACAGACCTATATGGAAAACATTTATGTCCTATCAAGCCCTAAAACTGTTAGAATGTCTATGAAACTTGAACTAAGAAAGAAGAAGACAGGAAAGTCTTCTTTCCAAACATGATTTTGACCTAGTGAGAGTCTTGCTCAAAATAATGATTTTTATGTGGATATCTGTTGTGTGAAAGAATTCTCTTTCATTGTACAGGGAAGAGGGCAATTATTATAGTACAGCTAAAATACTAATCAAATACCAGCATTCTTGAGCTTTATGAGGAACTAAAATCATAACCTTACTGTTTTACATTTTCTTCTGAAGGTTATTTTTTTAACCCAAGCTGTAGACCAAGAGCATAACACTAACACATGGCATGTCATTACACATTCAGCAATACTTTCCTAGTATGAATAAGGCTAGGACTTGCTGACATTTAGAGAAGAAACACTAGTGAAACCTATTGGGACAGACAGGAACTCTAACTAATGATTACTCAAAGGCATGACACACTTCTCAGTCTGGACAAAAGGTTTGGAAAACAGAGCTTTAGCAAGCAACACATTATTAGTAATCTGCTACTCAGTCTTCTCTTTTCCTCAGTTACTGAACTGGAAGTAGTAAATATTGATCTGTAGTCAGAGCAGGTGAGATATATTCTCAAGAAAGAAGACATTATTTCAGATATAAAGCTGATATTCATTATTTATATCTATTTTAGGTGTCAAAAAAGATAGCATCCACTGCATTTTATTAAAATACAGAGTCACAGAATCAATTAGGTTCAAGTGCCATGTCCAGTCTTTCCTTAAACACCTCCAGGGACATGACTCCACCACCTGCCTGGGTAGTCCATTCCAATATGTAATCACCTTTTCTGTGAAGAAATAATTTCTGATATCCAACCTCAACCTCTCCTGGTGCATCTTAAGACTATGTCTTCTTGTCATATCCCTAGTTACCTGGAGAAGAGACCAACCCCCACCTGGTTGCCACCTCCTTTCAGGTGGTTGTAGAGAGTCATTAGATCACCCCTGAGGCTTCTCTTTGCCAAGCTAAACATTTCCTGTCTTCAACACACTTACTGCTGCAAACACATGAAGGTTCCTGAATCCCTTGCAAACAATGATAGAAATGAGTGCTTAAAGAGTTCTGTCTGTCTTGATGCTCACATATTGAGAACAAATTATATAAACATCAAATTATACAAACATCAAAACCTTCACAGAATGAATTTGAGTAGATACTTTCTTCCCTAGCTATTCTTCCAACTGGCAATGCCACAGAAAAACTATTTCAATGTGTTCTTACTTCTCATTCTCCCTTTCAGCTTTTATCATTTGGGTTCTCATTGCAGTTCAACTGCCAAATTTTGTGTCTTACTTTTATAAAGCCTGTGAACATTGTTGTTATTCCATGGTAATGGGATGTTAATTTTTCAAATGCAGCTTCTCTGATGCCATAGTCACTGGGTATAGATTGCTTCAGGGACTCTTTGGATGCATATGCCTTTATTGAGTTAATGTCACCATTAGTTCTGAATGCTTCTTTAAGTGCCTTCTTGTGTTCTATTCAGGGTATTACAGATTCTTATTGTTGTCTTCTTTTGGGCAATTTTACTTTAATGCTTTGTTTGTTTGCAGTCTCCCTGATTTGTACAGGAGTTTTTGCCTCAATTTTCCTTCAAAGTGGATTCCAGTTGTGTTATTAGGTGGAGTACAAAGTGGTTTTCCATCACTTCAGACAGTTTTATACTTGCTTAATGAGGTTAGAGTTTCTGTTTCTGGGGATATGACTTGCCTTTTTTAGTGGGGGTTTAGTCATGCACAGTATTCAATGACTTTGTTGGTGGAATCTTTACAATTCCCTCTGTGTGTTTGGTGTTTCTTGCAATATTATTCATTTATGACCAACTGCAGCTGTGTGATTTCATGGTTGATGTTTGCAGAAAATTCTGTTTATCAATAACTTCTTAAAAGCTGATGTACTTTATTTTTGAATAGTGTTAGGCTACAGAATTCACCAAGTCCCCCATAACAAATTTTGCTTTGATTTAATTTACCTGTGCACGCATGAGTAAATATAATTTTATGGAAATAGTATGTCCCACTAGAAAGGCTGTGTTTCTCTTATTACACTCTGTTCCCTGGTTAAGGATCACTTTATATGTTTTGGTGCCCTGCTAACAAACTTGGGTCCATTACGTTAAATTCTGTGCTTTAGATCTCTGGGTTTGTTGGTCCTTGAACTGAGTGAGTTGAGATATTATAACTCCATCCTTCAAGAAGGGAAAGATAACAATTTCCGCAACTGAATACCAAATTTTCCTTCTGGATGCATTAATGGATGCAAGATTAAATTTAGAAGGATAGTAAAAAACCAAATTACTATTAGTAGCCCCATTGCAGACATTTAAACTACTAGAATTTTGGAAAATGAAGTTTTCATAGAGTCCAATGCATTACAGAGGAAAATGGCCTAGTTTCACTGTGTGGCTTCCTAAAGAAGAAGGTTTGATTCATATCCACAGGGTGGACACTTCTGACATGGTCACCACCATTCTTCTGCCACAAAGTTAAACCAGATCAAGCTCCTCTGTGACAATGGGATTTTTGTGCTCTAAAAGCTGTTTATTTTTTATCTGTTTTATCTTAGCCCAGCTAAATGTATTAGTCTTCCAAAGGTAAAAATACAGTGAAGATAAAGTAAGATAGTTTTGCTTTGAGGCTAACTTCAAGTACTATACCAGGTGATGGATCGTATCACCTAAGGTAAAAGCACAGCATTTACTGCTTTTTCTTCTTTAAAGTCATGAAGCCATGAGCTTTGATAGCTGTGGAGATAAATTGTTTCAGTTCTGAAATACTTCAGACAGAAAAGTCTCCCATAGCTACATTTTAAGGATTATTTGCAGGGGAAAAGGAATTTGTCTTGGTTTATGTTTCTTCATGGCTTATAAACAAGTCTGAAGAGTTTTGTTTACATTAAAGGGATGATTAGTGGAGTCCCCAGCATCAGAGACTGACTTAAAAAAATAGAATGTTTAAGAAAAAAAGCATAATTTTAATTTTCAATACCCTGTTGCAAGTCTTTGGATGTAATAGGATCATAATTTAAAGCCTTTCTCAGTGACTGTCAAAACAAGAAACTCCCTGAGGAAAAAAAAGGCTGTAAACATGGGATCACTGCTGTGGGGCTTCCAAGTAGGTAGCTCAACAGACTTCCTCATGAATGGGATAATTGCATTATGGGAAGTATTGCTTGAAAGAAGCTTTGAAACCTGCATCTGAAACACAAAACAGATTTTACCTGCTCAGATTCAAGAGTTTCAATATTAGACGTCTAAAAGACAGGACAAGACATCTTTATTCTAGTTTACTCAGAGGAGAGTAAAAACCATTTCCAGGAGATAGCTCATCTCATTCCAGAAAAACATTGTTTAGGATAGGTCAGATGAATCACCCTTCACCTGGTTTTATCTACTGGCTGTTAGGGAAAGTTAGATTTATTTTCACCCCTAAAAAACCCACAATAATCTAACCATTTAAATTAATATTATGTGGTGAATCCTGAGATCCTTCATGAACTTGTTTACTATCCTGGTAACAAATCTGTGAACCACACCTTGAAGAGAGGAATTATGAAGTGTATTAATGTGTGTATCTGGGAATAAAATAGTTCATGTTTAAACAACCTTTTGTAATTCTTGAAACAAGAAAGTGCAAGATTGATCACTGCTCAATTTGTATAAGTATCATTTTTGTTCTTGGGCACTCAGACTTTCAGGTATAAAATTCTGTGATTACTCAATGCTCTGGAATCAAGTACTGTAACTGAAAATAATTAATTCTACATCAGAAGTCACTAATTGTTAAACTACCTTGGCAGTCTTTGAAAGACTAGTTAAGATTACACTGTTTTTTGAATTTTCAGCCTTTTATTCTTGAAAAATTTGGAAGACACTTCAGCAGAGTGTTGAAAGGTACTTGTTCTCTTCTAGCAGTCAGAATACACCCAGTATTTCAACCTTTATGCAGGTTTGTTTCACATGGTTTTGGGGATTTATGCTATCAAAACCCCGAAAATGAATTACCTATAAGATTCGATTGAGTGATGGGTCCTATCAATAGCAATATTCCCCTTGATTCAGGAACTAGTATCATAGTAACTCACAAGCAGCTATATTTTGACATTACTGTAATATCTTTTAATAATTCTACTGCTCATTGTCTTCACAAAAATCCTTAATTTAAATCTTTCTGGTTTAAGAAGTGTTACTAAAGATGAAAAGATATGTTGGCATAAACTTCCAGTAATGAAAGATGTCATTCTGCAGAACCGTGAGTTCGCTTAAAGAAACACCCATTGAAATCTCACAGCATCATATATAATAGGATAAAAAATTGAAACTACTGTCTAAATTAAAATTTTGGAGCAATGTTGGAAAAATATGAAAACATTATAAAGAGAAGTGTTTACTAACGGGAACGACAGCTCAAAGAGATCAATCAAGTAGAACATTAACTTTGTCTTACTTTTCATTGTTATGCATGTGGGTGCCTTACAAATGTCGGTATTTTCCAGCTTTCTTTGAGTGCCAAAGGTGAAAGCAGCAGTCCTACTGTGAGAAGTTCAAATCTGCCTAAACGATGTGAATGCCCTTTTTTACATCAATGTGAATAAAAACAAGTTATTTGAATGCCAGTGGTCTCATACCTTTAGGTGAAGTCTGGACAAAGTGAAGGTTTTTTTTCAAGATGTGTTTTTTCCCAGACCCTCCTCATTCACCTTGGGATGTGAAAAGTATGATGGAGATATGAAGCCAAACAAAGGGGAATTTCTAGGCTTGTCATTCTTACTCAGGCTGTTGCAAAAAGTGAGAGCTGTCCTTTAACAGCAGTGGCCATTATTCGCAGTCTCTAACCTTTTCCTCAGGATCTATTTTAGGAAAAAATGAGCATTCCTGTGCTCTGGAGTAAACTGGGTACCACTTGAAACATTTTGTTAACCTGGACAGCTATCTGGGTACCTACTTATCTTTCTTGTGTCAACAGTTGTTCTTGGCTGAAAAGTAATTACAAAATCTTTATTGTTGTAGGGGGAAGAAGGAAAGAATCTTTGCAAAAACAAGGGAGGTGGAAGAGAAAAAAGGCTACAGTAGTTGATATGTGTATAAATACACGTATACATAGTTATTTAGAAATTTTCCAAAGAAACAAAGGAGAAAGTAGGGAATTAAATGCAGATGGTAGGGTATAAGGCAGGTAGGGGTGATAAAGGATTCTTTGAGGAAAGAGAAGCAGTGTCTTTGGCAAGAAATCAGGTAATGCTACATGAAGAGAAATCACTGATATAATGGAATAATTCTGAATAAGGAAATAGCTTAGGGCAGGTTTCATTGAGTCATAGGAAAGAATATGGTGATGAACATTGACAAAGAAATTGTCCACAGTCCTCACTTACTTCCAAGTTTCTCCTGGATAAGTATAAACATACATAACTCTTTTTCTAACTTATTTTAATGTCATAATTATGATTCGCCACAAAAAAGTTAATGTCTTATTATACATCATAAGTATTTGCAATTCATCACTTTCTTCCAAATAATGATTCTCAGAATAATTTCTAAATATCTTTTAATTAAAAGTTTTCAAATATTCCTCCTTTATCTTAGGACAGCTTCGCATTTTTCTTTCTAGGTAAAGAGATTTTGACATTTGATTTTGTATGCACTATCCATGTGATTTTTTCACGTGCTGATTATTAGTATTTTCCCTAGCTACATTTCAAACACTTGCATGGTTTGAATAAAAAGCATATTTTTTTTGCCACAAGTTTTTCTGTTCTGTAGTTCGTTTGAAGCTTTAATAGGTTTTCATTGTTTATTTGTGTGCTAACTAAAGTAATGTGAGTAGGAAAGATTGTTCATCATAATTACATTCCACGCATCTTTATCTTGTTGGAGGTCTTGATTATTCCTTCAGAGAGAAATGCTAATTATAAATGATGGAGATTCTTCTTTACTTTTCAGAATATGTCTATGAACAAAGTATTGAACCAAACAGTTTTTCTAATTATTCTGAAGAACCTCATGGTCCAGCCTGTCAATCCATTTTCGTAAAGCATGTGTTGCAGAAGTCAGTGATATTTGCATCAAAAGCCTTGCTGATTTCATCTGGCATGACAATGTTGCTTGTTTCTTGAAGTGGTTTGTTTGGAGGCATATTTTTATAAGTAAAACAAACCCTGAAGAAAGGGATATGTCCATAAAGAAGCACTTCATGTTTGTATTATTGTCCTTAAAATTGCTCATCATCTCGTAATGCCACTGCTAACATAGGCAGGTTTAGACTCTGAAAAAATGCAATCCATGTTTATCTTTCATCAATAGTGATGGCTGCACCCCAGAAGATGGTATGGTATTTTAGTGGCTCACATTGGTGGAACAGCTTCCTGGAATACAGAGCAAGGGTTTTGAGAAACTACAGGTGCGGTCTGACGTACTTTTTGGAGAGCTGGAAAGATTTTTCTTCCATTTGACAATGACATACATAAAAAGTGTGGCAGCACAGCTTGAAAAAAGCTAGGTCATGCCCTTGCTCTGTATTTATCTCCACACCATTCTTGAAGCCATTAATAAAGACAGCACCGACAGAATTCCTGCTGAGCAGGCAGCTGGACATTTAACACAGGGCTTAAAAGTTTTGGATATGTTTTGGCCATACCATTGGATACAGAAAGTGCAAGCCCAGCTTCTCCTGGAGGAATGGAAAAACCCTTCAAGCAGTTGGGGAACTACCGAGAAGGGTTCTGCCATGGTGGTTATCTGTTTGTTTTTAATGGACATTCATCACTATCACAAATGGGAACAAGTCAGTTTTAGTATTTCTTTCCTGCCAGTGACGAGTGGCATTGGACACTTTTTCATGATTCATAAATTGATGTGCTCTTTAAAGTAGGACACACTGTACACCTCTGAGTGATAATGCAGATGTGATGGATCACCCTGTTAATTCAGAGAATAGCTCAGCTGAGGAATCAGTAGAGTCAAACTTCACATTAACCTCACTCTGGCTTAGGAATATCAAACACCCATCAAAACAGCAGAAGCCAGAGGTTGCCTGTTATAAGTAAAGTTGTAGAGCATGTTGAGATAAAATCAATGATTTGAACTCTATTACGCCTTAACCTGTCCTTGCCACATCATTTGTAAAATGTGATTCTTCTTAACATGAGCTCCTGTCACATTACTTAGCTTGAGTTTTCAGACAAAGACTAATAGTGAAAGCATCAATATGGATGACAAGGAGGCATTTAATGATGAATATTCCATATCAGGCATGACACATAGTTCGTCTTACCGAAATATTTCTAAAAGTATTAAAACCGATATATCCATTGCTCATATTAGAGAATGCTAATTTAGAACAAATCTATCTCTGTCTGAACCATGGTTTTAAGTAATATTAATTAAAATGTCTTAGGAAAGTTGTGCAACCTAAACTCAAAACTGCAAACTGGGTTTTAAAAAGTTAGGCACAACAATCACCCAGAGGCTAAACAGCTTAAAAAAAAATCCCAAAGTTCTATTTTTCACATCCATTGATAAGAGCTGTGAAAAAAAGAGTTTGTATCTTTTTCGACACATTTATTCCATGTACTTCAAAATGTCATAGTAAATGAAAGCAAATATAGCAAATTTGCAGAGAATAATCCTCAACATGTGAGAGAATATTCCAAACAAAGCAAAAAAATACAGAACCAGGGTTAAAAAATTATGTCATATTAGCAATAATTTGATAATTGGGATAAATATTCATTAGTCCGTGACTATAAAGGGACTTGAAAAGTTAAATATAACTGCAACAACAAATTCTTGCTGCTTTAGACTGTTAATGCCTTTTTAATTATTAATACCTTTTTTGTGGAAAATAGCTTTTACATTATAGTTGACAAGGAAGCATGCAGAGATTGCAAACATAAGTAAGAGTTTTTACAGTCTGTTATTATAAAATACTCAAAATAGTAATGATACAGCTAATTCTAAAAGGTCACAGACAAAAATTGAAATGTGAAAGTTTAATTTAAAGAGAAGTTAAACTTTTCCTCTTCATTAAACTGTGATTTTAGACAGATCAAACATCATGAAGTGTTCCCTGGGCTTTCTGCGTTTTACTGTTTCTCATTCTTTATGTGTATGTAATTGCTTTTCATCTTATCACAGAATAAGCTATGTTTCCACGCAGGGTTGGTTCCCACTTAACCCAGAATGGACCATTCTGGTTTACTACAATATTGTTCTGCCCATATGATATTTTGGTCTTGAGCTTTGTAACTGTTATACGAAATTTGACTTCTCCTACCAGTGTTGCACTGGTGAGCAGTAAAAGCTAATTGCTATACTGTTTTGGTATAAAGAAAAGAAAAAAAGGAACATTTCTGCTTCATGTTTAAAAATTATTAGGCCAGCTTGACAGGCTTTTGCAAAGTAGACTGACCGTTCCTAGTGAGAAAAAAAAACTTTGCTCATGGGTTGTTTTTTTAAAAATTATGAACAAAAATAGAATAATTTTGAAGATAAATCCATGATTCAGCTACTCTAAAAAAAGGTAGCTAATCAGTAGGAAAAGTCTGTTTTCTCACAGAATGAGATTTTACTATATTAGCATGATTGAACCTATTAAATTTTATTTAATTTCACATGAAAAAATAAACTCTCCTAGCCAATATTAAATAAAGTTAACATTGTAATGACAAAAAATATTCTCTCCAAACTGCACCAACTTTGTTGTAGCTGCTGACAACAGCTTCATTGCATTCTTTGCAGAATTTTTTCTCTTAAAAAATTAAGTAAAACCATGGATACATACATTATAGATACAGAAAAATAATATCCAATGACACGCAAAAGATATGATGTGACTTTTTTCCTAGTGTATTTTTAACAAGGAAAATAGAATAGATAGATATTTATTCAGGTTGATAAAAAGACGAATGATCAATGACAAAATGAAGAAACTATAAGTAAAATATTTAAAAATAAGAAAAATAAAACACCCAAAAAGTAAGAAAAAACTTACAGAAAATTCAAATGAAGAAACAGAAGAGCTAAATCAGAAAAGAAGAATGCACCTAGGGAAAAGTGAAAACAGAAAAAAACCCCAATAGTTACAAATTAAAAAAATTAAATTAAAAAGATATGGTAGTATGCAGTACTAAATTTAATAGGTGCTGAATTTCAACATTTGTGCAATAAATCTTTCATTCAAGTAATTTAACAAAAAAAGTTTCGAAAATTTGTTGATGTTTACTGATTAGAAGAAATTTTGAATTTCAATGACCATGTTCTCACAGGTATGTATGTTTTGGATATAATTCTGGAAGGTCTTTGCATGTTTCAGAAAGTGTAAGTCAGTAGTTCAATTGTACCATATGCCAAAGGAATTTTAGTTTCAGATGTATGAATTTTCATTGAACAAATCTTCAAAAAATCAGTGAAATTTTTTTAAAGATTGAATCATTTTAATGTCATACTAAAATATAAGAAATCACACACAAGGAAAACTATTATTTTTAAAGCAAGTATTAAGGGTATTTTCCAGAGACTGGCATGAGCCACAGTGCAATCTTGTCAAATGACTTATACTGAAAAAACAACTCACCCTTGTAAAATCTATGTGTATTTAATCACTAAAACATCTTTCTTTGGCATAAAGACAAAATGCAGGTGAAACTACACTGCTAAATTTCATACAAGGTGGTGTGATTTTATACAGCTTACTTTTAGAACAGCACAATGTCCGGGACTTGCAAATTCACAGCCTCACTAAGTAAAAAACATAACACAGACATTTAGTGAAAAGGTGTAATATTAAAAAAAAAACATGTTAGAACATTTTTTACTTTATTTCTTAACCTCACTGTCTGCTGTTGAAACTGTAGAAAGAAAAGCTGCTATTCTGGAAGACAACACTTAATGAGTGACAGTGGTGCCGACCTTGTTGTTCTGATTCCTTATGTTCAAATGATCTCATGTTTTACTTTAACCAAAAGCTGTTCTTCTGAGATTGAATTTCCGAAGAGAGAGCCTTACATCTGAAAACCGAGGAAGTCTACCAGTTTTCAAAACTGCTTTGAAGGGTGTGCTTTGAGGACCTCAGAGGTGCTGCAGTCTGCATTCATTCAACAGATAGAAGCACTCTGGTGAGCCGTGCATTTCAACACCTTATCCCCCACACAGAAAGAGGATACGAATGCTTTCACAAAGAAAACCTATTTTAAACCATGGTGATGAGCAAGCTACCTGGGAAACAATCACTCCAAAGCCTTCTTCTTCATCAACATCTTTTTCCAGAGGTAAAATGTCTTTAATACCTGTAGATCAAAGCAAACAGCTCTTGACATTCAATCTGACAGTGGCAGTATGGCATGTCTTGAGCTGAGGGGAAGTCAATTTCAGAAGATTTGTCAGAGTCAGACTAGTTTCTTGAAACCCAGAGGTATATATGGAAAAGAAGATGCAATGATTCAACACAGCAAGAGAAAGAAGGTCCCCATGACATTTTTAAAGAAGTGCTACTACCTGAAAACCAGTGCAGAGGGAGACATGCAACATTATTTAATAGATCTTGACCAGGAAACATTCAATATCCAGTCTGTGAGTTTTGCTCCAGCCATGTAAATGCCTTCCTTCGAATGCACATGTAAATTCTTTTAAATTCTTTTCTCCTAGTGATCATGCAAAAATCAGAGGAACTGATTTAATTATCTCCTGGTATAAACTATAAATGACTGGTTCCTTTTTTTTTTTTTTTTTTTGAGAGAGAGTACCTGTTTAGGTGAAACAAACACAAAGAGATTGGCAAAGAACAACTTAAATGCCAAAAGAATTGTTCACATTATTATTAATTGTTAAAATTAACATCTCTACACAGATAAGCAGAATAAGGTTGAAGTCTACTGAGCTGTAGAATGTTTCAAGTAATGTAAATTTCTAAGTGCTAATAAAGAATCCCCACAGATGACTGAGAATCAAGTCATTTTAAGGATTAATGTAATTGCTCACACAAAATTTTCTACAAATTCAAGATTGCATTACATAATCTCTGTCAAAAGTGTACACAAATAATTACTTTGTGTCAAGTTTTTGTAATATCTACTTACCACACTGGAGTCAATGCAGTCACATCAGGGACAAATCAGGTCTTGAGAATATATCTAATTTGTCAGTGCTAGGGTGAATTCCTGGTTTAAAGTATTTGTATTAGGCTAAAATGTGTTCCATCACTCATAAAGCAGTCTTGAGAACATAGCCAATTTATCAGTGCTAGGGCAAGTTCTAAGATCATAGCACTTATGTTAAACCTAAAATGTACCTCATCGCTCAGACCAGACATATTCTCAAGGCAGAATTCATCCCTCATAGAACTTCGTCAACATCACTGGATTTACTGACCATGAATGAACTTGCCCAATGGTCTTACTAATGCAAATTTTAATAATCAGTTTTCTTGTAACAGGTAAAGATGAGAAAGTAACCTGTTATTTGCTCAAACTAATATTGAATGATATCACTTAGTTAGGTAGAATCAACTATTGTGCTCATCCAAAATCAGAGTGACATAATTCATTTAAAACAACTCCAGTTAATAGCTTTAATCAAATAACTCAAAAAGTCTTTCAGAATACTTTCCATTATGAATTCCATCCTAGACACGAAAAATTAATTTTATTATAATTTTTAATTCCAATTAAATGTAAATATTTATTTTATTAATATGCTTGTAAAAAAATAACAGTAACAATGGAAAGCTAAGAATAATTTGGGCCATGCTCAATATAGCTCAGCTATTTTCTTAGCAAACAGCAAGGCAAGCAAACTAATGAATGAATTATCCCTTAAATAACTGGATTTTCTCAGATTAAGCAGTATAGCAGTTCTCTAAGTTTAGAAACACTTGAAAGTCACCTTCTTGATATGCTTTATTTAGCAGAACCAAGGTTAACATGGAAGCACCTTCCTTTTGGTTTGGGTTTGTTTGCTTTATCAGTGCTTTTATCAGAACTGTATCAGTGTGACCTAGTAGCCAGCCTCCCAGACAGATGAAACATGCACGACACTCCCTTACATGGGTTGAGCTACATTTTCATCACAAGTAGGAAATGCTGTTCTGTGAGAAAATGCCTCCTGTTGTAGCAACCACCAGCCTTTACTCATGGAAAATCAGCTCAGCTCAGCTCAGCTCAGCTCAGCCTCCCTTCCTTCCTTCCTTCCTTCCTTCCTTCCTTCCTTCCTTCCTTCCTTCCTTCCTTCCTTCCTTCCTTCCTTCCTTCCTTCCTTCCTTCCTTCCCAA
>VWZT01003745.1:914654-959743 GCA_013397055.1 Pachycephala philippinensis | reverse complement strand
TTTTTTTTTTTTTTTTTTAAATATGTGTTGGGGAATTCTGCCAAAATTTAGCTAATTTAAAATGCCTTTGAAAAATCCCTGCTCTTCAGAAGTTTCTGCAAATGCTGCACGTTGACATTTTACACTTCAGCAATTGTAACCTCTTAAGAGTTACATATTTCACTCATGATTCCAGAGAACGGGATCTATTCAATTCAGGGTTTCTGGGGCTCTTTGAAACATATGGATTATAAACAGTGAGCTGATGTTGTGGAGGGAGAGAGCTGCTGAAGGAATAAATCTGTTTTATTGTCTTAGGATAAGGAGACCAGGCAGGATATAGAAGACAAATAGGATAAGGAGCCTCTAAAAAATGTGGGAACCACAGGGCAATATTGAAAAACTTTACTGCTCAAAAGGGGTAAGGGAGACAGGTAAGTACAATATGAAATTTGGGAAAAGAAACAAGTATTGAAAGATATGAGAAAATCCTGCCTGACAGAGAACACAGGCTGAGAATGTGAATGCCAGTCCAACATTGAAAAATGGTGTTTTCAAACAGTCCTGGGATGAACAACTTGAAGTTGCAAGTGTTCAAATTCAGGCTGGATGGGGCTTTGAGAAGCCTGATCTAGTGGAAGACATCCCTGCCCACGGAAGCAGGGGTTGAAGTAGATGACCTGTAAAAGTCCCTTCCAGCAGGAAACCATTCTGTGGTTCTGTGAAGGGTCTAAAATTGCTGAGGTGGGAAGAAGAGAGAGAGTGAGAGAAATTAAGAGGAAATGCAGCTAAGTAGCATCAGCCTGGAAAAGACTGACAGTGAGGAAAATAGTGAATAAAGGGAAGTTGGTTTCTGCTTTTTTTTAAGGTAAAATCCATAATTCCTGATTCTGGTCCTTTTTGTGTTAAGTAGGAAACCCAAGTAGCATGTGTGCCTCAGGAATGTGTTGTATGTTATTACTCCTTATCACATCATTCATTGGAAATGGTGTGGAGTTGTGGGATATTGTTTAATCCATTAGCTCAGGGATCTAGAAGATCTAGAGACTCTGGTGATAGTTTAAGAACTTAAATTATAGAATATAAGTCTTTTATTTTTTAAAAATATTTTCTTACCTAAGGAGCCACAGAAGCATGTACTACTGTATTTTCATTTGTTCACAGTATTTGTAAAGATACGTTTTTATGGCTGAAACATTAAGCACTTGAAAGTTAGAAAATGTCTGACTGTGAGTTTCTTATGCTTCCTATGACCTGACCTCCCTTCCACCTTTTTAGGAGTATGGTTTCCAGTTAATCACAATGACAGCTCAGGCTCTTGTGCTTTCAAAGTAAAGTTTGAAGATATAAAAAATGAAAGCAATTATGACCTCAATTTTATGGCATGTACACTCTATATCTAAAGCATTAAAGTTAGTCCTATATAGAACAATACAAAATACTACAGGTGAAAGAAGGGAGAATAATTACAGATGTAGAAAATGCAGTTCTTTTAATTAACAGCACAAAGCAGTCAGTAACCTCTCTCTCCTCTGCAATGCTGCTACCAGCTTTGCATACTTGACTACAGTATGAGAATAGCTGCCACGGCTTGGAGGGCAAGGAAAGTGGCTGTGGTGGTAATGACAGAGATTGCATTCAATCCTCAGCACTAATTGAGGGCTGTGTTCAGTAATGGATTTGCTGTATTCCCATACCCACAGCTTTTGTTTCATTAAGACAGCCAGAGTTTAAACCTTTTGCAATCTGATGAGAGAAAAATGTTGGCTCTCGTTTCAAGAAAATGCTTAATCATGCACTAATTTTGAGTATGCTATGAAGTTCCCTGAATTTAAATACCTGCAGTGTGGAAATGAGTCTTAATAAAGGAACAGATGAGAATGAAGGTGCTTTTTCACACATTTCAAGGACGATCAGACAATACACAGAGGTCATGTACAGACAAGCTTGACAATTATTCAAAGTAATAAAATTTACCAACATTTTCACAGAAAATATTTTGTCATGCCTTACTTGTGGTGGAATTAACCTCCTTTCATTTTAGATTTATAATCTCAGCATTTAGTGGACGTAATTCAAAAATACCTTTCTAGTCAGCAGAGAAAAACACCTTCAGGGAGAAACCAGTCTGGAAAAAAAAGTACAAATTACATCTTTCTCTCTCAGGTGCATAAAAGAGAGCTCAGATTTTTGGCCTTGATAAGACACCTAGACCTCAGATGGCTGAAATGTGATGACACGAACCTCATTTTTGAAGTCCAAAAAGAAACAGTTCCCAAGGATCGATCTGTGCTGTAGATACAGACTCTCTAAGGTGACATCAAATTGCCTCATCTAGACCTGTAAATCTGGTTCATTGATCCTTAAACTGTTTGTCAAAAATTTAGTTCAGCTCAAGGTTATAAACTGGGTATGCAGAATCACACAAGCCTGAATTTTTACCTATTGAACAATACCTGTGTGGGAAAACTTGCTGTCTGGCTGATAGTGAAATACAGATAATCCTGATTGCTGCCAGAGTTCCTGACTTTGGTCAAGACATGCAGTGTGCCACTGCTGAGCCATGCATTACACATTTGAAAGAACCTGATATTACTGCTCTGGTTGCATGAAGCCAATATCAGCAGATAATAGCACTGTAGCACTGTATAAACTCTGAAAATGTCTCCTTAACTAGTAAACATCTCAAAGTAAGCAGATGGAGAAAGGGGGCATTTACAGGTAAAAACTGGTAGTATGAGAAATGTATGTGTGGTGACTTTTTTATTTTTTGTTGTTGTGTACCTATGAGGTGAAAAAATAATAAAAAATAATCTCTAATATTTATGATAAACATTAATGACTCACTGAAGACAATTGCACATAGATGGCCTGAAAGACCCAGATGTTCAAATCAGCCTTGTGTGCCTGTTTTGTTTCTTGTTGTAATAGCTTGAATTCATCACTCAGAATTAAATTTCAGGATCTATTATGAGACATGAAACACACAAATAGGGAAGACAATTCAATTCAGCAGGTATGTGTCTAATATAGCTTTTAGAGTTATTGCACTTATTCCCTTGCTTTACTATTAAATGGCTATTAGAAAAAGAAGAGTGTATAAACCTCTATTCATAGAAAAGCAAACAAAAATCAAATGTATCTGTGTGGCTATAAATAAATAATCATATTTATAACCTGTTGTTAGTGACAGCATTGAAAAAACATGCTGCATGAAGTGAAAGGGTTAAAATCATGGTACTTGGGCGTGCTTGGGTATATGGAGTCTAAAATAAGATACATTGTAACCAGTGTAGAAGCTAGCTGAATAACTTGGCAAAAGATAAGGAACAAAGCTTGCTGGATCCAGTGAAGAACATGCTGGAACAGCTCTCAAGAGACTGCGCATGCCTAGGAAAGAAAGGTGGAAAGTGCAAAGCGAGGAAGATGTTTAGCCTTCATCAAAAGACCACCGAGCCCTCCTCAGCGCGACCACCAGGGAGCACTGCACCTGCGCTCTGTGTATGCCAATGATGATGACAGGTTCTAAGTTGTTTGCATAACCACACTTTTTCTAGGGAAAACGATGAATATGCCTAAATTGCAACCATATATTGTAAACTGCTGTGTGCCTGGGATGTGTGCATGTTTGGAGAAGCGATCCCCACACACCCAGTGCACTGAATAAGGCAAATACCCACTTCTTGGACTTTGTCTCAGAAGTGTTTCTTGGCCTGGTTTGGGGCGAATCAGAAGTGCTTTGTAATATTGTATTACTCATTCTTTTCTGAAAGTCAGGATTTGGGCATATGGAACACTATAGGAGTCTGTGAAGGCATGACAGCTTCTGTTTAAAACAGTCAGTGATCTCAGTTTAATATGAGAGATAGGAGACAACATAAAAAGCAAGGAAGAAAGTAGAAGGGAATATTTGTATTAATAGCCACAAAGAGACATACAGGGTTGTTATTATCTAAAACTACCCAGAAAGCATATCCAGAAGACTTCATTCTTTAAAAAAATTTACTTCAATAATGCCAGTCATGGGACATGGAAAATATTAGCTTGGTGGGGTACACTAACAAGTATCAAAATCTGAAGAATATACACATACACCTGGTTGCATTCTGAATCACTTACTTCTTGAGTATCTGAAAGAAATGTTATAAATCCAAAGCCATTTTCCCTATAATACCCATATTAATGGATTGACTGCATTGTCAGCAAATTTGCAGATGACACCAAGCTGAGTGATGTGGTTGACACACCTGAAGGACAGGATGCCATGCAGAGGGACCTGGACGAGCTCAGGAGGTGGGCCCATGGGAATCTCGTGATGTTCAACAAAACCAAGTGCAAGGGTCTGCACCTGGGTCAGGGAAACCCCTGGTACCAGCACAGGCTGGGGGATGAACAGATTGAGAGCAGCCCTGATGAGAAGGACTAGGGGTTGCTGGTGGGTGAGAGGCTCGACATGAGCCAGAAGTGTGCTCTCACAGCCCAGAGAGCCAAGTGTGTCCTGGGCTGCATCCAAAGCAGCATGGCCAACAGAGGGAGGGAGGGGATTCTGCCCCTCTGCTCTGCTGTGGTGAGACCCCACCTGGGTTGCTGCATCCAGCTCTGGGATCCCAGCACAGGAAGGACATGGACTTCTTGTAGTGAGTCCAAAGGAGGGCCACCAAGATGATTAGAGGGATATAGCACCTCTTCCAAGAGAAAAGGCAAAGAGAATTGATTTTTTCCACCTGGAAAGGAGTAGGTGAACCATTAGGGTGAACTAATGGTGGCCTTCCAGCATCTGAAGGGAGCCTGCAAGAAAAATGGAGACTATTGACAAGAGCACATAGTGACAGGACAAGAGGGAATGGCTTCACACTGAAAGAGAGTAGGTTTAGATTAGATATTAGGAAAAAAATCTTTACTATGAGGGTGGTGAGACACTGGAACAGGTTGCCCAGGGAAGTTATTGATGCCCCATCCTTGGAAATGTTCAAGGCCAGGCTGGATGGAGCTCTGAGCAACCTGGTCTAGTGAGGTGTCTGTGTACTTGGCAGGGTGGAGTAGGAACAAGCTGATCTTTAAGCTCCCTTCCATCCAAGCCATTCTACAAGTTTCCTAATTAATTTCTCCTGGTTCCTTTTTTTTTTGTTTTGTTTTGCTTGTTCTTTTGTTGTTGTTGTTGTTGTTGTTTTTGTTTTTTGGGTTTTTTTTAACTTATTATCCACCTGAGTTCAACTCTCCTCAAAGCAATTAAATTTCTTTTGAAATGTAGCTCTAAAAATTCGTTAAAGAATCTGGAAGTTATCTATGAATAGTCTCATGAAGAAAAAGTCTTTTCTGGAATTTCTGTGATAACAGTTTGCATTTATTCTCCTTTGATTTGTATGCAGTTTTACGTTGAAAGATCATAGAATAGCTTCAGTTGGAAACAACCCAAAAGGATCATCAAATTCCAGCTCCTGGCCCTGCACAGGACATCCCCAAGAATCACACCATGTGCCTGAGAGCATTGTCCAAACACTTCTTGAACTCTGTCAGGCTTGGTGCTGTGACCACTTCCCTGGGGAGCCTTTTCCAGTGCCCAACCACCCTCTCGGTGAGGAACTGCTTCCAAATATCTAATAAGTAACTCAAACCTCCCCTGGCACAAATTCACACCATTCCCTTGGGTCAGGTTACCAGAGAGATGTTCTCGGATCTGCTTAGACTTTACAACTCTCAAAAAAATTGGAGCTTACAATCACAATTCTCTGAAATCCAGAAATTTGGGACTGAGCAGCAAAGGATGATATTTTCGTGTTGATATAGAAAAGTGGAAATAGTATTTGAATGTATAGGCTTCTAATAGCATATAGGCAATTAGTGCATCTAATCTAATTTATTTGGTATTAATTAGTCTTTGCTTTAAACAAGCAAGTTTATATTGTTGTATTTCTTTCACTTAATAAATGTCAAGTCTATTAAGACAGGTTTAATTAGTAGGATTAGCAGAGTTTGTACATGTCTGAAAGTCAGAGGCAAATGAGAAGACATTCTCTCTATCATTATTGATTACCATAATTATTTTTCTTTTAATACCATCAATGTTTCATAGTTCATTGTTAACAGATTATTACTTTTAGCAATTATACAGTTGTTACCTGGGCTGCATGCTTTTGACAGGTCTCCCAACTTCATTCTTTTTGATGACTGTATTTAAAACTTGCATTTTATTTGTTTGACATTTGAGTATTCTCCCAGGGAAAGAAATGTTTTAAAACTCTGCATATGACCAAAACTTAAGGAAGTCTTTGTAAAACTCAGAGATGCATTTATTAAATTTGAAGAGAATGTGGTATCAAAGTACCTAATTGATAGAAGGGGACAGAGACTAGGTAAGATGTGATAACAGTCACTCACTAAGAAGCAACAAAAAATATTGTCAGTCAGGGCAGTACTGCTTTGCATTGCTCTGCTTTGTTAAAATCATTTACTTCTGATAAAGCAGCTATAAGGATTAAAAAAAACCCAGACAACAAAGAGAACTTTGCGATGAACACTTAGGAATGAAAAACAACTAAATGCTCCTTATTAATTCCTGTATTAATTCAGACTTCTACTGAATTTTTAAGAAGCATCCCCATTGGGATAAACATTCAATGCAAGTAATTGAAACAGTTATTGAGCTAGAGGAGTCTTCTTGGGAAGATTTAGGAGGCACGGGTTCTTGTGACATGCTTGGGAGTATGCTTGTTGTACAAGACTTGAGCAGGGCTGGCATGTTCAGTCATGTTCAGCTGGCATTTTTTCCTTGAATACCCAGACATATGATCTTCTACCATTCTTATATCAAACCAGTCTTAGTATTTATTAAAAGAATAATCACAGGAATAATTACAAGATTCATAGAAACAGACATAAGCTGTCTATCCATATCAACGTTGTACTTTACATTTTCTTCGTGAAGGTACATAAAAGCAAGATGATTAAATCGAAACCATGGATTCACAGAGTCACTTGATTGTATCACCAGCTGCAGAACTCAAAACACAGCCTGCCTGGTTTATGCTGCTTAAACAGGGTTGAGATGAATGTAGATAGCAATAGGGAGCTCGCCTGTAAATATACAAATAAATTTGGAGAAAATAATAACACTCCAAATGTATGTCAGGAAAAAAACTTCTACTTATCTCATAAAAAAGTGCATTCAAGACTAACGCTGAAGTGCTTCTTACAGTTAAAAGGGTTAGAGAATCAAAATAGTCAGAGAAGAGAAAAGAAAAACAGTGATTAATTAAAAAAAAAAACCTTCACCCATAAGACATAATAGCTGAAAAACAATTGGTTTTTTTGTCAGTTGATCAGAATGAAGTTCCTTGAAAATCTGTACATTGTACAAACTAAATTTCTCTTTTTTTTGTGAGACCGCCAATACTAATTTATATTTTTAATTTTATTTTCATTAAGATCTCTTTGAAATTTATTCCATCAGGATTAAAAATTTTATTCCTTTGACATTTTATAATTTATAATGTCACAATTTTCTGTGGAAACCTTTGAATTTGCACTTCAATTAGAGACTTAAAAAATACAATTTTGGATTTTTTTTTTCAAGAGGAATATTTTTTGTTTATTTTAATTTCTAAATGAGCAGCTACTTCTCATTGAATTATTGAGGAAAAAAAGAAGGAAATTTCCCATTTAAAAAAAATGTGTATTGCAAACAAAATTAAAACATAAGCATGCAAAGGCAATTATGACATAAAAGTGATTAAGAAAAGTTCAGTATTAAAAAAAGTAGCTTAATAGAAGTAAAATGGGGATTTCTTGTCTGCATGCGGATTTTTATCATTAATAATGTAGCTTTCTGAAATCAGAAGAACCAAGATCAGATAAACAGTCTTCCAAAAAAGTAGTACCTGTCTGTACTGAATTTATTTGGATTAAATTGCTACAAAGCATCCTAATAAGAATTTCTCCACCTACAATACTTCTTGTCTTGTGCAGTAAGGACTGATCATTTAACATAATTGCAGAAAAGAATAAGTGCATAACTTACCAGTTCCCACAGAACAGTCTCTTTGAAGGGCATCATAGCACTTGATTTAACAGCCCTTTAAATGGTGGGATTGAACATGCCAGTACCAGCATTATTAGGGACAATCATTCTTTTGGTCAAGAAAAGAATATTAAAAATAAGACAAATTGGTAGATAAAAAATCATTAGAGAAAGTGAAATGGTGAAATAACAGTGAAGTAGAGCTTCCACTGGCTGGGAACAGCATAGCCATTGTGCATTCAGGCTGGATTTTGAAGATCATATGCATATGGAAGGTTATTACTGCAACTGGGGTAAATTTTTGGCTACTGAGCCACCACTCCCAAGAGAAAAAAAAACTTCTCCAATGCAAAAGGGCATGCAAACACCATAATGCAGCAGCAGCTGTAACTCAACAGTCCCAGGACTTCAGTGAGTTTCAATCCTTGATGAGATTTTCTGTCTAAATATTTCTTCTGAACACTAAGTAGAAATGAGTATTGCTTTCTGGCCCTTTCTCTTTTAAATAGCCTATTGCTATCAAGAATATATGTGCTTTTGTCATAAGATGTACTTATCTTATGTGACACTTAGACACAGCTCCTTAAGGCAAATTTAAAGATCACAGTTATGGTCTCACCTGACCTTAGTCTAGAATCAAAGCCAAAGCACTTCCCTGTAATAAGCAATTCTCTAAATTTAATAGGTATCCTTGACCTAGATAATTATTATTTTAATCTTCACCATAACGTAAATTTTCAACTAAAAGTCCATTATGTGTTTAAAATGGTCTTCACCAACACATGTGTTTAAAATGGTCTTCACCAACACACTCAAATTAAAGTGAATTTTTTCATTTCTCAGGCTTTCACATGCAAATTCACATATCCCCAGAACCCTGGACAGCCTGTCAGCTGGATCAACACTGGACCCAGGACTGGTGATCCCCTTTATCTCATCTCCCTTTCATTTTTCTCTTTCTCCCCTCTTTCTCCCCTCTTTCTCCCCTCTTTCTCCCCTCTTTCTTCTCTCTCTTCTTCTTCTTCTTCTTCTCCTTCTTCTTCCTCTTCTTCTTCTTCTTCTTCTTCTTCTTCTTCTTCTTCTTCTTCTTCTTCTTCTTCTTCTTCTTCTTCCTCTTCTTCTTTTTCTTCTAAAATATATACCAGTTTTGATGCCAGGTGTATAGTGTGCTAATAAACTTAGGGAGTTTTTTTTTAAACCCTTTTGGCTTTTGCTGTTCTTCTTCAGACCTGGGCATCTGCAAATCTTGGATGCTCCCTCCTGTGTGGGAGTGGGATACTACATACACATAACCCAGTTTTTCTGACTTTTTTGTATTTTTGGCTATCTTAATTCAGCTTCTCAAAACTAGCTGGACTGCTTTCATCGCAGGGATCAGAAATGTAACTGAAATTAAATATACTGAGGTGCAGAATGATTGACAGGGTTAGCATGAACTGTTTTCTCCAGGATTTCACAACAGCCCGTCGTACTTTGAAATGTATATAGTAGATCAACTTTTGCATGCAAAGATTGGTTTGATCTGACAGATATTCTGAGACAGCTAAAGGTCTAGAAAAGGAATGAGACATAAATTCACATATTCTCTCTCCTTAGAAACCTTTTTTTTGCCCTCCATATATAAGAAAATAAAGAGTATCAGTACATGTAAATAACCTAGAGTTTTGGGAACAAGGACTACACTCCAGTTCCTGTTACACTGAGATGTTACTGATTCAGTTTGGTGATAGGCACCTGAGTTAGTAGAAAAAGAGAAGGAAAGGATTACGTCATAAGGATCGAATCGCATGGCTGCCATCAGCCTAGGAATTTGAAGGTGATACTAACAGTAATATGGAGGCTAAACACATTAGAAAAAAAGCATATTTAGAAGGAAAAAAATCAGTACATTCTTGGCAGTAAGGTTTGCTGCTGACTATGGCAATATGGTGACTTGGATGCAGGTTCTGGAAGTCCTAAGTGCCTGAATGAAGAAAACTGAGTGTCACAGAGTATCTGTGTAAACAGTAAATATCTGTTACTGGCTGTTCCGGTTCGAGACAAAGTCAGAGGAAAGTCCGAATTTGAACATCCTCTGATAGAAGGCAGGTTACAGCCACCCCTCCCCCACCAGGTTCAGGAAAGAAATATTCCTCAGAGGAAAAAGAAAGAGAAAAAACCCTATTTATTTAACAAACACAAAAGAAAAAAATAATAATGCTAAATAATAAAACCTCTTGCTGTGGAGAGAACCTGGTAAAATTCAAAGGCTTTCTGTAGATGTGGCTGTTCTCCCTCTGGAGCTGGGGTGTTGCCCCTCCAGGCCGTGGCGTGGGCCTCCTGGTGCTGGTGATCCAGACCGGAGCAAAACAGTCCAAGGAAAGTTCTTGCCTCTGCTAGTGAGCCGGCTAAACAGCAAAGAATTTTAACTCTCTGTCTCTCTCCTGACAAAAAGCCAAAAAACTCGGAAAAAAAATAAAGGAAGGGTGCTTCCTCCACTCTTCTCGCCGTAGAAGCACACAGAGGAGTAGTAGAGTGGCCTTGGAGCAGAAAACTGCTTTGGAAAGTTCGTCTGGCTTTTTTTACTTTCTCTTGCACCCACTTCTAAAGGCACAGAAAGGCACAAGATTCACATCCGGGAAAAGAGCAGCGATAGAGGATACAACATCATAAAGTCACCCCAAGACACTGGCTACTATTGTTTCCTGACCTGGATAGACTGAGTCAGGCTGATGAACAAGTTGGGAAGAATTTGTTTTGTTTTCGTGTGTAACTTTTTCTAATGTAAATCATCCTTAGTCTTTCTGACTCAGATATACAGTAGACACTTGCTAACTCTCCTGTACGGTAGAGGATTGGGCAGTATGGATTAGGCAACGGGTAATGAAAGCAAAATCTTCCCCATAAGATTCTTCCATGAAGTTGGTCTTTTTAGGATTATCTAATATCATTTTTAAAAAACAAAACAAGAAAAAAAATCAAGTCAACCTGTTATCCAACTCCTTCTAAAAATACAAGAATATTTACTTTAGAAAAAAAAACCAAATCTGGGCAACTACATTTTCGTGAAAAGCCTTCCTAGAATCTCAAGATTTTCAAGTTTTGCTATATTGAGGCATAGGTTCATTTTACAGAAAACCGGTAATCTTAAAATGTTTTGTGCCAAATATAGTAGGATTGGGAGGGAAAAAAAGATAGTTAAAGTTTAATGCATTATCATAATGTTAGTCAATTGATGTCGTTATTAATATTAATGGTAATGTTAATGAACCTGGCCTGCTATGGAAATCCATGCATATGTCTATTTGGTTTGAGATAATTGTTACTATTATAGCTCTCTTCACTCAGTTTTATATTTAATTTCTAAGTCCATAGCTAAACAGGGAGGATCTGGCTAATAATTTTCTTTTGTTTACTTTGTTTTTCCTTCCTCTCCTCCCATGTTTCAATGAGAAATACTTCTAATTAACTCAAGAGATTCTAACCGTAGTGCATTTTGCTATGGGAAGGTTAATGTTAGGAGGACATTCTGTCTTGCACAGTTGAGAAAATGTCACTTGGCATGAGAGATTAGAAATTTTCATCAACACATTCTAAAGAAAAGGGCCACTCTATGTCAATGATGGATTATTCTTCCAAAGCCAGGCAGAGTTCATTAGTTCTTGTGCCTTCAGGGCCCCATTCCAGGTTTTAGCTCTCACGTGACAATACAAATTAGGGATACACAGGGTTGTAGTGACATATTTAGTCCTTGCTGTGCACAATAGCCATGCATCTGCAGCAAGTGGCAGAACGTTTGTCACTTGAGGAGGCTTTGTGACGCACAGAAGGCGTCCTGCAGCGAAGTCATTTGGCTGAACTGACAGCTACTGGTGACTGCATTGCTCTAATGCATGTTTGATCCATCCAAACACAGTCTCCCATTAAGATATAAGGCAGTTTTAATTTTTCCTTGAAGTGTTTATTAAATATACTTGGCCAAGTTCACTGACGATTTACCTGTGTCTTTTCTGCTGCAGTTTGCTGCTTTGTTGTGTGGATTTTTTTCTCGTTGGGTGGGAATTTTTTTTTTAGGGGGGGTTGTTTGTTTGTTTGTTTTTCTTCTTGGATTATTAATGCTTTAAGAGAGTCCAGCTCCTTTTGCAGTTTTACTTAAGAAAAAAATAAGACACTTGGAGGTTTAATGGTGTGTAATATACCTGCCTTTGCTAGGCTTTTCAAGGTTTATGAACATATTTACTTTTAAGGATTGATTGTAGAGTCACTTATTTACATAACCTTTTCATAGGGTATAGCAAGGCCACCTTGTACAAGTAATGATATTGATCCCATTAGTTCTTAAAATACAGTTTGAATGCATCATTGTGTTCACTCTATCTTTGTGATAGAGCTCTTAAAACACAAAGTTTTCTCAAATTTGCTAGTTGAATCCACTGTGGAGTTTTATCTCGTTTGTAGAGAAATGCAATTTCTCCAACTATGATTCTTTTGAGCTATGTTCATTTTTGCCTATTCACATATTAAAAAAAAAAAATTAAAAAAGAATAAAGTCATATTCTAAGGCCACTTTCTTTTCAACAACAGTACAATTTTAAAGAGCCAAAATATGTGGTTGATGAAGTTAACTTATGTGTAAACTATTTCTTAAACCTTCAATGCAAACACATTGATTTTGAGGTGAATTGGCACTTGTATGAACTCATGCAAGGAAAGTTATTTGGCTCAGAAGTATTTAATCAATTAAATTTGCTGTTGCAAAAATTGATCAAAACCAAATACAAAAGCTGATTATGAGAACTGGGAAGGAAGGGTTGATGTTTTTCTCTCACTGCTTTCATCTATCTTGAAAATTACCAAAACAACTTTAAAAGACTCTTCCTAATTTATATTCCCTTCTTTCAGTCTTGAAGTAAAGTTATATTCCCATGGCTTCCTTTGATATTGTGAAAACTAAAAATATTTCTAAATGAAAAATGATATTTGAAGTCCTAGGCACTGGAAATATATATTTGAGATGAAAATTTTGAGGTTATATAACATGAAGGGTAAACTTTCTAACATAAAGGGCACTGTGCCAAAATTATTGTATAGAAGCTAGTAGTAAAACAGGAAACAAATAAATAAAATAGAGAAACTATGGAAAGGTGCTATTTTAAAAGAAAATTGCATACTATGTACATATATTATTATGTCATGTCTGTCAGAGTATAAAGCAATCAGTTGCTTAAAATGTCATTTTCATAATGCTAATAATTGGTGTCTCCATTTATTTGTAGTTTTAACAGTTGATTATTTTTCCTGCATCCTGCTCATTATTTTGTGTAAAAGTACAATTTTCTAAAATATAAATAATTTCTGTGCTTCAGTGACTATCCATACATCTCTAGGAAAACTTTTAACATCAACAAATACTAAATCTTCTGTTGTGAGAGTAAAATAATAATTCAAAACAAATATCAGTGCTTTATAAAAATTAAAAAAAAAAAAAATCAGGAACAGTCCTTCCGTATGATCTTCCTAGATAATTCTTGTCATGGCTCTAGCCTTTCTCCTTGAAACACTACATTTTTCACAGATATTCTCCTATAACTTTTCTTTCAGCCCTCAATCAAGAAAAACTATCTACAACTTGGAACTATTGAGTTCCTAAATTTAGCCCTCCAACTTCCACTTCTTGCATTAAACTTTTCAATTTCATTGTAAATCAACCTCTCCTAGTTTTTGAATCAAGCACTGAAAATGGATATATAAAACTGCAGTTAATGTTGTAGCTGCAACCCCTATAATCATTCCCAAACTTTAGCCAGATGAAAACCATCCCGGCAAAGAAAAACATGCAGGAAATGACCCAGGTACTTAACTGGATTTTTAACTGTGTTTTCAATCTCCCAACAGGTTTGACACTGGTACAGTCGTAGTGAAAAATAAATAAATAAATAAATCATCATATCTACATTATTTTCTTTTATTTTTCCTACATTCATCAGTGTAAATTTGAAATCCAAATTTAGAACACAGGAGAAAGAATGAAAGAAAGAATGAAAGAACGAAAGAACGAAAGAAAGAACGAAAGAAAGAGAAAGAAAGAAAGAAAGAAAAAGAAAATCAAAGTGTGTTAAGAAAAGTGCAATTTGTACCAGAAGAGTGTGACAATGACTCTCTCAGATAAAACTCCATGGTGTCTCACAATATAGCCATAGGAAAATGTCCTAACTGTACAAATTGCTAGTTTAACAAAGCTTGCTCAGAGCTAGTCTGGAAGGCTGGATACACAAGGGAACATTAGTACTTTCTCTGTGATGCTATATCTGTGCTATCTCTTATATGACGTTTTTATTGAGTGACGGAAAATTATTAGTAGGATTGCAATCATTCAGTTTCTTTCTTCCTTATGCTTTACCTTTTGCTACCTTGAATCTTATATTGTTCTGACTTGGCTTGCCATGACCCGTATTTTCTTGAATACACAACCTGGGACATTCTTGCTTTTCACAGGAAATACACTTTTCTTCCTCTTTGATGCTTCTGGTGTCTTTTTGAAGATTTAGTTTCATATAAATAAAGTGGTGGTGGGGACAGTTAAGACCTTTATTTAGTTCTTCTCAATTACTTTTAATTCTTCTCAATTACTTTGCCCAGTTTTAATTAAATAAAATATCAAACATTTTTTTTCTGAAATGAAAAATGTAGGAGCTGATTAAAATTCTCATTATCAGGATATTAATCCAGATGGAAATTATAATTACTTGTAATTGCATCTTATTTATGCACAATCAGTGTAGTGAAAACTTGGTTTAAAATCAGGAACATGTCCTGATTTCTGCTGCAGCTGATGAAAGAATCAAAATTTCTCAGACAAATGTTCTATAATAAAAAGCTATATCCCTAATCGCACATGCTTTAAAATAAATTAATTTAAGGTATCTCATTCACACTTCAATCTATTATTGTTTTGTGCATCACTTCCCAGCTCAGCATCTCTCAGTCGATCACTTGCTACCATGACAGCATTTCCACCTGCAATTTGTGGCTGTAAATAGGCTCGTCCTGTGATGTCCCCTAGCTACACTGCTGGGAAGAAAAACAGTTTTAAGGTTTTGTTGCTTCATCAATAATACAAAATCCCATACTACATAGGTTATCTCTAGTTGAATAACTTAGTTTCTGAAAGATTGGCATTTAGTTCGTTTAGTTCCTGATTCAGCAGACCTCTGAACTCTACAGCTGCTGGAATTGCGTTGCCAGTGGGAACTGGCAGGAAACTTTACAGACAACTTGGAGTGGGGACATCATTAAAGAACTGTCTAGGACTCTTGATTCCACAGAACCAGAGGTTTCCTTCAGATATTTGCTCTTCAAATTGTGCTAGACAGAAACTGTCAGAAAGAAAATTATGATCTTCAGCAGTTGTGAGTGCTGAGCAAGACTTAAGAACCTGTTTGAAGGGGGGTACCTAATGCATCATTTAACCTTATACCCTTTTGTGCCCTTTGACATTCAGTAAAGTTTAAATATCACCAGAATAAGTATTTTGCTAAGTAATTTCCTTTCCCTTCTTAAAAGTCAGGAGAGAGAAACTAATGGCAGATGATTTTTTTTTGCTTTGTCTCTTAATGGTTGTTTCTGTGTCATTGCCAACATAGAGAAGAATCTAGGTTTCTGTGTTCAGCATGCAAGTTTAGGATCATTTCAAGAAAAATTGGGCACTAATTCCTTGATATTCATAAAGACAGTTCTATTTTTCTTAAAAAAAGGCACTATATATTTAAAATACTATTTCTTCATATTAATAGTAGTATTTTCAAGCAATGAGAAACATTTGTCATCTTGCAGAAAATAGAAATATTTTCTTCCATGTAAACTGCTGTAATTATAGTGATGCCATGGTGACTCAGCTACAGTAGTATTTCTGTAAGATATGACTTTCAGAAAGTTTTCCATCTTGCCAAGTTTTATGAAGTGTGGAAGATGTAGAGGTATCATGCACTGAAGAACACCACACTGAAGTACATGCACAAATATATATATATATGTATAAAGGAAAAACAGCATGAGAGCATAGTATGAATTTTGACCAAGGAACTAAAATATGTATTGCTCTAGGGAAAAAAGGGAAAATAACCTCTTGAGCAAAACATGCATTTAGAATGCAGAATATACATGTATGTATACAGGAGAAAAAAAAATTGTCTTAGAGGAAAATGCAAACTCTTTTGCCCTAATGATACACTTACACCTTTAAAATTTTTTACTGTTTAGTTTGGGAGAAAACTAAGGATTTTACTTTTTTTTTTTTAATTCAGTGAATAATGTGATAAAGAAGTATTTCTGCCACTACAAAGTCATACACGACTGATAAGATACTGTATTATTAATTCAGAGAGCTCTTTTCCAAAAGCCCTACTATTATAGAAATTGAACTTTAGTCTATGATAACCCGTGAGTAACCAACAGTCATGTAAAATGAACACATAACCTTGCACTGTTGGAACTTTCAAGATTTTTACCAAATGATTAAACTACACTAAATTGGACTAGATAATCATTACAAGGGACATAATTTAGTCTTGCAGTTTTGATATTCAAGTGAATAAAAAAAATGACTGTTGAGTTGCTTATCAGACAGCAAGATTAAGACATAAACAAGAAAAAACATTGACATTAAGGTAAGAGCATAATGGAGATTCCAGTTTAAATTTCTATTCCAAATTTAGTTTCAAAGACAGCTTTTTAAGTTACATATTTCTCTTTTTGGGTGAAGTTGTGGACAGCTAATGAATATTTGAACAGAATATTTTCACAGAAGTTCATCTTGACCCTGCATGCTATATGCTAAGGAAAATGGTTTGCAGTAAGTTAATAGTTCCTGTCTTTACTTATCTTCAGATCTATATATGTACAGAAAACAAGTCCATGAGTGAGATA
Organism: Pachycephala philippinensis; assembly: GCA_013397055.1. NCBI lineage: Eukaryota > Metazoa > Chordata > Aves > Passeriformes > Pachycephala > Pachycephala philippinensis. Next base: position 942,843 of record VWZT01003745.1, on the reverse strand, counting down.
TTGTCCTTAGCAAAGCAGAGAAAGGGCTGTCAGAATAATACAGCATGAAAATATATAAAGATCCATACATATTCTGTCTAGAGAGTCTTTTTTCTCTAATGTTGCAAACACAAGGACAGCAGGCTCACCCCTTACAATAAAATAGGGTAGGCCTCCACCTTCTTTTTTGTCTGAGAAAAATAGCACCATTCTGATGGTTTTTTGTCATTTCAGTGTTCCCCTTTGACTAAGGAAAAAATCCCACAGTCAAGGAAAACAACTTTTATATGAGCTTTGTTTCAACAGATAAGCACAGCACTCCGAAAATGTGAGGTCTGTGTTACTGTATTATCTACTGTTAGTCTTTTCAGATGGTTAAAAATAATATTATTTTTACAGTTCTGATGTTGTGTCAAAGAAGAATTTCTACATAAATTTTGTGGGTTTCTTTGTTTAAAGCCATTAATAATTACGAGGATTTTTACTTTCGTAGTAAAAAAAAAGGAGATTAACTTTTAACTACTACTTTCTTGTCTTTTCTTTTGACTTTCCTGGCAGGCATTAAAAAAGGAAAATAAAGTTCTGACCATACGCATAAATTTTTAAAAATAGCATTCTATAATAAAACCATCATCTTCATCATCATCATCACATAATAATCATAATTATTAAAATCATTGTTATTACTACTATTGATGAAAGCAACGAGGTTGTAATTTCCTACCTGCTTATCCCACTATAAATCAAACCCTTGTTTTTTTTAAACAAAATTATTAGTCCCTTGTTATTTGTATTCACAGCACACGTGCTTCCAAGTGACAATAAAGCCATCGTTAGCTGTATGATTTAAAATATAATAACAGAAAAACACTGGAACTCAGAGTGTTTTGTGCATGTGTTACGGAGAAGCAAATGACATTGGGTATAGCCCTCACAGTATCACCCTCACAATAATGGAATTGACTGATTGCTTATTGTCATGCTCTCGACTGCACATAGAATGTAATTATCTACACAAAGCTTCTGGGATTTGAAGGTGCAAGCAGAATAAACAATTTTTTTTTATAGGAACAAGTCATAGAACTGACTGACAAAAAGTTTTAGCACCCAGGCTTAACATTCACTTTCTAAAAGAAATGAGACCAAATAACTGCACCTTGTTCTCTCACCTAAATAACAGGATAAGGGGCAAGGAAAATTTTCTGTAACAAAACCCACCATATGTCTGCTGGCAATACATTACAGCAGAGTGGAAAATATCTAGGATTTTCTTGAAGTGTGTGGACAATAATTTCATGACACAGCTGGTGAAGAAGCCACTAGGCAAAATTCCCCTCTGGACCTACCGTTTGTGATCAGAGGACTGATGAATGATACCATGGTTGGAAGCCATCTTGACACAGCAAACATGAAATTGCAGTTTTTGATTCTTGTAGCAGCAAGCAGAACTGTCACCTTGGACTTCCAGAGGGCAGACCTTGGGCAGACTGGTTGAGAGAGTCCCTTGGGAGGCATTCCCGAAAGGGAGAGGAGAACAGGAAGGCTGGATGTGCCTTAAGAAGGAAAACTTAGTTACAGGGACAGGCCATCCCCATGTGCCTGAAGACAAGCCAGTGGAGAAGAAGACCAGCCTGGCTAAACAGAGACCTAGGGTCGTAACATTCTATTTTAGGTTGTTGTATGGATTATTTTGAAATTATCTCTACCATGGTACAATATAATTCAGATATACAGTCGAAATTTTCTTTTTATACAATCTGCAAAAACAAATATGATGATGATTCTTGGAGAAATAAGTAAATAGTGAAAACACACATTCAAGATGCATCTTAAAATCCTCAAATATTGTGATATTCTGAATACTCTTTGAGAAAGTGAACCATGGCCTTCTTTTAGTAGTCTACAAAACATTTTTCTTTCGTTGAGAGATGACTGCTCACTTTTGGGTTTATATCTGAGCAACTTGAAGTCCAAGACATGTGTTAAACCACGCATTTTTAACTATTTTTAATAAGATATTCCAAGTAATCAGTACCATAATTTAATAGGTATCTATTCATTACCATGTACACAGTGTGGCTCAGATGGCTTACTCAGTCCCATAAGTTTTGAAAACCATTTTAAAAGTAAAATTTAATTAAAAAATAATTACATGATACAGGTATAACAAAAATATTTATTTCGGCCAATAATCATCATAGAGTTATATAATGGTTTGGGTGGAAGGAACACTAAAGACCACTTAGTTCCAATCCCCTGCCATGGGCACGGATGCCTTCCATTGGACCCGGCTGCTCAATGCCCCATCCATGCTGGCCTTTAACGCTTCCAAGGATAGGGCATCCACAGCTTTTCTGGGCAACCTGTTCCAGTGCTTCATCACCCTCATAGAAGAGAATTAATGCCTAATATCTAATCTAAATCTACTCTCTTTTAGTTCAAAGCCATTCCCCCTTGTCTTGTCACTACATGCTCTTATAAAAAGTCCCTCTGCAGCTCTCTGTATCCCTCTTTACGTACTGGAAAGCTCCTCTAAGGTCTTCTGGAGCCTTCTCTCCTCCAGACTGAACAACCCCAGCTCTATCAGCCTGTGTTTGTAGGAGCGATGCTCCAGCCCTCTGGTCATCTTTGTGGTCCTCATCTGGACTCACTCCAATAGGTCTGTGTCCTGCTTACGCTGGGACCGCCAGAGCTGGATGCAGCACTCAGCCAAGGTCTCATGAGGACAGCAAAGAGAGGCAGAATCACTCCCCTGAACCTGCTGGTCATGCTGCTTTTGATGCAGCCCAAGATGTAGTTGGCTATCTGGGCTGCAAGTATGCGCTACTAATCTCCATGCAAAGAAATAAAACCTCCAGCTTTTTTTTAAATACTTATGAAAAAATATGAGTTTTTCAAAATGTCCTAAAGATACACAAATTGAGGAGGCTAATGAATAAGAAAAAGCAACTCTGAAAAGGAGATGATATGAAACAAGAAATGTAACAAAGATGGTGATAATTTTAATGCTATGTCTTGTGAAAGAGTAATTTCTTTTAAAAAATAATGTTAAATTATTGAGGAAGAGATTTCAAAAGGGTCAAGGAACAGACACCTATTTTCTGTTGAAAGGCGACAGGTTCTCTAACTCATTTTTGTGAATTCAAAAATCTACACTTCTGGGAGAGCTGGGTCAAAACCAATTAACTTGTAAAAACTCTGTAGAAACTAAGTTAAATAAGTGTGGATGAAAGACCACAAGTATAATCCCCTTAATAAATTACAGCAGCTAATAACCAACCTTTCTGAATTTGAACAGCTATATTTTCTAAAAAGCATTGAAATCCATCCTGTGTAGATCATTAACCCAGAAATAAGGTGGGCAAACATAACTGTAGCAAGATCTGTATCATAAAGTAATTCCCATTTCAGATAAGTAAAGGAAGGGAAAAAAAGAAGAGGAAAATAAAAGGGAAGAACCCTTGACCAGTATCTCTATAAAATTTCCCAAACACTAGAAGGAAATTTAACCAGTTATCTACATTTCATTTTTAAATATATTTGCACACCCTCATCCAGCTGTGGGGCCAATGCATTGATTCCCTTAATATTTTTTCCCTTGGGTGAGAATGTCAACATCAACAAATACACCCAATGAAAGAGAGGCATTCAATGTGAAGGTCCTTGTCTTTGGAAGTGTGTTGAAGATGCGACCAAGAACCCGGTGAAAGAGGAAGAAAGACAAGAAGAATTGTTATGGGTGGCCATGCAGGAGGTTCCTCAGTGAAGAAAACCAGCCACCAACTTACATGTCATGAAAATGTCTGTCTTTTAAAAAGAATGAATGCACAACCAAATTTCTGACTAGCTCTTTACGCAGAAATTAAATGAATAAAGGCTATTTCCACTGTAATAGGCATTTCTGAATCATCTTGATTGTCAGTTGTTATCTACACGAAACATAAAGATTTTTCTCCATCGGCCCAAATTTCTGACATCTGAGGAGTCATCTGCCATAAATTAGAACAATTACTGATGTCAAAGGACCAAAATTCAAATGATCATTTAATGTTGTTTGACATAAAAGAAAACATAATTGAATTCTAAGCAAGTAATGTCACATTCTGTGAAATGACTGCCGCCTGGATGACAGCAATAACCCCCTAAAGAGTTGCTGCTTTTCACACAGAAAAAAGAGCTGGCAAATAAATTAAATATATTTTTGTTTAAATATTGCATTAAAACAACCCAAAACAACAATTTAGCAAAACCTTCTTTCTTTCTTTTCTTTTGCTCTTTTTCTTCCTTTTTTTTTTTTTCCAGAGGGAAAAAATTAAATGTATGGACTGAAAACCAGGCAATTACATACCTGTAAACTTCCTGAATATTTAAAATATAGGAACAAATCAAGAGATCAAGAGGATTCTTCATTTACATGGGAGGCCTCTCTAGGATAATAGTAAGATCTTGTCTCACATTGCAGCATTATTAAAAAATTGACACTATTCAGGCCAAATAAATATGTAAAATGATGCCATACTGGTTAAGGTCTTTGGTGTAACATAAACATTGAGATCCTTTGCTATGTGTTAGAGTACAAGTATGCTGAACTCCTATTGCTAATGATCTGATTGTTTATAGGTAAGCCAGGCAACCAAGAGTACATTACTTTTGAAACTGTTTATTTGTAGGTATCCATTATAACACAGGCTAGGCCATGTATTTGATAATACCTCAAAAAAGAAGAAAAAGAAATAAGAAACTTTAAAGTAAAAAAAACCTAAAACATTCAAACATGCAGAATTTCTTAGGAATAGAACAGCTTACAGTAAATTCAGTATAAATATTTGTTACATTGGCTGAAAATGGTCATATGTAATGTTTTATTTACCACCAATTTCCTCGTTTAGTTAAACCTGGTCGCTCCTACCATATCTCTCCTTGATATTATTTTTGTTATCATGGTCAAGAAGGGATAATTAAGGGTTAATGTGGTGGAATAATTTAAAAGGTTATGCTTACATTGTTAGATGGATTCTGTTATAATGGCTTGCATCTTAAAACTAGGAATTTTTGTGTCATCGTCATGACTTTTTGACCACTGTAGCTCTGCATCAGCATTTCAGCTCAATACATCTTAATGATGACTTCAATTAAAATTAACGTATTCTCATTATGCTGAGAACAAAACTGTCAGAGACAGTTTCTGTTGTATCAAGACTAAATTCACTTAAGCATTTTGCTTGATCTGAAAACTACTATCTATGAAAAAAAAGAAAAGAAAAAGATTTTTAACCAAAGATCACACAGTTAAATGGATCATCTTTCTCATAATATAAAAGTATTATGGCCATGACTCTGGAAAGAATCTGGAAAACACATAAATTCACATACACTCAAGTCAGTTTAAGGAATAAAGAATTCAAATGCTGAATATAAGTTTCACACTCTGTATCTTCTGAGATGCTCAATCCAAAAGACCATTCTCAGAACATTATCGCTATATACAGATTCAATGCTGCATTGCATAAGAAGGAAATATACCTCTTATATAGCAGTCTATTGATTGGAATACGGTGTTGTGGTTTCCACAGAAAAAGAGAAAATATGATGGTCTACTCTCCACTCTGATGGTGATGCCTAAAGAGGCCAACCTAGAAACAGACACTAGACAGGAGTAAGGGAATAAAGGTGGATATTTATTAGAAAGGCCTTCAGAGGTACACCCTGGGCAGGCCAAAGGCTGCACCCAAGATGGACAACAGGTCACGAGTTCTTCACACTTTTATAGGTTTGGTCCATTTGCATATCAGCATAAATTCGCCAATTAAACTTTAGCTAATGATGTAATTTCCCCTCAGCTTGCCCCCCTTCTCAAGATGCCAGTTTACACATTTTGGGCCTAGGACAGTCTGGGTGTCCTTGGAGAGCAGGCCTGGAGAGGCTTTGTTATGTCTGTCTTAGCATGAGAGAGCAGCAGCTCACAGGCTACAGGACACTTCAGAGCTACACACTAGGAATACAAATTTGAAAAATATAAAAGCTGAAACATAATGCATCACTGGGTTCTGTCAGGTAAGCAGTGGCATAAAATTCACTTTTGGAAGACTTATTTACTTACCAAATTATACATATTAAAAAATTACATTATAATAGTTTTACTCAGGAAAACAAGTAAAGAGAAAAACTCCAGAACAAAACCACAAACTATGTCACTTTCACCACATCTTTAAAAGAAAGACTGTAGGTGGTTATAAATAAGTCTTCCTCAGCCTAGAGAACTGGTGTATTGATCCACACAGAGTACCCAGTACTTTGCACACACCCTGCTCCAAATTCTGCTCTGGGGCTGGGTTCATGCCTGTGAGCAATGACATGCCTAGGAGTCCGACAAAGTCATGGACTATGCTCCCAGATGAAGCTATGTGGACTAAATCTGAAGCATCAATATCTTCATTGACTAATATTAGGGAGATATTTTTTGTCTTGTATTGCATCCAGATGCTTTCTTAAACCAGGAAAATATTAATATATTCATATCAATATATTACGGAATATTGATGAATAAGTGTCATAAGAAACCTCCACAGGTAAGCAAAGAAAACAATATGATCTTGAATACTGTAGTCATCTTCCTTGACTTAGGCACAACTATTCACTTGTATAAAATTAATCATATTTATAAATGCCTTCAGAGTTTAACATAGAAATAGTCATACACTTTCTAAACAAATTATTGGTGAATATGCCATGAAATGTATAACTCAAGGAAGAGCATCTTTTTTGCACTTCACACTTTCCTGCCTTGAAATATCTATTGTTCTCAGATTTTAATAATTTCTCTTTGAGTATTTACTTAGGATTCATCTCTTTGGAAGTTAATTTTTCATATATACATCCCAAAGTATTTTACTCAAAATCCCAGTGTGATATGCAAAAAGACTGTCTCCTATGTCAAAATCCCTCTAAATCAAAAACCAAATGTACATTTTTATGGAAATGATTTATGCAAAGCAGCTATTTGATCCATAATAATAGTCACACGAGAAAGAAACAATGGAGAAAGAGGCCTGAGAACACATGGCAGGAACACAAATGTAATTACAATCAGCTTTTATTTGTCAGATTTAGAAATACAAAATGTGCATTCACAAAAATAATCATAAAACAAAATGTCCCAGTGTTCCACTCAATTTTATCCCATTTGTTTCTGAGGAACACATAGATACAAAGTAAAAATTAATGCAAACCCAGGAAAAAGTTGTGGAAAATTGTGTAAAATATAAATCATCTATTTGAAACATTCAATTGCTGACCCAGTCAGATTTATTTAAAGCAAAACACCACCTCCTGCATATCCAATTAATGGTTGCCATGGCAAATAAGAGTTCCCATTGCACTCTTATTGCAATATGCATGACAATTGCAAGTATATCACTCAGAAATTTCCATAATATTAGCTGATCTATCCAGCATCAGTCAATTAATTTTGTAAGGCATCAGGTGTTCAATATTTATCCTCATAAAAATTGAATGCAAACATTCACATATCATACGGAAATGGATTCCTTTATAATCACTGTCCTGCCTTCTCTCATTAAATATTTTTCTTAAAATTTAGATTAGGACAGGAGACAGATTTTTGGCAAGTTTTCTGTATGAAATGGACACGGTCAGTACAATATTTTAAGCTTTGAATAGCAGCTAGTTTTAAAATGAGTTCAGATAAAGGATACATTTCATAAAAAATGTTTTGTCAATGAGTCTCTTCTGGCTTGTAAACATGTTTTTTGGTGAAATAGAAGTTCATTCTGTTTTATAAGGATTTTCTTGGATAATAATGGCTGGATGAGACATATCCAGCACTTAGCACTGCCAGATTTTGTAAGAAATGAGCGGAAAGAGTTTGCTGTCGCCCCAAAATGACATATTAATAAGGGATCCATGTAACAGAAAACTAAGGACTAATCTAAATTTCCTCTTCTTTGAATATGGGTATCTTTAAGCTGTTGTGACCCAGGGCTCAGAGCTTCCCTTTCAGAAATTTTGTAATAGTTTTATTTCAAGCAACTCATTGTGGTGTTTTATATAATTACCACCTGACTCATTGTGCAATCCAACCTGGAGAGATAGCTGCCCCCAGGACATTGCTCTCTTCTCTAGGCTATAATTTCATCTTTTAGTGGGACTCGTTTTCTATCCCTGTGAAGGTGAGTTTTGCACTGAAATAAATGCTGGAAGTAATCTACCCCAAAGAGATCTCAAAAATAAGAGCAGTCAAGAAACTCACAGGTTCAGAGAATTTGGGACCAGGGAGTTCTAGGTTATGTCCATAGAAGGTTTTCTGGGTTTCTACACAGTTATAGTTTGAATCCCTCAAGAATTCTGAGAGAAGGAACTGAATATTTAGGCAATTTCTTCTCTTCGAAGCAAGGAGCTCTCCTATAACATTATGCTTAATAACATATATGACATAGTGATGCTCCTTCAACTTAACCTTTTAGTAAAAATGCTTCTTCACAAGAAACCTCCATCTTTGAAACTTCGGCCTCCAACAGGTGAATAAGGGATCTAATTAGGGGGAAAAAAATTAGGGTGATGTTGGTAAAGAACTAAGCATAGGAATGAATTCTTGCTAAAGGACCAATAATGAAAGTGAAGGACTGGTAAAGTTAGAGTTGGCAAAATTATTCTTATTAATAGCACTGCTGGTAGTAATACCAATCCTGCTATTTTGGCAGTTTGCTCTTGATAAATTTCAAGAAACAGCTGTGTGTAGCAAACAAATCATGCGGTCTATGAAAATAAACTTCAGAGCTCCTCATTTTTACTCCTTTGAGAATGTATTTTTATGTCTAGATTTTGGTTTGGCTTGACTGGTTTTTTTCCTAGCATGTTGTTGTTTGAGTTTCTTTGGTTTTTTCCCCCCTCCTTATCCAAAGGATCATTTTGTAAGACTGCTTGAAGTGTAGTTTTACATGAGAAAATATTATCATAATCCTTTTGGTATATTTAAGGCCATCCTATGAAAAAATTGAAAATTAAGACAAAAACCTTGAAACAGTTCCCTTTGGTATGAAATGTTTATCAATAGTACAACAATCTCATTAAATAATCATGATCTCTTTGCAGGGAAGAAACAAAGAGTTAATTAAAGACAGCGTATACAGTTTGATTTTAGGTAGGTTTTTGACTATATTTGGCATTTGCAAATTTAAAACAAGCCAGAGAGCAAAATTAAGGTTCATTGCACATATTCAGATTCATAGCGCTGACCTCCAATGTACCAAAGTCTGAAGCTGGCTGTAGGCAACAGAAGTAGCTGGAAAATCTGGAGTCCTTCTCAGCATTTTTAGCACAGAATTTTGCAATGCTTTTGTTTTTAGTCTTTTGGCACATACTGTAACCAATAGCTTCATTTAGCAATATTCAGCAGTTGGATGGATCAGATTATTTTTTAAATGAATGAAACTGATTTTGCTTGCAGTAACTTCTACCACACCAGCTGTTCCTGTTATCACTGCTGCCGTCATCGTCGTCATCGTCATCATCATCATTATCAGCATAACTATAATTACTATTAGAAAGATAAATTAAGGAAATGCAGCAGTGGAAAGACAAAGTGCCAGGACAGAGGGTTATTCTTTGTTTATGAGTCTTAATAGTATTTCTTTATTGCAGTCTGCATTGTGGCAAGTTTACTGCAGCAGATTATTTACTGTCTTTTGATTATATTTGCTAGAATTAATTGTGATTTCTTTTATTTCTCTTATGAAAGGTGTAAATAAACGAAATTATATTATCTGTTGCCATTTTCTACATAAAGTAGAAAATCCGTTTTGATTATATGATAAGTAGTCTAATTGAATTTGCTTCTTTCATTAAAAGGGAACACCTGCAACTCAGCAGATCCTCCTACTATTTCCATCTAATTTTTCTAGGTAAACACATATTAAAAGCCAAGAATAGAAATAGAAAGAGACTCTCTATTAAACTGAATATTAATTAGGTACTTCTGAATTAATAATATGGTCAGATGTCCATTAGAGTTCAGGTATCAATATAATATGACCAAACTACACTGGCTTAGGGTGAAACTGTGGAAAGGAAAAGGAAGGGAAAAATGTAGTTAGTATCATATTCTGCTGTTTATCTCACATTCAGTAACTCTACTCATGCAATCAACTGTCCATTTATAGCAGGGTAATGTGAGAATAGCTGCAAAACAAAAGCATTAAAAAAACAAAAGTCATTAAAATTCACTTCTCTGATCTCCTAGCTTTAAATGTCACTATAAATGTGAATTTAACAGCACTTAAAGTCTGACTCCCTAGTTCTCAAAATCTGCATTGGTAACACAAACATGAACAGGAGTTTTTGCCATTGAAAAGGAAAGAACACAGGCCATAAAATGGAGTACCTTGGATTACTTCAAATTATCTCCCTGACATTTTATTAATTTAAAAAATCTAATTTAATATTCAAATAATATTTCTTAAATACAATGGTCAGAGTAGTGTCCAGTCAAACCACCCAAATTCTATGGCAATACACATGTTTTTCTAGAGACAGGGCTAAATTTCTGTTTCGTAACACATCAAGAATTAATGTGTAGACTTTCATGAGTCTGAAGACCTAATCACCGATTCACACATTGTTTAGACCTCAGGGATAAGAAAGTTGTAAAGAGGCATTCTGTATTCTAACACTTTAATCTTCCCAGATTCAGATAGCTTAGACAACTATTTAGAGTAAGCTGTTTTGAGCCTAGAACAATTGATAGTTGTCTTTATGATCTCCTAGAGCAAGTCTTGAAGATAAACTTTTTCCCTGATAAGTGGAGGTACTCACAAGTCCAAACATCCCTCATCACTCTCATTAGGCTTCTCTTCATGTAATGATTTTGAGACCAAATACTTTCCTTACCTAGCACTATGCAGTTCTATAATGTGAAACTTAGACACAAAATTTTGAGGTTTTTTTCCTCTTACATTTTAATGACTGTTTAATACCTTACTCACATTTCCCTTAAAAGAAGGCTGAACTTAGAAAGCCTTAATATTATGATAAACTACTAACGTTTCCCTTCATTTAAAATGTAAAATTAAGTTATGTGGGAAGAAAATTTCACATTAACCACTGACAGCTATAAATATGCAGAAAGTTCGCCAAAATTATACCAAAGAACATTAATTAGAAACTGAATAGCTTTTAATCTGGTGAAGTCTTTGTTTCTACAGATTGACAAAGTTTCTGTTTGAATGCCAAACAGTACAATTCCTGATAAAGAAAATGCACATCTGATCCTTGTCTGAGAAACAGAAACTATTTCTGAAATAATACCAAGGCTTTTATTCAGTAATGCATTTAATATAAATTTAACATATAAAGCGCTCAGGTGCTGAGGAGTTTGAATTATATGTTTACACATCTTTTCCAAAAAGGATTAATTTATGCAAGCAGCCATTGTTAAATATTTTATTGTTGGCCCTAGTTTTCCAGAAATTATAGATAACAAATCACCTCGTACGCATGCTTTTTTTCTCACTTGCCTATAAATTAACAGCACTAAAAGCTGTCTTAGGATATTGAATACAGTGCAAGAGTACATTTGGATCATGAGCCATTGCAGTATGAAAGTAGCAAATTAGAACTATCTGCTACTGTAATAATAAAGTAGTAAATGAAAAATGCACAAGGTTTCCCTCACTGACTGGAAGTCCTCCTTCTATTTTAAATTTTTTAATTGCCCTTTTCTTAATTTTCTCTTTATAGCCTTTAGGGCTTTTCCCACCATCAAAAATTAAAATATACCATTATTTATAGCATGGAAAAAGGTGAAAATGTGACAGCAACTCCTGGACATACTAATATATTTTTTTCTTTTTCATTTGAGCCTTTACAGGCCATTCCCTAAAATCAAATTTACCCACATGAGTTAATGCCTCACTAATATGAGGAATGTCTTCTACATAACTACAGTGCTTTCACTTCGTGAATTGTCTGGTCTACAGAGAACTCTTTTGAGGATCCGTTTTTATTCTGTTAATAGGCAGTAAAGAATCATTTAAATATGAATTAAAAATAAAGCTAGTAAATCTACTGAAAAGAATCAAATGGTTTTCTTTAAAAATTTAAAAAATAAAATTGATAAGAAGGTGACTGGCCTGAGTGGATCATCCGTTAACATCTGGGTAATACCCCAAATGGGTCCACAAATTGATTTGCCAGAAATGACTTCCCAAAGTAATCTGATGGAATTCAAAGAGGGAAAAATTAAAATGAATGAAGGAAGAAGTGAAGTATCTGTGTTTAATCTTCAGTTTCATCAGAAATCGATTAACTAGCTGACTTTGGGTCCAAAAGAATTAATTATACTCAGTCTCCGGTATAATTAACAACACTATGGCCATGTCCCAAAATATTCATTAAACAGTCAGGAACAATATGAAATTCAAATTAAAATTGGAAAAGAGATTAAATAGAAGTAGTCATCTCTAAAAAGAATCATACTACATCTGAGATGAAATCATTTAAGCAATACAAAATATGGAAATACATTTTGTGTTACATTCGATTATCATTAATTCCAGCACTGCAAGCTGGCAGCTATTTTAGGCTCATTACAAAGACTAAAATGGGCTGGAATTTTAATAGAAATCAATCCTCATTGGAATAATGGGAATATGATTCAAACTTACAGGAAGTTAAGTTCTAAAATTCAAGTTTTCTTTTTAATTCTAAGTTCAACTGAGGAAATTTGCATTCTGATGTATATCCACCATTAATCTGAAATACTAAGGAATATGCACATAGATGGGAATGCAAGGAGAGAGAAGAGGGAGGAGAAAAGATGTGGCTTAAATATATGTTTTGGAATCCCTATTTTTCAAATTTCCCAAACTTAGTGTCAGTATCCTGTGGAACTGAATAATGCTGCCATGTGCAATATGGAATTTACTTTCATCTGAATTTTTTTCACCCATTTTATTTTTACCTCGCTATATTTGGTACATTATTCTTCTGAATTTCAATACTCTTTAGCCAGTAAAAGGCAGGCTTTTCTACCTTTGTTTTTTTTTTCTTTTTAAATTCAAGTATCACAAATCCTCTCATTTTAACAATTTCTGTAGAAAGTAATTGCAGCAGAGCAAAAGTAACTTTATTTAAAGTAAGCCATCTTGAGGGGTTATGCCTTAAACCAAAGGTTCTCTAGAGAACAATACTCATGACCAGATCAGTTAGAAACTAAAATAACATATATGCATGTCATTAATTATCAAAATTAAACCTTCTGTTATTTTTTTTTGAAAGGCACAGAAAGCACCTGCTTTTAATTATTGATTGCTTATGCAGATCTCATTTTTCTTATGACTGACACCTTAAATACGGCTGTTTAATAAGACTGTATCAAGAAATTTGCACTTAGAGTAAAAAACTGTTGGATTATTTAAAAGTTTGCTGTAATGTCATCATTCTGCATGTCAACTTTTCCCTTCTTCAATCCTCTAGCTGTCTTGACTAAGGACTAAGCCACTAAGGCAGAATTTTGACTTTACAAGTGACTTTGATCTTTGGTTCTGTGGTGGGTTGGTGCTGGCTGGATGTCATATGCCCATCAAAGCTGCTCTATCACTCCCCTCCTCAGCTGGACAGGGAGAGAAAATATAATGAAAGGCTCATGGGTCGACATCAGGACAGGTAGGGGTCAGTCTACAATCACAGACAAAACAGAGCTGACTCGAGGAAAAATAATTTAATATATTATCAATCAAGTCAGAGTATGATGAGAAATAGAACTGACTTTTAAATAAACACCTTCCCCCATGCTTCCCTTCTTCCCAGGCTCAACTTCGCTCCTGAATTCCTAACCATCTTCCCTCCAGCAGTGCAGGGGGATGGGGAACGGAGTTTGCAGTCAGGTCACACATTGACTCTGCTGCTCCTTCCTCCTCAGTGGGAGGACTTGTCACACTCTTCCTCTGCCTCAGCACGAGGTCCTTCCCATGAAAGACAGTCTTTCAACAACTTTTCCAGTGTAAGTCCTTCCCATGGGCTGCAGTTTTTAACAAACTGCTTCAGCATAGTCCCTTTCAATGAGCGCAGTCCTTCAGGAACCCACTGCTCAACCTAACAGGGAATTTCAACCAACTGGATGTCTGCTGGAAAAGCAATACAGCTGGCTGGATTGAGAAGAAATCCAGGGGGCTCCTGGAGTGCATCAAAGGTAACTTTCTGGTCCAATCATTACACAAACCAACCAGAGAAGAAGCGTTACCAGACCTGGTGCTCACTAGTTCACCTGAGCTCATTAAAGAGGTTTAGATTGGTGGCAGCCTGGGCTGTAGTGACTGTGCCTTGTCTGAGTTCATGATCTTGAGGAACAGGGACCTGGCAAATAATAAAGTCAGAATCCAGAACTTTAGGCCACTTTTCTTGGAGCACAGGAGCTCTTCATCTTGATGTTTGGAAAGTAAGACAAGGCAGGCCAGAACTTGATATGGCTGAACAAGGATCTGCTTCTCACACAGGGGAGTAAGAAGGAAATGCACAGCCAGTGGAAGTAAGGATATGTGACCCAGGAAAAGAGCAGGAATACAGTTTGAATGTGTAGATATGAGATATGGAAAGCTGAGGCACCATTGGAAAGGGACTTGTTAAGGGATGTGAAGAATAATAAGAAAGGAATCTCTAAATTCATAGGTCAGAAACAAAAAGCCCAAGGAAAATCCAAGTAGAATGAAAGAGTAAACTCACACGAGTGAGAAGGGAGAACTGGTAATTACAGATTATGGAGAAGGTTGAGATACTCATTGAGTTCTTCACCTCAGTCTTTTCTGGCAGTCAGGTTTCCCATGTCTCTGAAGTACCTGAACCTCTAGGTGGGAGTTGGGGGAGCAAAGTTCCTTTCACTGTAAGCTAACAACAGGTTTGGGACCCCGGGATGAAAGTGAATAGTCACCAGTCATGGGATCTGATGAGATGCATCCTGGGGTCCTGAGGGAGCTGGCTGATATTGCTCAGACAATCTCCGTTGCATTTGAAAAGTCATGGCAGTCAGACAAAGTCCCTGGTTACTGGAAAAAGGGAAACACCGCTCTGAATTTTACAAAGGGCATAAGGGAAGAGCCAGGGAACTATAGATCAGTAAGCCTCAACTTTTTGCCAAGGAAGTTCATGGAGCAGATCCTCATAGAAGAAATGTTAAGGCTTACAGAAGACAAGGAGGTCATCTGAGGCAGCCAGCATGGCTTCACTAAAGGCAAATTGTTCCTGACCAAACTGGTGGACTTCTATGATGGACTTACTGCAAGGGTCAAAAAGGGAAAATTGACCGATGTGATGTCATCTACCTAGGTTTCCATAAGGCCTTTGACTCAGTCCCACGACCCTAATGTGGAAGGAGCAGCAGAGACAATGTGTGATATACAACACCGATTTCTGTCCCTCGGTGTCACTGGAGGTGAGCAGGTAGAGAAATTGCAAGTGAAGCTGAGCCCTGGAAGAAGAGAGATGTGGAGGGAAGGTGTTTATTTAAGATTTTGCTCCATTTTTCATTACCTACCTCTGATTTGACTGGTAATAAAGTAAATTATTTTCCCCCAAGCTGAGTCTTTTTTACCCATGACCGTAACCGATGAGTGATCTCTCCTGGTCTTTATCTCAACCCATGAGACTGTCCTTATATATTTTCTCTTCTTTTCCAGCTGAGGATGGAAGGGCTAGAATTTAGCTAGGCACCTGGTGTCCAGCCAGGGTCAACCCATCATGAGGCATCAGGAGCTTACATCCACAAGTCTGCTCTCAAAAGGAAAGTATTCTCTGCTATGCCATTGCAGTGGTTCTGTGCAAGGACTTTTCCATTCAAAACTAATGCATTATTCATTGCAACATTTGAGAAACATTCCCTGATTAAAGATAGTGCCTGCAACACTAAACAATAAGACAAACTTACTGGACCTCTGGAAATCTTTTAAAAATGCTTATTTCACAGAAATTTAATTAGATTGATTAGGATTATTGAGCTGTGCATGTGATATTCCCCTAGAGGCTGTTCCTTCTCATGAGTTTTCTGCAATAATTAAACTGTAGTAGGACACTCAGCTGTAACTTTTAATGGTCACCCTTGCCAAGCAACTACTAGAAAGGGAAAGTGGAAGATATACGTTCTGAAAGCCACACAAGCAGAGAAACACATTCTTTGAAACAAAGAGATGACTCAGGATAAGATAAAAGATGCACTGATTTTTGAAAAATTGGAATCTTCTGTAACAAATAAGTATGCTCTTCAGAGGTTAATTAGTTATCCAGACTGTCCTCGGGGAAGACGCATTTGAATTTTTTAATGAATGTCACAAAACAAAAAAAAAACCAAATAAACAAAGAACTCATCCTTTCCTCATTATGTTTCTGCATTTAAGTAGCTTAAAAAATAATAGATTCAAAATAAAATAAAACGATCCTCAGATCGGGAGAACTAAAAAAATGTATAATGAAATATTTCTGGGATGTCTCAAGACAACGTCAGACCACAGATTTTTTTTTAATTATTTCTGGTTTGGGGTTTACAAAGACAGTTGTCTTAATTATTCAGCACTCAGTTGTGCTCAGGTCTATATGATTCTATGAATATACAACTCTCTTCAGATGTGGTGCGAGGTTCACTGTTGTGTGGTCTTTGTCTAACAATTACTTTCTAAGGGTGATCTAGATATGTATGTGTTGTGTACAGAATTATTAAATTGACGTAGCTACCAGAAGGTTAGTACACTCCATTATTACTGGTCCGTATCAGAATTGGTTGCATGGCTTAGGTAGTACCTCCTTCTAATTTCCAAAGGGCATCTTAGAGTTCCTAAATTGGAAGCATCAACCATAGCATTGGACTTTTCTGCTGGTATAGTATAAAAAGCAAGAAGTATTACTTGAGAATACTTGCACTGAGATATACAGATTTCAATTAAATATTCTTAGCATATTCCTTTGGCTTGATATGAATAGATTTACCTTTCTTTTCATAAGCATATTTGAAAATTAACACAATATACATTCTCTCATTATTCTAATTTTACTTTGATATTATTGAAAGAATTTAATAGAATGAAAGAATTATTTTAATTGCATTATTATTAATCACATGAAATAAATCTATCAATAGAATAAGAAAATTCATTGTTGTCTAATCAACACCCTAAGGCAGAATTTTCACAATATCTTACATCCTACTTATAGGTGATTCAGCTGTGTACATCGCTTTTAATACATGGCAGTTAATATGTGCCACTTAACCTTTTCCATTTCAGGCTTCTTTCAACACTAGATAAAAGTAGTCACAATTTCATACACCCAATTCTGGATGAAGAGAAAACCAAGACATGTCAGATTTTTACTGTGGGGCAGCTAGTCCAGTATGGCCCAGAAAATTCTTTTCTAACATCAGATGTAATATTTCCCAAATCCTATTTAACCACAGAATGACTGCATTGAAATATTTTAAATGCAACATAACAGAATTTTCAGTGGATTGTCGTTCTGATTTAACAGAGGACTTACAAATGTAGTATGCAGCTCCAGGGTCTGAAGTAATCACAGCAAAAAAGCTTTGTTGGCTTATTTTCTGTTCATCTCCAACAGAAAAGCAGAGCTGTGAAATACATTTGCAAATTTTTTTTTCACCCCTAATATATCATTCAAATGGTCATGTTAAAATGTAAATTATCAGGTAGATTGAATTTAAAGAATAGTCAGCTTTGTACATTGCAAAGCATATATGACAATCAATAAGGAAGCATGTAGAAAGTACTTTCATTTTACCTGCTTTTTTTCTTTTGAGGAGATTGGTGAATATTTGCTTAATTTCTTTTATCTTTCTTTTTAATAGTGTATGTCTACATTTTAATAAATAGTATGTCCACAAGTTCATGTCAATAAAGTGGCCATAATCTATTACTAAACCAGACACATCTGCTACAAGTAGAGGTGGAAGCCCAGAAACATTTCAAGCAGCCTAGATACCAGGAGCCTAGAGGGCTATTTCATAGTGCAATAGGTAGGCTGGTTATATGATGCCAACCAAATTTTTAAAGCTGTTTTGATACTTGTTAGACTTGTGTGGACAAGTGTGAACGGGTTTGTTGAAGGGATGTTCGTGTACTTCAAAGGATTTAAAATAGCGTTCTGTCTGGACCACATCCACATGTAGTTGGAATAATCTGTAGGTAATATTCCTGCCCTCCTGGATAATTCCATACTTTTTAATAATCTGTTTGTCTTAGTGGGATCGAAAGGGAAAGAATGACAAGGAGCCTTTTAGTTATGGATTTTGGAATTCTATACAACCCTGGTAATAGCATACCTTCCTAGATCATTCCAGGTACACCAGTCTCCCCAGAGTTTAGCAAGACATTTAATTCCGAGTGTGATGTGTTATGTGTATCCAGACCCTAAAACCCTACTATGTTATTATAATATGCAAAATATGTATTGTTTAGTCCTACTTGGTGTGGGAGCTGGGGGCATTCCACAACCTCAGATTTTCCCTTTATTAATAGGCAATGGGCCCTCCATTTCAAAGGCAGTTTGCCTTTAAACCACCAGGGGACAAGTATAAAGGTATAAGGTCGTTTCCAAAGTTGGGGTTCACATAAATTGATTGACTCATCTGTGGGTGTTGCAGATAATCTTAGGCTCTGCTCTGCTGATATAGGGAGAGCCTCCCAAATCCCCTGGCTTGTCTGATTCCAAAGATGTGTAAACCCCAAAATTAATTCTCATGCAGTGTTTGTGGAATTATGACTTGCATTCCCTGAAGCTGGCTTCCTGGTCTTAGTGGTGGGCACACAGAGCCTCATGTATAAAAAGGAAGACACATATGTATCAAAGTACAATTATTCCTACAAATAAAACAACAAAACATAATATTGTATAAATTATGTGAAGAGTTTCCTCTTCTTCCTTTTGGTTTTAGATTTCCACCTTTAGAAGGTCAGAGTAAAAATTATTCAGTCTTTTTACTCTTCACTGACCAGCAACTGGTCAATGGTTTCTTCAACAATATGACTCAACAACCTTTGTCTTAATCATGAATATGAGGTATTACACTGCTTCTAGGTTGTTATGGTTTGCCATACTTGTATACAATATATTCACATTAACAAAGATTTCTGATATTCTTGCCATTGTTGTCTGTGATTGTCTTAATCCCATAAAGTAACAGTTCCTTCTGCAGTTTGACAGTAATTATCTCTACCTTACTGCTAGATTCTAATGTTTAAAAGGCCATTGTCTTCCCCCCCATCACCCCATCCTGATCATACTCAGCAGAGGAAAGTGCAGCCTGTCCTTTTCTCCACATGTTCCACTTGATCTGCTCACTATCTTTTCAAAATAACACAATAGCCTTCTGCCAAAAAATGGGAAAAAAAAGACAAAGTTGGCATCCACGAGATCCTATGTCAATGAGTTTCACATTTAATTAAACAAAAATCCCTTCTGCTTGCTCTGAACCCATGATCTAACTTTACTAGATGTCTCTGAGTTTATTATGAGTAAAAGAGTGAAGTGATTGTTTCTTAATCATTTTCATTAAGCTTGTCAAGATTTTTGGATCTCTTTCATATCCCTCCTAAAGTCATATCATCTCTATCATATGGGTCTTTATTATCTGTGTTGTCCTTGTCTGTGCTTTGACATTAAGTGGAAGGATATAAAAAGGAAGGAGTTCAGAACCACATTCATATTCAAGGTGTGAAGGCACCGATAAACACAGATGAAGGAGAAATAAATTACAATGGCTGATGAGTAGGCAGAGAGTATGAGAAGAAAATTTATGTGGGGAAAAGCATTAAGGAGCATTTATGTTGGGACTACCCAAGCATTAAATGTTCTATCCTTAATGCTATGAAAACTCAAACACAGAAAAATTTGGAAAATTTCTAACATTTCTAAAATGGGAATGCAATTACTTAAGAAATCTTTTCTGGTTTTAAGACACCATCCCTAATCTTATTTAGATAGCTTAGTTTCTTACCTGCTGTTTGGCTTAACTCTTTTCTTCCTTCTGTCCTCTTCTTTTTATACACTGAAAAAAAACCCAAAAACTAAATACAAAAAATAATATAACGTGACAAAAATCCTACACTTTTAGCTGGAAACATTCCAGAGTTTGCACTTAGTATTGTAATGCTTTCTATCAACATCTAGTTAATATAACAAAGTTGACCTCAGGGATTTATTTTCCCCTCCAAGTTATATCTGAGATGAATTATGTGGTTAAATGCTTCCTTATATTCAGAATGATATACAGTTTTTGAACCAGAGCAGAGCCAGATGCTTTAAACTATAACTATGAGCTTGGTGATGTGGATTTTGTTATTCTACAGGGCTCAGGACCAAAATTTTTCACTCAATTGTTCTGCATCAACAAGATTTCAATAGAGCTCAGCATATTGTCACTCCCACTGCAATGCTTATGGCCAAACTTAGCAAAAAACACAACATCTACTGAACTGAGGGCTTTCAAAAATCTGGCAAATAGTAACATCCTGAAAAGTTGAAAATTACAGCTGATGAGTTTGCAGTTGTTTTATTTTAGATTTTTTTGTTTGTAATGAAATGAAAAATATTATTTTCTCCTGTATTCTCTTTTTGTTTAGCAAAATAGGTGCTTCTCATATTGCCCCTCTGTTTCTAAAAGGGAATGATAAGTAGGAGTTTACATACATATACATGTTAATAGTATCATCAAATCTAGAACTGCTTAGCTTATAAATTCAATTTAATAAAGTTTAAATGCTCACATGTATTGTGCATAGAGCTGTTCATACACATTTTAAATGCTTACGAGTGCTCCTTTCTAAAGAGTGGTTAGTATATGGAATAACTTCCTCAGATTACATATTTCTTTGATGGTTAAATTCTGGGATAAGCAGACAGTGACAGACACTGATGCTTCTCTATCCACACTGCAGAAAATAAAAGAGGTATCAGTTACTGGGTTTACAGACCAAGCACGTGATACCTTTAGCACATATGTTCACTATCAGAATTTCTCTATATCCTGTTTGTAGACACGGGATAATAATACCTCTCTATCCGACAGTATGACACTGGGGAAGGGTATATTAAAGATGTCATGATTCTCAGATGCAGGTTAAATTACTGTGAGAATTCCTCCATTTCAGGTGGCCACATACTAAGTCATCTTTTATGTGTAGGTATGTATGGGTTTGATTATTTACACCTACATACAAAATAAATTAAATTATTCCAAGCTCAATGCTAAGTATCACTGCTAACTGGACACAGAATGGCCCACATCTCTGCCAGCAAATTATCTTGGGTTTCAGTTTCAGGCAGCTGAAGGAATACAGACTATCAGGAATGGTCCATGGACTGCCTCTTAGTACTATCTAAACACAAGCTAAAGTTACAAACTTTTGAAAAATCCAAAGATATATCAGATAATTATACAGTCCTTATAAATTAAAGTTATCTAATAACAACAGGCTTGTTTAAATGTTAAAAACTTCACTTACAACTGAAGTGTTCTCACATTATATATGCTCCTGATTTGATGCAAAGGAACAAGTGAAATGGCCTGATCTAGGAATACTTTGAAGAAAGGAAGATTTGCAGAAAGCTTGAAGCCATAATAGAAAAAGAGATGAGATGCTATCTATGTCTTGAATTCTCAGCTGCCACTTAGAACATAAGCAAATTAAAATAATTTAAAAAACGTATATATATTATTCAGACATTGCTTTCATTTCACCTTCTTTCAGATATAAAAAAAATAATTGATTGTCATGTACTACATTTTTGGCTCTCCAGAGATTATACATGTTATATAATATGTATTCCTTATTTCCAATGAGAGCATTTAGAATGCATAGTGTTAGGGAAGGAGAAGTTAATATACGTAAGGAAATGAAAACTTAGGTAAAAAATGAAATGTGAATTTACATTCCTATTATATTCATAGTATTTTTGTTATACACACTTTTCTTTCTTTTCTTTCTTTTCTTTCTTTTGAATTAAAAATAGGTTTTCAATTTTAAAAACCCACACAAAACAAACATGACTTTTACTTTTAATTTTCACTCTTCGGAATAAAAAAAAATTAGTATTATGTATTCACAAAAAGCTGAAATAAAGTATTCCAGTCACCACTACTGCTCAAACTTTATTTCTCAGGATCATGCTGGGATGTTTCTAAAGCTGTTTTGGATACCTGCTTGCAGGTGATCTAAATATCCCATTCTCCCATACTTTATAGCACTAATACAAATAATAATTTTTTTTAAAAAATACATTTTCAGAACTTTCCACAACTAAAATAATACAATTGTCTTGTGGAGTACTAAAGATTTGTTCCTCTTTCATGTGCAATTTTTTCTAAATAGGGAATGGTAAATCATTTAGTCTGATCAGCACATCACTGGCCAATAATTACTTCTAGCTGTGTTTTTGTCACTTGTTTATTGATACAAATTTTAAAAATGGTTTTTATCGACCTATTTATTTCCCTTAGAAAAGATTAAGTTTAATTTTTCTATTTACCCCTTTTCGTCACAGAGCAAACACAGCTGCATATATTGCAGCCCCTTTTAATTTTCATAGTTAGCTACTTAGGCAGGTGCACAGAGAACACTTTTTTGCGAGATGATTCCCTCCCCCATTTCCCATACTTTCATGTCCCACCATTCACTAAAGCTTTTTAGCCTGCTACAGATCACTGAACTTCAAATGATCAGGAAATGGCTTAAATCTTCAGATGTTTTAAACATGAAAAATTCTTTTCTTCATTAGAATAAAAGACATTTTGAAACTTACCACAAAAACTTAGAGAAATCCATAATCTCATGGGTGTTTTTGTTTCCCTGAATAGTGGGAGATCAGACTCCAAATCCTCTTTTCAACATTTTTAAGCAAAAATGGAAATGAAGCATTTCAGCGGCAACCTCAAGAGAAAAACTTTTTTCATGACAGCCTGAAATAAGACAAAGAAAAAGAGAAGCTCTGGCTCTGTAGTTTACCTTTCCTGCTAGTCCCTGGCCCCTGCCCTTTATTGATGGCAGATTGGTTATTTCTTTTCCCAATCACAAGTAGTTCTCACCAGCCTAATTTATTCAACACAGCTATTATCTTTGGGAGGGTTTTTCATTTGTTTGTTTTTTTAAATTTTTCCAGTGCAAATGCAGTACTCTGATACATGCTGGTCGCCGGGGACACTGATTTCCTCTCTTTTTATTGAATCTTTCTAACTACACACCAAAAAATATTTTATGTGAAACAGAACTCTGGAAATCTCGAAGAAAATACTTTTGAAGATTCATATCTCATGTCAATGATTGTTTTTCTAACAAGTATGTGCTGCTAGGACTTAAAACTTTGCCAGCAGACTTCTAAAACTATTATTAGATTCTATTTTTTATGTGGGTAAGAGAATTCAGAAAGTACCAACTATTTGAGCAGGCTTTTGTTGTTTGTGCTGCTTCTAAATTGAAAAACAAACATGAATACATTTTGATTTTGATGAACCAAGTATTTATCTGTGCTGACAGCCATTGTTACATTCCATCCATAAACCAATGGAATTTACCTTGTATAAGCTGAGATGTTAAATATAAATAGAAAAAAAATCAGAGTGTTCATAGCAGAAAGCTTGACTGATTGTTAAATACAGAGATTATCAGGCATCACCATGAAGGAATGGTTCCTGTTTTGAAGTCTCAGGATCCATTTCCTTACATTTAATAGATTTATTCATTGTCATTTTGGAGCATCTTGAAAATGATTCCATCAACATGATTTTCATGCAGTTTTGATCAAAAAAAAAAAAGTATATCAAGCCATGAAATTGCTGCTGACAAAGAAACTTCCATCATCTCATAACATATTATAATACAAGCTCAATATGTGACGAATAAAAGAAGATTGAAGGAACAGCTGTGTTTGGAGATCCAGGTTTCTTTTCCCCTTTCTGCTTGTACAGTAAAACAGTACAGAATTAAAATTTTGAAATAAACTGGTTTTTTCCCTTCATTAACTCTAGTAATTTAAAACAAATAAGTAAACTACCACTACGCAGAGCCAAATTTAAATCAAAGGCCTAAGATGCTTGCCAAGGTATCTCTCTGGAAAAAGAAGTTACTCTGATATGCTAATATTGCAATGAACTATTCACAAGACCTTTGCCACTCAGGACACGAACGTTAACACTTGCTGAGTAAATGATTTTTAGTAATTGCAATATCTTTTTATTTATTTTTCTTACTAAATTGGGAGTGTGAAAGCAGGGTTCATTATTGTGTTTCTTTTTGGCAAGCAAAGATGAAATCTGCATTATCCCAAGTGGACTCCCTATTACTATAAATTGTTTACTAAGGCAAAAATTGAACTTGTGTTGCAGAAACACGAAGTAAAAGAAATATAACTCTTTTCTGAACCTTGTTTACTACTCCACAGCTTATCCAGTTATATTGAAACTGTATCAATAGATACTGGAAACAGCACAATTAAAATTGTCAGCATACTTTCCTATAAAAGTACTGGTTATACATCACTGCATTTTTCTTCTATTAGTCATGATAAGTGTACAGATAAACTATTTTTCCCTGATTCGAGTCTCAATTTGGTATGACAATTCCTAATGCAAAAGTCTGCTGAGATTGTGTATACTGACTGATCCACGAGAGTGCAAAAGTGGTAGGAAGGACGATCTATAAGACACAGCATCATAACAGGGAATTCCAGAAGGCAAACTACCAGTTTATCTACTAAGAATAATAACATTGCACATCCAAAATATGCCATGCCATGGTCAGAGGAGGCAGAAGAAATGGCAGAAGAATCAGATGTGACTAGAGCAGGCAGCTATTCAAGCAGACTTCAGAACTGATGGAGTGACACTTGCGAGCAAAATTTATGTCGAGTATGCTCCTCCTAATCGGAGTCAAACTTGAGCCCAACTATAGTCTAGCTTAGGAACTTCTAAGTATCTAAGTATCTGGCATAGCCAGATGATCCTTGTGACCTGATTGCAAACATAGCTTGGCAACTGGTTTTTTTTTTATTCCAACCCTTCTCTATACATATCAACTCTCATTGTACTGGATCCCAATTCAGCCCTGCTCAGAACTGGGGTGCTAACACCAGCTTCTTTGTAGGAACTGCTGCTTAAACCAATTCTGAACATGGCCTCATGTTGTGTACTGACACCAGACCTGTAATTAGGGAAATATCATCTTTTGGACCCTAAGATTGGCTTGCATCACAGTATTTCTCATAGTACAGGGATTATCCAGAGCTTCCTGACTTTTTATAATCTTTAGTGTAATCAAGACCTACTAACAAATCATATGGCAGTTCTCATTTTATTAAGGCAAGATGTGACTATTAGCATATTCCTGAACCATTAAGGTTCTAATTTTCCTAATCCAGAAAGGGAAATATGAAAGCCTACATTCCCTAGATATAACAGTAAAGATGGCTGTCATGTTAGCTTTATCTGGCTGTCATATCAGCATAAAGCAATCTAATTTCTAACAGACTGACAGAAAACCAAAAACTTTAAAAACTATTTTCAAAATATTCTTTTTGTACAAGTTCACCCATAGAAGATGTACAGTAAAAGCATATTTTATTTGATAAGTATCTTCCAAGGAAAAGAGAGATTTAATCCATGAAACATATAGCAGCTAACAAGCAAGCTGCAAATGTTGTCCTCTTCAAATTAAAGTTTAGGGTTTGATGAGCTTCAGTGACCTCAGAGCTGGGGGAGGAAGTTAACATACCTTGGGAAAAAGGATGTACCACTGATAATGGCAGAATTTATGGGCCACAAGGACATCTCACAGGACTCCCAAGATAAGGAAGAAATTAATAAAACCAACTCAGCAACTGTGCTGAAATGAGCTTCAGGTGGGTAAAAGGTAATCCTAACAGGGGGATCTCTGACCACTGAGCCACAGACCACTGACCCAAGAAACCCACTGACCCAAAAGAAAGAAAATGAGCATGAAGACTAATTAGGATGAGAAGTGAGAGACTCATTAATCTACAGAACATAGAATACTAATTAAGAAGAGACCCATGTAACCAGTAGCCAAGGAACAGTAATCCCTTTGTTTGCTAAAATGTACAAATAATTAAAAGTTTGATATTCGGTGTACAATATATATGAAGAGTTCCCCCACGGACCTCAGCACTGAATAAAGTATTGTTGGCTTTCTAACCTAACAAACTGCTTGGGTAGTATATTTCCTGGGTTTTCAGTGGCAGACCTTGGGGAGGGAGGAAGAGCTGTAGCACACCAGGTTGGGCACTGCTAGCAGCCACCCCATCAGCATCACCACCTCTGCCTTCCTAGGGCAGCCAGAGCTCTCTCCCGTGGGACAGGTGGCCTGCACACCTCTCCTCAGAATGTGGCGTGGGAAGACCTGCCCCAGGGGCATGGATGTGGTCTTACAGGATCGCAGGGAGCAGGATGGGTACAGGCAGAGCCACAGCACCACATATCCCGCAGGAGGGTCTGCAGGCAGATGTCCAAGCCCTCCCCAATGAGAATGTGCACATCCATAACCCACACAGCCTGGGTCTGCGTACGAGGAGTGCACATAACTGTGCAGCATTATACCTTTGAGGAATTAGTTATAAAAAACTGCTTAGAAATTTGCAGGTATTATTAGCATTTCACAGTGTCTGTGATTTATCCATTCTGCCAGTGATATTGATCCTGGATGAATCATTCAATGTTTGCAAGTTAATTGCATGTCATTAGCAAACAAATAAACCCTTTCAGATATGATTTGGTTAAATCTATACGAACTGAGCAGTTTTGCTTTGTGATAGCAGCTGTCTTCATTACCATAAGGCATTCTGAGATAATATCAGAAAAGATTGTCTCTCTAAAATACTGGAATATTTCTGCTGGAGCATAGGAAATCCTCAAGGACAGAAATGAGGTTTGCAACAAAATGACCTGTGGATATCTGGATAGATCTGTAGACACAGTAAACAGCACAGTACTCACACTGTCTTGCAGAACTTAATCAACCAGTACTTTGCTCCTGAGGAGGGTGTTTATGAAACGCTTTGTTAAAAAACTATCTCCACAAAAATTCTGTGCAATCCTTCTTTTTGTTTCTACAGAACTGCTACTACTTAAGATACATTAGTGACAAATGAATATGTGACAGTATTTAAATTGATTCCTTCTTGATTGCAAGATTATCTATAATTTACAGTGGGATCTCTGCAGTTATGGACTCCAGACTGCACCATCTAATGACCTGTCTGGTTTAGCATGCACTGTTTTTACACTACGGGTTGGGTTTTAGTTTCTTTTTGTCTGTTTTTTAAAAGGTAGCGGGAGAGAAGCCCACTTATATTCATTGCAAACAAGGACCCTGGAGCTGTATCCTTTTCCCCCAGGTGGTAGTTGGCATTTCATTGCAACAAATAGCTAAAGATAGCTTCGATAATATGCATGAATTATATATGGATTTGTATTTCATATTCTCTAAATCCAACTAGGCTTTAAAATTGCTTTACAGAAGTAATTTTCTTTTGGTTGTACCCAAAAACCTCCTGATAACTTCCTTTGAGTGCTGAGGGCAGAGCAGGACACAGCTATGTTAAGTCAGTTATATTCAGAGTTACTGTTCCATGTAAGTAGAAATGTTCCACACAAAAAACCCCACAGAAACTGTAAAATAAAGGATTAGTCTTCCATTAACTCTGAACCTGTGGGTTTGTTTTTCTTCATAATTCACGACTTCTTGTATTTTACTTCCTTTTGTACAGTTTGTGCCACGGCAAGAAATTTAAAAATAACACTTTTTCTAATAATCCCAGAGAGAAAAGAAAAAACAAATTGCTTACTAGCCTTATAATAATCAGTGTTTCTCTTGGCATGATATTTCTTTAATCTTCTAGTAAGACAAGCAGGATTTTAAATATTTTAAAATGAAAAGATGTCATCTGGAAATCACTGCAGGTGGGAATATAATCCTTGCAGCAAGCTTTAGAAAAGTAAAATGGCAGTTAATAGCTAAGATAGTTTCTAATTGATTTCTTTCTAATAAAGATGGTTAAGACCAAAGTTAATAAAACTATCACCATTTTACCGCACAATATGACACATGACTAGTACTTTTGGCCAACCAGTGGAAATAATGGATTTTTCAGCAGCCAAAAAAAAAAAAAAATTATTTAATGCTCTTTTAAA
>VWZT01003745.1:887909-914640 GCA_013397055.1 Pachycephala philippinensis | reverse complement strand
AAAGCTTTTTTTCACCAAAAAAAAAAAAAAAAAAGGAGAAAAAATATACAAAATTAGAAATCCAAAATTTAAGTTAGAAGTTAATTAAAAAGATACATTTTAAAGTAAAATGCTAATAATTGCTTTCTCTTTTGTTTCTTTTCAGACTTTAAATGTACTCAAATCTGGTACTTACAAACCTTTGCTCATTTTGAACTACATTGTTTTTAGTACACCAAGTGCCAAAAAGTTCCATTAAACTCTGATTCTTTTTGTTTGCATATTCTGTTATAGAAAAAAAAAATAAAATCCCTGAGAGTGGAGTCAATCAATTAGATTTTACCAATCAGGTAATTCAGAACACTGAACAACTTTTAGCTAACAAAGTTGTAAAAGTTCATGCTGAAATAAAGTGCTAGGAAAAAAAACAACAATATTTTTAGTCATCTTCTAGCTAACGACTCAGGAAGTGGTTTTTTAGGGAAAAGCTCTATTTAACTAGACAGCATAAAAGCAACTTAAAGTGGTCAGAACTAAAAATCCACCAAAGGCATCACCCTGTCTTCAGCAACAGCTACAAAGATGCAAGAAGAAGATACAAAGTATGCAAGCAATGGAAGAGATAGTTTACATTGTTGAGAACTTGCCTATCTTCTAAGACTTGTAGCTCTGAAAATTCTTAAGCCTGTCATAATTTCTATGCAACCTTCAGTGGATTCTATTTAATAAATTAATTTCGTCTTCCTTTGTCAGCACATGGCATTTTAGCAGCCACACTTTCTGTGGGCAAAGGATTAAAAAAAAGTGGCTACAGTTTCTTGCTTTGACAGATTGTGGTTACTAACACTGACATTGAAGTTACCAGCATTAAATTCGAATCAGATTAATATGATTTTTCAAAACCAAAAGGAATCAGAGTATGGGGACAAATTGAAAGAGGTGAAATTTAGGCTGAATACTAGAAAGAATTTGCTTACTGTGAGGGCGGTGAGACAATAGAACAGGTCACCCAGGGACGTTGTGGATGTCCCAACCCTGGCAGTGTTCAAAGCCAGGTTGGATAAGGCCTTGAGCAACCTGATCTAGTGGGAGATATCCTATCCCGTGGCAGGGTGGATTGAGACTAGATGATCTTTAAGGTCCATTCCAACCTCTTAAGTTTCTATAATTCTCTGATAATTCACATTTGCTTAGACCCACTGATATATAAGCTATAATGGACAATCCCGTTGACTACATTTATGTGACTTTGCTTTGCATTGAGTTAGTCTCTTGTACAATGTAACCCTACACGGTGTTTGTGTGGCCAGATTTTATCCTTGAATAACCCTACAAATTAGTAAAATGCCAATGGTAAATTAAGCACAAGAAATTCTGTGATTTGTCCAAATCCTCATAGTAAGTGCTGATTACAATTAGTGATGAGTTTCCTGAGGCTTATCTAATGTTCTTGTTATTGGAAAGGACAACAAGAACTTCCATGTTTTTTATTTATTCCAGCTTTTTTTAGGATCCTACTATGATGTAAAAAAATCTGTTTTTTCTTCAACTTGTAACAGCTATTAGACTTTTGTTGTCCTCATAGGTTTTCTGGCTAAGATAAGGACAGGTTGATGCTTTGGGAATGTTGTCTCTCTGCTTGCTGAGATACATTCACTCATGTCCTCCTAATTTGTCTTCATAAAACATGTTCTCCAAGGCAACTTGTTCCCTTTCCTATTTTCTAATATTTTTCCCTTCCAAACATTCTAAAGAATAGAGCATTAGTTCAACATTTTACCAAAGTCCTCACAATCTTTCTTTATATTTTTCAAGTCCATGTCTTTTCTCTTCTTGCAGACAGACCTAGCACAAGCCATTTGTCTCCTTTGACACTAATATTCTCTTTAAAATAAGAAACCCCCAGGGTTGCAGTAGGAAAAACAAAAGTTGCTTCCACGAGTGAGTAGGCTCCAAGAAACAATTTCACAGCTAAATAAGAAGTCACTTAACCAGGATTTCATGGCTTTCCTTTAACACAGCTCTATTTCTAAATATCAGAGCTAAGCAAAAGGTACCAATAGAGTTGGTCTCTTTCCATCCCTTGCATGAATGGTTTGATGTCTGAGCTCCACTATAGCAGATATTTCTCAAGAGTGGAGTCCACTGAGGCAGCTGTTTCGGTATTTAGGCTTCCCTTGCTCTGCTATTCCTTTACACAGCACATGCAAATAAACGGTGTCCTGACCAATTGACACAGGGAGCTACAGGGCACGGCAGACCGCAGACACAGGTCTAGTAGCACATTAGAGTACACACCCTTTGCTGTAGTTTAGAACATGGATCCACTTCCTAGGTGTAGCTGCCAGCCTGGGAGAAGCTGCAGCACTATTTTGAAAGAGATATTTAAAATATTCATGATGGATGCTACCACCTTGAGAGATGGCTCAATGAATTTAATGTAACTGGGAAAAAACCAGTTTCATGGAATGGATTAAATCCCTGATCTTAGAGAAACAAGGGTAAAAATGAGTCATTGCTTTCTCCTGTTGCCAAAGAAGATGTCAAGAAAAGATCTCTAAATATACAACAAAGAAAAACAATTAACAGATTTTCTATTTTATTTTCTAAGCAGTTTCATAAGAACACATTGTTTTAATAAATAATTTTAAAACTATGGGGCACAAAGGTAAACTCAGTTGAAGCCATCATGGCACCAAAATTGACAGTGTCCAAGAAGTGTTTGGACACCTCTCTTAGGCACATGATTTGATTTTCCGAGTTATCCTGAGCAGGGCAAGGAATTGGACTTCGATAATCCATGTGGTTCCCTTTCAATTCAGCATATTCTGTGATTCTGTGACTTTCAATTATACAGCCAGTTGTATATGGGAATTAAAATTTCTGAGTTTATGTACAATACACAGAGGTTTTCAAGACTCTTTAGGAAAGTCAAAATTTTGATAAGGGTTGAGAATCCTAAAGGTATTAACCTACTGAATTTGAGTATAGCATAACTATTTATGTGAGATGATTATATATTTAATATCAGCATTGATTAAAGTCAGTGTCTTAATATATCCAGTTGCAAGCATAAAATTCTTGCCCTTCCACTTTCTGGGATCTAATCATATTCTAAGAGGGTTTATGATTTTGTTCTTTCCTTTATGTTAAAACATGATAAGGGGGACAACTAAAGAGATTTTGTTCACTCACAATTTTTCAAAGACACATAGGAGTTAACTTGATGGTTTTCCTCATAAAAGGAATACATCACTATAGATTTATACAAAGTCAGCTTGAATCACTTTCAGAATAACTAAATGAAATTGTTAGCTTTAAATTAGATTTTATCATAATGGTTTTCTATTTTCAAAAAAAAAAAAGCTATTTATCACTATTCATATTGGAGACTTTTCAGGTCAATATTACGAAGCTGGAGGTATTCTAATTACAAATCGTCTTGCATAGCCTTCTTTGCAAACTGGCAGCACTTCCCTACTGTAAGACCTGTTATTCTTTTATTGATTTAATGAAGTAGCATGCTTTATTTATACAACCCACTTCCTGAATGTGTGCTCATCTGTAATGGTAATTTGAGGTTAATAGGACTTGTATGTTAGTGTTGGTTCAACTCAGCCAATTGCTATTACTCTTTGAGGTAATAATTTATTCAGAAAAGCAATACTCAGCTCTCCAACCTCAGGAGCTAAAGTACCTCTTCAGACACTGATCCAGGGAATTTTCAAATTCAGCCATCCTAATTCAGAGGGCAGAAAGAGCAAATTAGAAACCGAAAGGCTGGCATTGCAATTTTTCGTAAGAGTATAATTTAGGCTGAAAAACCCCCTAGGGTAAAATTCATAAAAATTAGGGGTTGGAGGTTAGCTGGAAGCAGGTAACATCAGGGAGTAAAAGGAGGTCCTGTTACAGAGGACAAAATCAGTTGTGTGGCAAATGATTGTAAAGACAGGAAAGGCAAAGCATAGCTTGAGATGTCACTGGTGAAATACGGAAGATAACAAGAATTTGCTCTCCAAGTGCAATCAGTTAACAAGGGACTGAGGAAAGGATAACTCTGTTGCTCAACACAGGAGAAGAATGACAAAGGAATGATATCAGGAAATACAGTCTTTACTGCATTTTCTGTTTCAGTCGTCAGGAACAGATCAGCTGAGACTAAATGACTGCTAGAAAGCTTCAAGTGCTGAGGAAACAAAAAATACTTCCTTGTGACCCTATTTTTTTAGATGAAATAGCAGAGTCATCAAATGACTTATCTTGGCTTTCCTAAAGATTGCAATGGAAATGCATGACAATCTGATAAACATGAAACAGAGAAAACTACTTCAGTGTGTGTGGTTAGAAAAGATAATCCCAAAGAGTAATCATCAATAACTTGTGGTTATAATGGAAGGATTTATTGATTGTTGTGCCACATGGCATAGAGGATGGAAGAGAATGTATTATTAATTAATAATTAATAATACATTATTAAAGTATATATTAATAAAGTAATATTAATTAAATTATTTAATTTACTAATAAAAAAGAACATCTGGGAGGGACTAGAGGACAGGATTCAAGTTTTCAATAAGCCCAAATTTGTGAAATATTTGATAAAAAAAATAAGTAAGGGAAATAAAAAGTGCTGTGCCTTTGCAGGAACAACTAACTACAGAAATACAAGAGGAGGAGGATGGAGAGCAAAGTGGAGTAAGAATAATAGTTTATAATGGATCATTAATTGAAGAAGAGACAATAAATTCACATACTTGCTAAAGAAGGCATGTACCAGATTGGGATGTATTAATACCAATACAGACAACTGTGTTCAGTCTTGGCCATTGTACTTCAGAAAATGTGTAAGTCAGTGTGAGAAAGTCTAGAAGAGTGCAGTAATATTAATCACAAGGTTTAAGAATGTGATTGGCCTCAGAAAAGTTGAAATAATTGGGTCTGGTTTGCCTTTCATTTAGACTTTGAATTACCTGGCAATTCTTTGAAGAATGTCCATTCTGATCAAATTATGATAAATGGGCTTATATTGCAAGGCAGATGCCAGTTAGATTTTATATATTTTTATGGCAAGGAGCCTGAAACACTTTTTACACCTCCCTTGTGGATCACTTGTCCATCAAGGATTTGTTGTAGTTGAATTTGATTTCTTTTATGCTGGAAAAGAAATTTTATTTTTAAAATACCTTCCAGATTATATTTAGCTTTAGTGCAGTCCTAGGAATGTAGCTGGTTATTGAGAAACTGGAATCAGCAATAAAGAAGAGAGGCTGGGAGGCCATAACTGCTTGTATCAGGCCAAGATATCTTATCTGGGAGGTTGCCACATGAAATGATGAGTGAAAAAAAAAGGGGTGAAAATATTCTAAGAGTTGCAGTTTTAGTGAAAGTGGTATGCAACAATGAAAAAGCATGGAGGGGTATAAGGAAAACAATCAACATAGTGGATTTGCTGCTCACAGTTCCTTGAGCTTGGTACTACTGACATGCAAATTATGCCATAGAAATACCAACCATAGTCAGAGGATACCAGATTAAAATACTGAATTTATTGCTCACACAAATGACTGGCAAATGAAATGGAAGTATGTAAGTACACCAGCTTCATACTGTCATGCACAAACAGAAACGAACAGAACAGACAAACAGAGCAATAACAAATATGCTGTATAACTTCATGTTAGTCCAAATGTCAGATTATCCTGAAAACTTTTAGATCACAGCAGAAACTTGGATGTTCAACACTGGTGGTTTAGATTTGCATCAGACAAATAGTATAAAGAAACTCTAACACTATTTTCAGACTCTGCTGATTAGACCCCAGTTTTGGGGATTTTTACATCTAAATATCTAAGCATCTAAACAATTTAGAAAGGCCTGCATTTTGTCTAAAAATTACAATGATACTTCTGTTAGGTTTCAGCAAGAACAGGACTCGTACCATCTTCAGAACAATACCCATTTCAGCCTTACCTAAAAAGAGCTGGATTTCATTCATTACAGCTAGAGAACCTCTTGGAAGGAAATGCCATTTAGTAAAAAAAAAATTGTGAGGGTTTTTACATGTCAGAAAAATGATTGTAGAACTGTATATGCAAGGCCAGAAAATTATATTTCATTCAGACATCATTCAATGGATGGTTTCACTTCCTTTTACCTCTCCCCTTCTTTATGCTAAGGGATGGACAACTACATTTGATGCAAGTGCCTGAAGGATAATTCCAAGGGTGAACCTCAAATCACAGTGCAATTCTAACTGGGGCACATTACATTGCTGCTCTCAGGAATGTCTACATTGTCAGATGTGCATTTAAGTGAAAAAATAGTCTTGTTCTCTTCAATCTTGATCTATTGATCTCAATGGACTTTATTCTTAATAAATATTTCTCATCTTTTAGAGTAGCATTGCACACAAGAAGGCAATGGGAATGAAAGAAATTTGTTCCACTTAGAGTCACCCA
This sequence comes from Pachycephala philippinensis, assembly GCA_013397055.1. NCBI lineage: Eukaryota > Metazoa > Chordata > Aves > Passeriformes > Pachycephala > Pachycephala philippinensis. The sequence continues at coordinate 908,203 of VWZT01003745.1, read as the reverse complement.
ATTTCCTGAAATATTATTCCACCTTGGGAAATTCATTTTCAAAATTTAAATGAGGGCCTGTAGTACAAGACACAGAACTGGAAGGCTAGTTTTTTATGTTTCCCATAACCTCATATTTTGAAAGTATTTGTAAACCATTCTAGAGATTTAAAAAAAAAGAGAAAGGTTTTTGTTGAAAGGCATAATATCGAACAGCTGGTAGGGAGAATAGTGCTCTTTATAAAATCAAACAAACAAACAAATAAACAATGTATCAGCATAGCAAGTACTGAACCGTGGCTGCTCTTCTGGAGAATAGGAGGTCAGTTTTGTCTTAAAAATGGAAAATTAGAAAATTAGAAAATTTCAAATCCTTATTTCCTTTTCAGAATCTTTTTCTTTCATGTGTGTCTAATAAACTTAGCCTGTATAAAGAGAAGAGCCATAAATGTATTGTATTGAAATTTCCTGCAATGTGGGGGTTTAGCTTCTGCTCCTGGATCTGATCAAAGTGGCTGCGATATTTTTGTCTTTGACTTGGATGATACATCTCACCCTGCCACTTTCCCTTTTTGGAAATGAAGTTCCTGTTGCAACTGCATTTTCTTTTACATTCATCAGTAAAGATAATTGCAGCTTCTGTTACTAAATCAGTCGCCAAAGAGATCAAGTTGTCCTTATTCAGCTTCTTGGAGTTGAGAAAACATTATTTGTTATTAACTCTATCTTGAACCCTTCTATCGTATCCTCCACTACAGGCAAACTGAAGCAGCTTACATCATGAAATATTTTATGAGTCATACAAACCATTAAATAAAAATATGGCCTTTTTGCTTTATAAATCTGTTTGAGCAAGCACGATATCATGATTCATGGACAATATTTTCTGATTTTATGAGTGGAAAATATGCAGTATCCCAATTTATCTGCCTATGTGATTAGCTTCTTTCTTGAGTTTCTCAGAATTGACTCATCACCTAGATTAAATTTAGGGGCTATTATATACTAAATAAATAAACTCTTATAAAAGCTTTTATCTACGTCTATGTCTTACATGTAGAATCTCTACTATTTTGTTACGACAGAATACATTAATTTATCAATATATTTTAATTTTAGTCTGCTCTTATTTAACAACTCTCATTGAATATTTCTGACAAAATTGAATGCTAAAACCAGAGGTATAGATTTTGCTAGTCTAAGTCTGCGAAAAATATTCTTACAGAGAGCATCAGAAGTTTAGTATTCAGGGGATAAGGAGGGTATAATTATGGAATCAATGAGGAGCAAATTGCAAAAACTATCCCTATATATACAATATTGTATTTTGCTTATTTTGGAATTAGAGAAATTTGAATTCTCATCTGTTTATTTCTTACAATAGCTGTGAAGGTGGGTGGTTTTTGGTGTTGGTAGGAAGAGGATTTGACTATTGCATTATGTGTATGCACAGCAATCAAGGAAATTCCCCATCTCCAGTTCATGAAATGAATGTTAAACAAAAACTATTTTGAAGGCAAGAGAATTTCCTGCTCTGTGTAGACATAGCATGAACACACTCTGCAAAACCTCCCTTCAGGTTAGAACATCATTTTTCCATCAAAATGTTCAAATATTGAGCCAGCCATGTTCCAGACATCTTTGTTTCAGTTAGTATTCACTGAAGCTTAAAAGAACTCTAAGAAAGACCATATGTCTACATCTATTTCCTTGTTTCCAAAAAAAAAAGAAAGCCCCATGCTGACTTGCAACATGTCCTCCCTCAGGGTTTTGATTCCAGAGCCTTTGTCCCCTGCTCCTCATTTTCTCAGTGCTGTGTGGTTCTTCATATAAGCTAGGTTGTTCTGCTTATTTCTCAGTTTCTCACAGTTTGATCTTCGACAAGTACTGGAGCACAGCCTTCCCTTCTCTCCATCCATATTTTTATGGAAACACAAAAAGAGTGCGTACAAAGGCACGGGAAAAGGACTCCTGCTTTTTGTCCTTGTTTTCCAGTGAAACATTTTAATGTCACAACACTGTGGAAGAAAATGAAATTTCANGGGAAGGGGAAGGGGAAGGGGAAGGGGAAGGGGAAGGGGAAAGGGAAAGGGAAGGGCTTCTGTTCCCTTTCCTCACTATTAACATTCCTGCAGAAATGAAGATATTAGTAACATTTGCATGTTTATTTTAAGTTTTGTGCCTCAAAGTCTGATCACAGAGGGGACTCCCTGGACAGCAGATATTATACCTGCACCTATTTAATTTCTATGTATAAAATGAGAGGTTAGAGAAGGTGAATATTTTAAATAGGAAAGCATGAGATCACTACATCTGCAGAAAAATTGTTACTAGACAGTTGTTTTGACTTCCCAGGCAAAAGAGGAGAAGCTTACTATCCACAGGTATACAATATAGCAGATCTCTTCCTTCCAGGATCCAGGAATCATCTGGTTCACTATCAGCACATCAAAAATACTGTTCGAATTACTGTGAGAACCAGATGTAAAGTCATCGTCCTTTAGAGAAATCTGAAGGGATGTTTGTTCACTGGAACAATCTAATTCCTTTGAAAAGATGTAGTATTTTGGGAAAGTATTAAAACTCTCTTAGAAAGGATACCATGTTGAGTACATTCTTTCCAATTAGCACTACGCTAGCCCAAAGCACACCAGAAGTCAGTCTAAGAAGGTGGGGAAATACAAATTACAGCAGTAAGGAAGAAAGAGACAAAACCACCCAAACTAAGAGATTAAAATGCAAGACAAGTTAAAAAAACCCAAACCACCACCACCACCAAACCCCAAACCAAAAAAAACCCACAAAAAATCCCAAAGAAAACAACAATGCAAATAAAAAATTAGGAAGATTTGTGTCACCCTGCCAACAACAGCAGCAAAAGATTTTTTTTCTTTTAATGAGAATGAGAGAAAGTCCAGAAGTACTTGGTACCTTAATACAAAGAAAGGAAATATAAATGTAAGGGCAACTCCTGGGTTTTGATATAATCTGGAAGTTTGCCATGTGGTATAGTGCTTTAGGAAAGAATTCTGTATTATAACCACCAAATATTAAGCTGAAATTTAGTTTAAAAACCCTTGTTGAACATCCATACTACCGTGTCTGTGGTCTTTTTCAATAAATTTCTGAGTATTCTGCCAAGCTTCTGTGGTTTCTGGGATTATGACACTGAGCAGTTCAACCCATTACCATGTGCTTCAATTTTTTGCATTTCAGACACGGCAGTCTGTTCTCTCTCTTGAGAAAGGGGTTAACTGCTTTTAGATGTAATATTAGAATAAATAAAAGTAGCACTTAACCGGTAGCCCACTTTAGAAAAGTGTTATCCCTCCATAAGAATGGGCTTCCTACAGATAGGCAGGGTTAGGAAGGTTCATTCAGCAAACAGAAGACAGATTATTTGAAAAACATATCAGAAAACCTCTCCTTGTCTATCTCTGTCTCATCTTACGTAGATTGTCTTTTTATGTGCTTTGATCTTCTCTTCTGCAGTTGCTGAAGTACAGTTCTGTAGAGCTGTAAGGTTGCTAAGGAAACTTCCCAGTCTGACCATTCAAGAGACTCTCTGTCAGTCACACTCCCAAGGCCAGAGAATTTCACTGCTGGGACTGAAATCCTTCCCACTGGGCAGCTCCAGTGCCCCCCTTGCCTCCCCACACACCTCACTCACACAGTCAGTCCAGGTTTCCTTACCAGATCGACCCCGTATTTCCCATGTCGGAGTCTCAAATGTCTCGTTCCATAAAGCAATTTATTCACAGTGCAGTAACACAGAAACAGCCACAGCTAGTGCCTCTGAGGATGGACCGCCAGCAAAGAAACCTCTGGGCTTTTATAGCCCCACTCCCAAATCTCCTTCTTCCTCTGAGTCTTTATTCCTGCTGTGTCCCTCAGTGTCCATTCACCTGGCTGGCACCACGCTCTTCATGTCCTTTGTTAACCAAAGGGTTGGAAGTTGAAGGCCTCTTGTGGCTCTGGGCTCCCACCCAGACCTCAATCTGCATCTCAAAGTGCAGTTTGGAAACTGAGCTACCTGCGCCACGTGTATTCCTCAGCAGTGTTTTCTTGAATAAGAATTTCCCATCCTAGCCAACCCAAGGAATTGATTATTAGGATAAAGTTGAAATGTCTATTATGCCAGAATGGCAACATTACTTCTTAATAAATAACTTCATTATGACACTTGAACCCCAAGCAAAAAATTGGACAGGAAATCAGTTTCCTCCTACTTTCAAACCTCTACACTGAAACTGTTCCTGAAATCAAGCAGTAGCAAACTCAGGTGGCTAGAAAATTATTTTCCATGACCACCAAGGAAGCATGGTGACACCCAGTCCTGGACAACAAGAGAAAAACAAACAAAAAAAATTAGCAGAGTATGTCCCGAGACTTTGGCCAGGAAGAAACATGTTACACAGAAGACTAATCTCTTTTACAAGGCAAAGATATCAAGACATTCCATCAAAAATTGTTAGCTGAAGGTGACTAGTTCCATGTCCCTAACATTTATAAAACAATAACCATTGAATTCTACACAAAGATAATCCAAAATATCTCCAATACACAAATGAAAGTATTTAAATAGATAGAAATGAGATGGTTTTTTAGCAGGAAAGGGATAAGTAAAATATATTTCACCAGTTCAAGGATCACTGAAAATATGTTGCCTCCTTCTTGATTTAGAATGAGGTGCATTATGACAGCATTCCTCACATCTTTAGTCAATCTGCTTTTTTTTAAGGAAGTCACTCCATTATAGCTCCAGTCAAAACCAATTTTCAGTGTTCTTGTTTTTCAAAATAAAATCAATGACTGCGAAAATCAACTTCCCCTTGTATCCTTTTCATATGGTTAATTAGGCTCCTTGAAAGAACTGAGCTAAAGCTGATTGCTTTTAACTACATTTTAAGACATAACTATTAAAAGTATCTTTCTTAAGTTATATGTATTTTAATAGAAGATAAATCAAAACTGTCATGACAAAACACAAGAACACAATTGTTTTCCAACATAGTCAATGATTTTGGTGATTTTTTTTTTTTTAATTTTACCAGCATGTAGCATCATTTTTATAACAAAAATACAAAATAAAGGAAACAAAGGTGGTGGAGAAAGCTCTCAAACTTCTTTAAGGTAATCAGGGGGAATGAATTTTTGGTTTTGTTTCAGATTCCATTTAAAACATTGGCTTTTTGTGTCCTTCTAAGATAGTGGTCAGTAGAAGGCTGTTGATGTGACTGCAAAGGGGTACATTTGAACACTTGTATGTCACGTATAAACACCGTTATACCTTTATTAGTGTGAAGGTGCCTGTTGGACCACCCATGACAAATGAAGTGTAAAGAGATATCCTAATTTGCATTGAGTAGGGGGAAACCCTGGGGAGAGAAGGAACAGATACAGCACACCAGGCTGGACAGTGCCTGAATCCCTCCCAGTGTCATCACCACCTCCCCCTGCAACAGGCAGAGCCCTCTCCCATGGGATGGGTGCTGCAGGCAGCCAGCGCCCCACTATCTATAGGTGTTCCTTAATAATCTCTGGTCTCATGCTTTATCTGTTGTACTCCTGGTATTGATTCTGCACACATACTTCACTGACTCTCAATTAATAAAGTGCCATTACTAAATCAATAAACTCTTTCAGTCTTGATTTTGTTTCAACTAAGTAAATGGAGCAGTTTATCTCCCAGAACACTTAGTTGTTTAGTTTTGATTTGTGTTCTTTCTGTAACGTCCAGGAATTCCAATCAGAGATACCATTTGGCTAGATATTAACAAAAGTAGTGGAACAAACATTATCACTTTTCAGGTGTTTAAGAGTTTCAGGATTTCTTAAATTGCTTTACAATTTCCATAATACTTCTTTATTAACATTAATGAGATCAATAGTTGTAAAAACCAGAAAACTTTCTTCTCTATGCTTATTTGATGTTATTCAGATCATTAACTATGCTTTATCTTATTTTCCATTTTTCATCTGAGTTTATCAATATTTTAAGCATGTTAGAATTTCATAAATGTTTTTCACAATAGTTTCTACATAAAATTTAAATTCTTCATTAACTCTGTTGAAACTCAGTAAACACCTCAGAACCTAGCTTAACTTTAATGTTGCATTTAGAACTTATATCGTATGCATTTCCTTAAGTCTGCATTATCAATGATTATTCTAAGCTTTTTAACTGAGAAAATAAGTTTAATCAAGTGACTAGCCTAGCCAAGACTTGCTCACAAATGTTTAAGACTGCATGAATGCAGGTTCATTCTACAGAAGAATATTTTTGTTTAACACAGTGGTAATGGGGGAAAACATAGTTTTTCACGTTTCCTTGGAGAACAAATTGTAGCCATGTCAATGTATGCTATTGCTTAACATAAAGTAATTTTCCATTTCTTTTTCTATCTGTGTGTTTGTTCTAAGAAGTCCTGATCAAGATAATTCCATTTTACTTGACATATTAAAAACACAAAGCTAATATAATACCTACCTCCAGGAGTCTGTCTAAGCAATCTCAGGTCTAAGCAGTCAATGTCTTTAAGAAATAAACATTTAAATCTATTATTCTGAATCATAATTAAGAATTATATCATCCTAACACAAATTCATTATTTTATTATCAGTGGATATGCCTTGAACTCCTTTCATCTCAAATCAAGAAAATTAAAACTAAGAAAATTTAATTACATGCAATAATAGTCAAACACTGTATTATTTATAATTCTATTATTGCTTCAAAGGCTCGAATTACAAGCATTCATCCACTAATCGGACATCTCTCCTATAAATTACACATCACAGCATGCAACAGTTGATCTTAAATACATGTGTCTTTTTTTACACCTTCCTGTCTTGATTTTATGCCCATGAAATTGTAGTGCTGGCACTGTGACGCTGCTTCCTAGAAAATTATAACACCTGTCCTCCAGGTTCCAAACACTGGAGAGCAATGATGTAAGAAGCAACCCTACACTCAGTTTCCTAGCATTTGGTTAATTCTTAGTCCTTTGGTTCATATGTGTTTCTATGAATTGCAATCAAAAAAACCCCACATTTTTATCAGCATCTTCTCTATATTTGATTTCATAAGGATTTGTTATACCTGCTTCAAAAGAACAACAAGAAGACTCATGTAGCAAAGTCAGAGTTTCCTCCATGATTGTGGAAATTATATATTTGCCATAGCAACACCACAGCTTCACATCCAACTACATTTTCAGTCCAAGCCCCAAATTTTCAAATCTGCTTTACTATGCCCTCAAATATACACATAGTGGCATAATAAAAATTATGTGAATTCAATATTCTTGTCTTGTAGCAGCTCTGTTAAAATTATTTTCACACTAGGACCCTCACTCTGAAGTTATCAGGATGGGGTTGACCACGCATTTCTTCCCAAACCTTCAAATTCAGGAGAAGGGCAAAAAGATGATTATTACCTTATCTCCTCCATAGTGAATGTAGAGTTTTGTTGATGTAATCTAATCATGCTGCCCTGGAAATCAAGACTTAGACTTAACAGATGCTTCATGATCTGTTTTTTCACAGTTGAAGCAAAAAAATATTTTAAAAATCAATTAAATCTCAATACTAACCACAACCCCATCAACCAGAGTCATATTAAACAAAGATATGGAAAAAAAAAATCCTCCAGAAATACAAAAGAAAATAGCAGCATGGATATCTCAGAACAATAGAAAATTCCCACCTCAACAGAAAACATGAAGCAAATGCCTGTATGATTTTATTTACTTCACAATATTTAGTATAATATTCTGGACAATATACGTGATGAATAACATAATGGTTTCAAGTTAATGTTGTGAAACATTGTGAATCAGCTTCCAGGGCACTGAGACAGAAGGTGTATTTCTGTTAACAGCAGAAATTAGTATTAGCTGAAGATGAATAAAGGGAAGGATTCATTTGAAACCAAAATGATAAACCAAAATCAATAGTAAAATGTATTCACATCTTTTCCCCGTTGTGTATTGATTATAAAATTTAAGATCTTGCTGCTCAACACAAATTAACTTCCATTTAGAAATGTAAAATAAATACAGAAAATAAGGGTATTGAAAAGAAAATTTTCAATGATAAGTGTGGCTCTTACATAGTTTTTTTCAAAAGAGTTTGTTAGACCAGCTACACACTGGATTACAAAATCTGAAATAAAAGCTGAGCAAATAATATCCAGATACACAAGAATACAGAAACTGAAAAAAAACTCATAAGACAGAGTAACTGCATATTGAAGGATACAGTTTGAATCTCTGGATGACACTGCAGATAAATATGTACCCGTGCAACAGATTTGTCTCCTCTGACTAAATCTAATTTTTGTCAATTCACTTTCTAGAAATGTTGATACAGAAGATTTTCTAGACTTTTTTAGTCTTTCAGTTAAATGGTACTATTAAGTGTGGTTTAAATTTAAGACTTTTTCTTTTGTGATATTTGAGCCAGTGGCACTATAGAGATTTCACAGCACTCTAATAAAAGCACTGAACTGTATAAAGCACAGAACTGCTTTATAGATCACTTGCTTGGTGAAATATTTCAGGTTTTTAATTATTGTAATTACACAGATTGTTGAAACAAATATGGGGTAAAATAAGGTGTCTAGAATTAAATCTAAGACCGTGACTCATATAATCTATGATTTTATGGACAGGGAATAAATATCTATGGTATTTATCCTAAGATATCTTCACAGTAAATAGAAAGGAACACAAGCATGCATAAAGCCAGCTTTAAATGTCTTGTTCACACTTAACTGTTTACCCAACTTTTAGATGCCTAAGTTAGATGGGATAAAGCATATCAAGAATGAGTTCAAAGAATATACTCTGAAAATTAGGAATTCAGAATAAGACAGGGCTTAAAATAATGCAAAATTAGGTGGGAAAGAATATGAAATATTAAACAAATGGTGCTAAACAGTAGAAACCAGTCACTAGGAAGAAATAATGCAAATAGACTGAATCAGTGATGGGATTACAATACAGAAATTCTTTCATCAAAAGGCAATAACATCATTCACAGTAGGATAATGATGCTCGAAACTGGAAATTAAACACTAATGGCCTGCATATCTAATCTTTGACCTCTCCTGCCACCCAAGCCAAAGCTCATATTTGTCTACGCTATTACCGTGTGTATTCTGTGGTCAGAGAGACATTGCTTTGATATTGTATAGTGCAGTGTAAGCTTTCATCTGTTCTGTATAATCACAGAGTTCTCCCTAATGATGTATTTACATAAAACATATTTCTAGCCTAATTTCAATAGTGAAGTCAAGGAAAACTCTCAGAGAACCCATGCAAAACCTTAGAAGTTATTTTTGCTGATGATGGTAATGAATGTTTCATAATAGAAATCTTGGATATTTTTGATTGTCTGGCATTCCAAAATTGAAATGAATATGTATATGCATCTCTATTTCATGCTGTGCTGTTCTTAGCCTAATTGCATTTCTACTTTGACTTGACTTCTGTTTCTGAAGCACTTAATAAAAAAAAAAGTATATATATGTATATATGTACATTTTTCATACCAAAAGTTTTAGATAAGCTGACTTTTAAGAGAAAAATATACTTGGTCCTTTACTACTCACAATTAAGAACAACACCAACAGAAACAATCATACAAACGGATAAATGGTAATGGCCTGCATCACACAAATTATGAGCATTCAATCACGGGTATATAAAAATAAATAAACAGTTGATTTTGCACAGATTTCTAAATTTTGCTATTTGTTTTAAAAAGATTAAATTATTTCATTTCCATAAAAAGTTCATAAACAAAATATGAAATTTAGAGTTTGATAAGAAATCAGGAAGCAGAATTTAGTTATAGAAATTAAAGAGAGATATTATGAATTTAATAGTTCAGTAGTTCTAAAGAACTCTATTCCTTAAGAGAAGGTACATACATAAAATTCAAAGTTATTAATATTATCAAGTATTTATGGTTGCAAACTCTTTTGGAATAAAAAAGCAAAACCTGAAACTTATTTTGTGCATTTCAATTTCAGAATGACTAAAAAGTACATTGGAAATCACACAGTTTATACAAAAGAATAAGGAATATCATTAGACCTTGAAAAAGTAAAAGAACAGGATGCTAGAAAGACATGATCACAAAAGAGAATTAAAGAAAAAAGGAAAAATCCATAAAACATTTTTCATGAGTGTTGCTGTTTCTTTTATCCTGTTGTTAGAATGTTTCAAAATGAAACAATTTCTTATTGATCTAGAGAAAAAAAAACAGTAACAAATTAGTTGTATTAAACAAATAAACTCTTTCAAATATTTTTATTTAAAAATAGTTTAAACTGTATATCTTCTCTCAGTGAATGAACTACAAATATGCAATCACACAAATCCTATTGGAATTTGCAAATTTATGTTTTCCTCCTTAGTCTTCTAGAATCATGAGTTCAAAATAGACCATTTCAGTATCTGTGAAAAACGATCTGGTTTTAAATTAATTTCTGCAATACTTTACAGAATTAATTGTTTGCTTATCATTCAAAAGATGAAGCGGATTTAACTTTGTGTGAAATCCTGTGGAGTGCCATTTATAACTTCTTAAATTTGTAATTCCTGTAGACCAAAAAAAAGACTCTATGTAACAGGTGCTCTTTGACTGTAAAATAGCAGTTATATTAAAACATTTCTCATTTCAGAGGAAAAATGCAATACTGCTAATGAAGCAAACAGTTCTGTTTCTTTTCTACCCTCCTTTTTTTCTTCTTACTTGAATGTCAAAGAAGCAGAAGTAGGTCATCTGGAAAAATTATTAAAATTTAAGTGTTGAGGATTGAGGTTTTCATCATTTCACTGAAAAAAGGGCAGAAGAATTTTAGGCAGGAAGATGCAACAGACATTACTCTGTCCATCATAAAACTCTAAAAGTGCATTCAAGTAAAAAATAAAAAAGTAACATGGCTATAAAACAGAATGTGTTTTGCTGTAACTTCAGTACATACCTTCAATTAAGATTGTACAGCTGGTATTTTTTTTGCCAGTGATACAAAGAATATTCATAAGTACACACACACACACACACATGTGTATACATACACACACTTATATCCTATATATCTAATATAAGGTGTTTTTACTGTAGCATTCGGGGAGATATTTATTAAGTTTATGGTTCAAAAATAACCCTCTTTACATTATCACACCAACTAAATATCAGATGTCAGGGCTCTGCTGTTTCCTTATATAAATTATCAGGAAAAAGGTATTTTTGAGACGACTCATCATCTCATTTCTGAGATGACTATAGGTAACACTGATACATCAAAACAGAGAAGGGCAATACAGAAAAAGTGTTATAATTTTTCTTTTAAGGAACAATAAAATTCAAAATGCAAAATAATTTAATTTAATAACACATTTTTCCTTTGAGACAGAGTACAGCCCGTGGTGCTTATGACAACAGATTAAATCACTTTTCAGATTTAGAGGGTAGTTAGCCTAGAGAAACAACCAATACTATTGGTATGAAAACATCTTTCCTATTACAAACACAACTCATTACTAATCATTTGATACATTATTTCACCTGCTGTGAAGCTCCCAGTAACCTTAGTGAGATGAGACTTTTGTGTCTATTTTCACAACTGTGTATGAAGCTGCCGTTGCCTGTTACTCAGATTTGCTTCGCATGATTTGAAATGGCCATTATTAACAATATCGACACATGCATGTTCCCTGGGGTGATTTTATGATACTGTATTCCATGTCGTCAGCCCTATGCCAGACATGAGTTCTGTGCCTTTAAACCTACGTCCGGGAGAGAGGAGAGAGCCAGTGGAATTCCTTCGGCGCTGTGTTTAAAACAGAGATAGCTCGCTGGCTTCTTCTGCCCGGCTGCTTGGCTTCTGCAGCAGGGAAGAGAGTTACATTCCTTTGCTTTTTTAGCTAGCTTGTCATTCATTAGCTGAGGAAAAAGGTTTTCTTGGGACTTTGGCTTCTTCTTCTCTTCTAGACTGTTCAGCAATACCAGAACATAAAGGAAACCCACACCGCGTCCTGGAGGGGCCTATGCCAAATCCCAGCTCCAGAGAGGATAGAGCCACACCCACAAAAGACTCTGAAATCTACCCAGGTTGTCTCCACAGCAAGAGGTTTTATTATTTAGCATTATTTTTTTTTTCCCCGTGCCTGCGTGCACTCTGCTTGTTAAATAAATAACTTTTTTTTTCACTTTCCTCCAAGGAATTTCTTCCCGAACCTGTGGGGGAAGGGTGGCTGAAATCTGCCTTTTTTGGAGGAGACATTCCTTTCAGAGTGTTTCCCTTTATTTGTCTCAAACCGGGACAACGTGGTAGTAAAAACTGTTGCATCAAACTTATTTCAAAGAACCAGCCCAAAGAAATTATTATCACTTAGCAACTATGCAAAAAATCCTTTTTTCCCATATGAGTATTCAGTGATTCAAATCCATGAATTGTTAATTAGTAGATACAATTATATAACTAAACTGTATCTTTAGTCACATCAGTCAGTAGAGATTCAAAATTAAGAAATATTTTAACCAACACCATCATTACTGAAGGATCTATAAAGCTCAATCATGAGCAGAACTCCTTAATATTACTTTTAATCACTGGTTCCTCTCACCTGTCCTTAGACATCTGTAACGTAAGTATGCTAACAGCAACTTTAAAAGCAGCTCTTCCTTTTCTATTCCGTCACGTCAGATATATTTAATTTGTTAGAACACATCATATTCTTCCTCTAGGAAGTAGTCCAAAAGCCCAGATGACCACAGCAGACTAGATATTTAGATGGTTAAATATCGATGAATGAGTCCTACCTCAAAATACACTCTTTTCTCAAGAGAGTTTATATGTAAGTAAAGCATATCAGTAAATTCCTACTACAGAATGGCCCCAGTAGGCATTATGCCTTGTTTTGGTGACAATATAATAGTAATCACATGTATTATAGTAGTCAGATTTAGGGGAAGTGATAACTTGAGAGAGTTCCCAGAGCTTCCCCTCAGAGAAAAGGGACTTCACATATCCTCACCTTGCAGTAGCTGGTCAGCCAGAAACTTAGATAATTGAAAACATTACTGTGCTTTATTTTTACCTCGAGCTCTAAATTTAGCCCCAAATGTATTTGATGCAACAAACACTTACAACACATACATAGTTTAGTCTTTTCTGATTTAAACATTTGGGATTCTTCTCTAAAGAAAACATTTGAATGCTTTGGTTGAGTTGAATAAAGTGTCTGCTATTTTAGGAGCTAAATTTGAAAAGTAGACTTTAATGTGCAGTTGAATAACGTATAAATACATTGATACAGGAAATCCATATCTACTGATATGCACAAACAATGAAGTTATACTGCAGAGTTAATCTTTGAGTTGCTAAAACTTGGAGAAAACAGATTCAATTCACAAATCATTGCTGTACCACTCTACAATAAATAAACAAAAATTCATTTCATGGTATTTCAATTTTTTATGGTATTCTACCATACAGACACAGTCTGTAGATTGCTATTACTTCTACTATAAAAATTGTAATATTACAGCGGTGACTGGTAGTGTGGATCTAGTTAAAGGTCTGCCAGTTTTTTCCATTATAAACCTCTATTTTAAGGGGCTTGGGACTCCACTATAGAATCTTCTTCAGATGAGCATGTTGTAAACAACTTACACACACAGAAACACAGACACACTTAATGCACATATCTATGATTTTCAAAGATAACTCTTAAAAAAAAAAAAAAAAAAGTGAGACAAAAGAACAATGACCTGGATTCACTAGGAAACACATCTTAAAGCAACATTAAAAGCCTGGAAATATGTAGTTAAGCTCGTGCTACAAAAAAAAAAAAAAAAAAAAAAAAAAAANAAAAAAAAAAAAGAAAATCAAAATATATTTCTTTTTGTCTCTGTAGGATAGTCAGAACAAGTTGGTAGTAACAGCACTGGTTGTCTTACAAACCTTTAGGGAGGCATCAGTAGATCAAGATCATCCCAAAATATTTCTCATCCATCTTTCACCTACTCCATTAGAAAAGGGAAGTTGTGTTGATCTTTTCCACAGTATTTTTATGACTTGTAACTTTCTCAGTCTAGTCTTCCCACACTCATTTCTCTTGTACATACATAATAAGATAGAGGAAAAAAGAAATAACTGTTAAAACAATAGATTTAACAGTAATGAGATTAGAAACCAAAATTCCTTAAGGGATTCTGAACCTATTTCTTAAAAAATGTAATTCTGAACACTATTTTTAAACCACTTTGAAGCAGAAAACCTAAGCTTTCTTACTGAGTCAAAGGAAAGACAAAGTAATAATTTAATATTCTTCCTGACACAAACTGTTGTAAGAATAAAGAAAACACTGCAAATATTTTTTTCTATCTAGAGTGTTAATACATTGTCGGATTTTGTAATACACAAGGACATGGAGGCTTTTATCTACTAAATTTCTTTAATTTATTGCAGATTGTCACAAATACTGCAAAAAAAATTGCCACTAACAAGTATATTACCATAAATATCATTCTGACTACCAACTATACCTATGATTAATTATATATATAAAATAAACATGCTATTACAAATTGCTTTGAGCAACCACTAATATATTATTATTGAAGAGTGAACAATCATAGAGCAACAACTGATAACAGCAACAACCAAGCAGGAGCACATTATGACACATTACTGTGAACATACATTAGTGAAGCAAATTATCAACAATTAAAAAGGTATATATACTTGTTATGGATATGGATATATAATAACTGCATCAAGCATATTAGATTTCAGAAGGGATCTATCCATCCCAGAGAATAAACCAATTCCAAAGAGGGGCCCAATCCTCCCAAAGGGGGCAGGACAAAATGAACCAACCATGATCTATGCTGCTGAGTCTAGAGTCAATTGGACATCTCCAGGGACAGTCCACGATCTCTAAGAACATTTGTGTGAAGTTCAGCCTTTTTATGTAAGAAAAAATATGTGCCGTATGGAAAATTCTCAGAGAGAAAGACTCCATTTTGAATAAAAATTGAGTCCTTTTCATGTCATAGAGACATAAGGGGACATTATCACTTCAAGCAGTCAATAGATACTGTTAAGTTTTATTTTCATTTGTAGCATCCAAAAGCCAATTTTCTTTTGTACTTTACTATTAAATATCAACTATGTGCTTGGTATTTTCAAAGATACACAGGAAGGCCATTTAGAAATGGAGACCACTTCCTTATATTTGTATATTTTCGATTTTTGTTTACCAACATATACTAATTTATTTCTATGATTTTTATAAATGTACAGCTATTACTTGTTATTAATTTTAGCTTCTTCATAATCACTGTCCTACCTTTTGTTGCACTAGTTATATCACCATCGATGGTAGTCATCTGTATTGCACAAATATAAAATACAAAGTTGAAAAAATTACTCTCTACTGTGAAATAAATCATGAAGCGGACACAGTGATTTATGAAGAAAAAATATTTAGCCTTTTAAAGCCAGAGGCTGTACTTAATGAACTAAATATACTTGAAATCATATTCAAGATTTTATGAAAACACCACTGAAAGTGGAAATATTTTAAACATGAATGACAACAAACATCCTAGTAAGCAAAACAAATACACAACATTTTAGCATAGACAATGCTCCTATAGACATATGACAAAGACCTTGAGTCCTTCTTTGCGAGCCTGTCCTAACCAAGATTATTTTGAAGGAGAAGAGAAAAAACATTGATTTGGTTATAGAGAAATTTACTTCATAATCATACTCATAGTTGTAATAGTAGTAGTGGTGAGATTTTTCAACAAGCCGCTTTTTTCCTTTTCTCAATTTGAAGAAGCTGAGCAGTCATACATGAGGTGCATGTAATTTTATATTAAGAAGTGCTATAACAGTCTCCCCTGCATCCACAGCTTTGGATGGAATTTGCAATTTGTGATTCTTCTCAGGGATTTCTCATGTGACTGGTTGGTTTGGGCTTTTTCCACTTAAATTAGGCAATATTAATGGGCATGGCTGTCGATTTCATTTGATGCAGGTGTGTGTTTGCACAGCATATGTGCATAAAAATATCCACCTGCTAATTAACAGATGATTTAAATATGTTTTGATACTTGTTTTGAGCTAAACAATATAATTGGAACACAGTACTGATACTGTGCCAAGGTGGTCTGAATGAAATATGGAACACATAATACGACTCTTGTTGTTCCCAACTGTGTCAACAGAGTTTATTCATAATCTAGTGATAGCTTTGGCACCTGGGCAACTACAGAAGAAAAATGGAGATGCAATTATGCCTGAGAGAAGTTCTTACAAAATAAGATTTTTGTCAAGATGTTAGTTTTCTTATACAGCTGTGATTGGTACCCTGCTTCAATCGCTCTTCTAGAGCAGGAGTTTTTCTTCATGATTTTTCTGTGGTGTTGTTGATTTTGGTTTTTCCAATCAGCTTTGTATTTGTATAAGGTTTCTTACATTTAAAACCTTAATTTGTAAATGATATATCTTTTATTTACTTTTAAGCTCATTTCCACATATCATCTCTTAACATTGTGATTGATAGCAATTGGCTATGGACTTATTTCACACATATTTCAGTGTTTCTCTTTATGGTTTTCAAGGGAAAAACTACCTTTTAGTTTGGATTTTTAACTCAAGCTGAAAAATAAGTATGCACCATACAAATTCTTTACTACTCCTGTTAACTACGTACAGCTGCCATGCTGGGTGGATGGCAGACCTGCATCGGTCTATTTAAGCTAAAATGCTTCACTGTGAGAAGTTCCACTCATATTCACTTTTTCAAGCTGTTCTCTGAACTGGAGGATTGTAGAGAATTTGTATGTTTTTCATCTGCAGTTTGAATGTCCTCAAATTGTACTTAGATGTTTTTCTACTGGAAGTTTTTGTATAAATTGACTCCTGGAGGTTGTGTCAGACGAAGGACAGGTTCAAAGGTGATGACTCAAAAAAGTATGTGAGAGCTAAAACATATCTCTGCAATTTCTCTTAACACAGGTCAGAAGAGTGAAAGAAAATTAAATACAGTTTAACATATCGTCATTTACATAAAGTAATTTTAATAGTAGCTTTTTCTTTCAACAGAAACTTCCTCGCAGCCATGAGATGATAATGTTCTAAGGCAAGGTCTACATTTAATTCTAATTAAAACTTTTCCTCCCCCTTTAGAAGCTGTCACTTAGATGTGTCTTACTGTGCCATTTCTCCTAATATTTTCTTCCTAAAGCCACTCTTCAACAATGACCTTAAAATGAATAAAAGACATTCTATAGTCAAACACAGCATTTGTACTTTACAGACAGGTCTTCTGACCTTTTACTTAGACATCAAATAATTACAGCAATAACCACTCAAAAAAGCATATCAAACCGCTATCAGTTGTTGTGGTATCCTGTGGCTAGTGGCCAGAACTTGATATGTTGGATCACGCAACTGTATAGTGAATTTTGCTTGTTGCCCATAATGAGCCTGGGTATTGAATGAAGGGAAAAATGAGAACATATTGCTTGACAATTTTACAGTAATATCCTGGAAATGTATACCTTCCAAAGCCATTTTTTATTACCAAAATTGTTATTTGATTTTTCTGGAGAGAGAGAGAGATGAGTTTCAGCTTTTTGAACATATTGGTAAAATATATCCAGGACCTGGTGAAGTGCCAGATGACTCCAGTTTAGTACTCAGTGATTCCACTTTGTGATGGCAGATGTCTGTGTCTCATTTACACGCATAATTTTCATGCTCCTTGCCTCTTGTCCTGCCAGTGGCCATTACACAGAAGAGTCAGTTTCTGTCTTGCTTACTCTCTCCAGTCAGGTGTTTATGAAAATTAATAAGTTTCCCCCTTAGCCTTCTATTCTCCAGGATAAAAAGCCCTTGCTCTTTTAGCTCTTCATATGGCAAATACTTCAAGCTCTCAGTCATCTTTGTGGTTCTTTGCTAGACTCACTTTGGCAGGAAGGATAACTTCCCTTGGACATCTGGTAACACATGTCCAATACAGCCCAAACTCCTGATGGCTGCCTTTGCCTGAAGGGCATATTGCTGGCTCACCATCAGCTTTTTACCTACCAAAATGCTGAAGGCCTTTTCTCCAAAATGGAAAATCCCTTGGAAGCAGTTGAAGTACGGTTCAGAGAGACTCTGTTCTAAGCAGTTCTTCATGTCAGCTTGGCTTCTTGGGAACATGGACTTCAACCTGTATTTTCCAGGTCATGGCTTTCCTAACCACGTGCTATTGGTTATTTCAGGATGAGCTTACCTGTGAAAGTAATTATGTTTTTTTTTCATCCTAGAAAATTGACTTAATCACTGAATTACCAATTTTTTCTCTGTCTTTTGCTGTTGGTGACCAATGATGTCAGGTAAATTATGTCATATGAAATTTCAAACTTCTGCTTCCTATTTCCACACTGGAAAGGACTCTGTATTATCCACTCTACTGCAATCCCTCTGGGCCAACAGTGTAGCTACATTACCTTTTGGATCCATTACTTACCTAGAAATTCCCTCAATTCCTTTTGGGAATATAGCCTTTAATTAATAGCATTGTCTGTTTGCAATGCAAGATGGGAATATACAGCAATATTATGAGCTTTTCCAGTGATGAAGATAATGACCCTGATGGGTTTAGTGACTTCCCAAGATTATACTGGTTTTAATAGATGCTAAATCCTGTGCCAGTTCCAATGGAGAAAGGACGTGATAAATACTATAGCTGAATTGTGTATATGCCATGTGTCATTTCTCTCTCATATTCTCATTGGGAGAAAATTACACACTTGTGTAACAGACATGTGGGATCTTTCCCTTGGTTACAACACACATATCACATAGGCATTATTGTTTATGAAAAAGAAGGTATGTTTTTTGCAACAATCCTAAGGTGTCATGTTTCTAAATGGTCTACATTTCCTACAGAAATTAATTGCACAGAATCTGTCTCCTCCTAAACAGTTCTTCCTCTACAAATTGTTTCATATTTTTCAATTAAAAATTCAAGTAGGGAAACTTTGTCATCTTCTCCTGCATTTGGTATCATCTGTCTAGAGACACATAGAGTTAATTAATTTTAGTCTTAAAGTTGTATTTAAGGAACATTTCTCAGGTGTGTAGTCCATCATACCTCAAAACTAAGAATCAAAATTAACCAAATATACATGCATTATTTCCTGTTCAGTAGAGGAGATTAACATTTTGAAGGAGAAAAAAGTCGCTTTGGAGAAAGAAATTAATATTGTAATTTTGTTCATGTTGAAAGTTAAAGAAAATGTCTCATATAGTATACTACATCTGTGTATGTGTATCTGGCACCAGCTGTTTTAATGTTAAGGAGAATAGCTAAAATGAAGGATAAAGAATGCCCAGAGAAATAGTAGTGAAAGACAAATGGCTTTTTTTCCTTTTTTTTTTTTTTTACATTTTCATAAGAAACTCTTGAAAGCAAAGTAAAAGAATGGACAAAAAGGTTATGATAAACAGAACCCAGGAATATCCCAACATCTCAGTTATTCTGGCTTTCTGACATATGAAATATTTTGCCTTCTAGTATGCCTAAGCTCAACATTGCTTTATATTTGGAATTCAAAAACATTCCAAGAAGGCTATCCAATTCATGACATATATAAAATTCAGAAAGTGGGTGGATTAGAATACTCTATTAAATTCTTGAAAGTGCTATTCCTGACGTCTTTTAAATAAGTCTCATGTAAAATATATCCCACTATCAGAAATTCTAGTAAGGTATACATTTCTTACACATATGAAAAGGAAAAAACCACAAAAGCCATCAGATAGTCAACATAATGAAAAACACATTTCACTATGCACTATCTGCAGAAAGTAGAGAAGCAAAAAAATACCTGAAATGTGTAAGGATGTAAAATTATTTCTCACAAACCATTTAATTCTAGGAAAGGTCTCTGATGACCGATGTCCAAAATGTTATTTTCAGGTCTTCCTTCTTGCTACTTTCAGGTAGCTGATTTATAAGAATAAAAATCTGGTTTATAAGACTAAAAAGATAAATTATTTTATTTAGCAGAACAACCTTTAGACATGTTTTCTTAGTAGCGGGTTAATTTCTTAAGAGGGAATGTTGTCTTATATTTTACCTCTTTTAATTCTTAGTCATATTGAAGTCCATTAGGTGAATTTATTCTGTGTGTATGACAATGCATATTGTGAACATGAGTAGCTTTATATGAGAACAAATTATGTGTAGTCACAATTTAAAATTTGCTCCAGTTAAGCAAGATAGTGA
>VWZT01003745.1:859915-887868 GCA_013397055.1 Pachycephala philippinensis | reverse complement strand
GGGGGAAGTAAAGCAAGCTGATTTTCATAAAGTCAATTTGAAATGGACAACCTGATAATTGTGGCATGACTGGCTGCAGATAAGCAAGTCATTAAAAAAATGGTGGATGGTGCCATCATCCTTGTACATCTTTTTCCTTTGAACAGATTATAGACTTTGAAGATTGAAAATTATGAGCTGTTATTTAAGGTGTTATGTCAGTTAGCAACATGCATGACCAGTAACCAAAATTATAGGATAGTGCTGTGATCCAAGTGTGTTGCGTGATGGACATCACACCATTGGAGTACATTGATCAACACAGACTTGAAAGACATTTTCAATTCTCACTTCACACTACAGAATTTGCTACACTACAGAGGGTTTAGTAATAAATGTATCCAAACTTTCTGATAATTTTATTTAATTCATCACTATTTCTGGAATTAGAACTCATTTTCAGGAAGGAAAGGGGAAGGGGAACGGGGGTGGAACACAACTTACGTATTAGATCACTCCAAACCTTATACCAGGTTTAAAGTTTCTTGACCTAAAAAAACTCCCACAAAGCAGGTAATTCATGCAGCATACACCGAACCAAGTAAACCTTTTGCAATTAGTGATTTTGCTATAGCTTCAAATAGATTTTGTTGTTGTTGTCTTCTCAGAATGTAAAGAAGCCTGAAATGATATAAAGAAACATATATATCTCCTTAATTTTTTAAGATGATTATTTAGGTTCAAGTCTTTCAGAAATTTACATATATACCGTTATCCATGAAGATGTCCCACTTAATAAGTCAGCATGATCTATGTGTTAGTTTTAATTTTTCAGTGACTGTCAAAACAAAACAAAACAAAAAAAAAAAAACCAAAACAAAAAAAAAAAAAAAAACCAAAACAAAAAAAAAAGAGAGAAAAGAAAGGACCACTGTTTAATATAAAATTAGATAATTTACATTCTTTAAATAACTATTTTGAAGTTGTCTAAAGTAAATGCAGATACACATAATGGTGTCTTTCCAAAGAACTCTGTGATGTTCCTGAAAAATGATGAAATTATTTCTTCCTATCAGAGAATCACTGTGATCAAGAAGATTAAAAGAAATAGATGATTAAAAGAAATACATACATACATACAGTTCAATGTTGATCTTGAAAAATTGTGACCTGCCAGCAAGCTACAGTGTTTCATATTCATAATAAGACAGTTAAAGGCAAATATGCCTTTCAAATATCTTTGGGAAACAACAGACATAATCTATGGTACATGAAGGAGGCAACCCTCAGAAATTAAATATTTGCTCTTGAATTGATTGCTATCAACCACTCCTTGTGTATGTCTAGTGATTAATAACTTGAACTTCCCGGATTTGCTTACTGTAAATTGATTTATCCTCCCAGTGTTTAAAAACGTCATAAGTATAGATCAAAATCACCGCCTTTGGGTGATTGTCAAAACTTAGAGCATGTACTCTGTACAATTATGATGAGTTTGCATTTTGATATTACAATGATATCTATTAGGAAAAAAGCCACAACAAAAACCA
The DNA here is from genome assembly GCA_013397055.1 of Pachycephala philippinensis. Taxonomy (NCBI): domain Eukaryota; kingdom Metazoa; phylum Chordata; class Aves; order Passeriformes; genus Pachycephala; species Pachycephala philippinensis. Next base: position 886,339 of record VWZT01003745.1, on the reverse strand, counting down.
AAACCCGACAAGTCTTTCAGTACATAAGAAGCATGAAAAACACTTCTGTTTTGAAAAGTATGATCAATGTAATAAATCTAGAAAGAGTTGTAAATAAAATATTTGATTTCTTAGTGTGCCTTTTGAGGGAAGACTGATCTAGGACTCTACAATCCAGTCAATGCACTGCTTAAGAAGTGACAAGAATGAAAGGAGGATGGTGAGCTCACAGCAACAATAAACCTGAAAAAAAAAGGAGGGGATGGTATCTGCTGGTTGTGGTTTCATTATGATGTCATTGACGTGTTCAGAGAAACACTAAATCGGTCACAAATTTGCCAAGTGGTTCATGCCTAGTTGTTCAAATACATCATGGGAACATCCCTCCCAGCTGGTTTATAGTGTTCTGTGAGAATATCCTATACTAGTGGATCAGATAAAAACTTAAGCTAAATTATTTTGTCAACAGGATAAGGCTGTGAAAACTGATCCTGTGGGCTAGGAGCTAAGATATTTCTATAACAGCCCTGCTTACTTACAAAGTTCTAGAATAAAAAGGAAAAGAAAATGGGGCTGGTGCAATGTAAGGTTCAATCACATTTATAAAGGCAGTAAATGGAAATACATAATAGCTGACTGGGATGTATTTATTCTTACAATTCTACTTCTTGTAACTGTTTATTTGAACATTTTAAAAAACAACAGGGTTTAATGATAATGGCATATGATTTTGAATGAGGATTAGTCTTGTATTCCTTCTGAGTTTCACTGAACCGAGTGAATAAATAGTTAACATTACAGAACATTCAACGTTAAAGGTAAAAAAAATTGCTTCATTGTGTCACTGTGTTATATTTATTGACATTGTATGATTTTACGTCTCCAATGCAAGACCTGGTTTCAAATGACCTAAAAGAAAATTAGACCGCTAAGAAAATTAGAATCAAACTCTGAAAGACCCAGAAACTTGAAAACACTTTGCTTTTACAAATCTGAGATGTGTTTTCTCTGGGGTACATGGTATTCAGCAGAGAAGATAATTTCTGAATCTATCATCATGATCACCTGTGTCCTGTATACTTTCTTCTCTTTGATTCCACATAAAGTTTCTGGAATCCGTGGAAACTTTTGGAGATGAGTTATTCAGTTTACACGGTATAATTCTGTCTAAAATTGATCAGTATTCTGAAAGAGTGTAGACTTTCAGCAGTAGCAATACAGTCTCATCATTACTTGATTTTCATTTGCCATAGAATGGAGTTATTCTCTTCTCAGCTACAAATCACTGCATGCCATTTTTGTCCTGGAAAGGAGTTAGGAGGGAAACTTTTCTGGACCATTCATCATAATGAGACTTCCTCTGTTGTAAGAACATAACAACCCTTTGGGAATCATTGACCGTTTTCAAAATCGTCATTTTGAAATTAGATTGTGGGTGTTCTTATGGAACAGAGAAGGTTTTCTATCCTGCTGAACCCACAACACAAAACTATGCTTCCATATTTGTTTGTGTATTTTGTATATGTACACACATATTTTTAAAATGTTTGAATTGCAGGCACTTAGGAATTGCTATTCAGAGCCATCTGGGTCAGGGACTAATGTATTACTGAGGATTTCTAGAACATGATCAAATGCTGAAAGGATTTCATATTGGGGTGGTTTTTTCAAGTTTAGTCATATACTTTTTCTTTTTGTTTTCCTGCTTGGAAATAACACACTCATATCACATTCCGTAACTTAATTGTGCCTTGCTGGTAAAGTCCCCAACTCTAGCTGTGGCTAATTGAAACACAGCAAACTTTATTTTGCTGTTTTTCTGCAGTTCTTCCTTGTGTTAGAGTGCATATTTACAACATTTAGTTAATTATAAGGTTTAATAAGGTACAACTGGTAACTGTAATTATTTGATTACAAATAATGTCAGAATGAAAATAAGTTCTTGGACATCCACTAATTTGTGCCTTGTGAAAAACCAAAGAAAACAAATGGGATAAAATGAGAGGAACAATGGGTTTTATGGAATACAACCCTTGTGTGTTGGAAACCTTCAAAATATGAATGGCTTCCATATTAGGTCAATTTTATGGACAAACCAGAATAAAGTAGCACTGTTATACGTTTTTGTAGACTTCAGAGTCTACACACCTTGAATTTTTTCTTCTCTTATGACCATACTCACAATGTCAGATTGATTTTGAGATGAGACCACACTAGCTCACAGATAAGCTTTTCCAGTCCCTTTGCAGGGTTAAGTTCTTAATATTTTTTTATTTAATAATAGTGACCTATTTTTGCCTCTGAAATTACTAAATATTAAAAGACTTAGTTTTTCTCCTGAATATGAACCAGTGTTCTACTGAGAACGGTGTTTTATGGCACATTTTCCATTTCTTCGCAGAATAGGCCACTTAAGGAACAGTAAGAAAATAATTATGTCTTGTTAAACATTTCATAGTTAAAATGCCATCCATGAATGGAAGTCTGGGAAATTTACAAAAAAAGAAAAAAAAAACAAAAAAAAAGTTTATATGAAGCATTTTGAATTTAGAAATATTAAGTTTTGAACAATGATTTGTGTCAAATCCTACTTCATCCAATAAGTTCACTGAACTTTGAGACATATCTGTTTTACAGAAGTATAATATAATTGTTATTAATCATATATGATTATCCTAGGCAAAGGGTAATATTTTTTTTTTTTGTTTTAATACACTCTTACTTGAATTAAAGTGCTTGGTTTTATTTTAGTTCTGAAAAGAAATTTGGGCAATAGATAATCAATTGCATATTTTTTTTTCCTTTCATGAAAGGTGATAAGAATACCTTAATCCATTCTTCCCTTATGAGTAGTGTTGATTTCAAAGAGCAATCCACATGGATGTGAGGATCAGCCCCGGCAACTCTTTTGGAAGAACTTTCAGGGATTTGGCTGCCTTCAGGACCTTTGCAAGCAGCCCAGCATTGGATAGAGTAGAATGAGCTTTTCTGTTAAATAACAAATTTTCAAAAAACCCAAGTTTTGATAAAACTGAAAATATTTCTAAATTTTTAAAATCTGGAAAATCATTAGAAAAATTAAAAGAGATAGTACAAAATCACTTCTTGATTTCTAAATGTAATTGTTTTTTATGGGAGTGACTTTCCTTCTTCTGCAGTCACATTTATAATTTACCCATTTAGACAAATTTAAAGGAAAAAGTTAAAAGAAAAAGCTTAAAACACCCCCAACCTAAAATAAAGTGCCTTGAGCTTTAAGTTGAATAAAAATTTTCAGTGTGCGCTAACAACTTCAATGTTTCTCTATAGAATTATTTCTTCTGAACAAAAGAGAGTTTCTGATCCTTCTGTTTGGCCATAATCTGAGAATCCATGCTCTGGTATTCTGTTGTCTGAACCTGTTCTCCAGACATATTATTTACTCATATCAGAAAATTACCTGATTTGATAAAGGCTTATTTCAATGCAAAAGGGAGTTCCATTCATACTGAGATTCTCCCATGCACTGAAGACTCATCTTTTTAAAAATCAATTGGGACTCAATCAGAAGATTGAGAAGATATTTCTGGTTGACTGTGATATTTCTCCTGTTTGACAATGTAAAACCCTTCTGCTTACCACTTCTCCTGGTATTCTCTGTCCTTCCCCACAGAACTATATTTTGTGAGTGTTAGAAGAAAATTATTTGTGCTAAAATATAGATGACCTTAAAATCAAGGTAAAGGAAGATATAAAGTTTTCTGTAAAGTATGTAAGTAAAATTTAATAAATTTAGTTTACTTTTGCAAATTCAATGAATTCAGGCTACCCTAAGTTTAAGTTACTGATGTATAAATTTCTCTTTCAATTACACTCTGTCTCTTTTGTGTCAGTAATTACATACTATCCCTTACAATTTTCACAAGAGTGAGAAAAGATACATAGCAGTCTGTTACGCTTAGTATTCCCTCTGGAATTTAAAGGAAGACATCTTCAGATTTTATGAATAGATCAATTTCTGCCAATTTATCTTAATCTAATTCACCATAAATCAACAGAACTTGAGTGCCTAAAAATAAAATCTTGCCTGTAGAAATCTATGAGATAGTTTAGTGTTCAGTTTTCTATGTGTAACATGTCACTTTTGCCATCTCTGAGGAGAAAAATGAGCAATCTCTGGTGTATAGTTATTTTTAACTATCTATTCAAACAGACCTTTTAGCTAAACACCCAATTCTGCCCAATTTTTAGTTAATTTATGCAGGTTTTATGATCTGGGGCACAATAGTGTCACTGAACACTCAGACCCCATTTGCCATCAATCTAGATGAGATTTTTCATTGCAATAATTGACCTTTTATTTCCATACAGACCAAATGAGTCTCTAAGGATCTCCACACTTATATCATCTTACAACTGGAAATATTTTTAAAGCAACCACACTTTTTTTTTTTTTTTCCTATTGATGTCCTATTTTGGTTGACTGGAAATTCAACAGTGATATTGGGTGAAGACAATGTATATAATAATTTATTGCCTAAATAACAATCGATACAAAGTTGAAATTCCACAGTGGGTCATATTCCACTTAGTTTTGTACCCTTTTCTGAGTACAATCTATCGTGTACCAGTCACTACAGACCCCATTAAGGTACTTGTTTACTTTCTACAGTTATTTCGATAATTAACTTCTAAAAATATTTATTTTCTTTGCTCCTTAAACAATAAAATATTACATGCTTTACAATGATTTTCTCTAATATAATAGTATATGTTCTTGTCTTCATGTCTTCATTTATTTCAGTGACAAAACTTTCACCTTTTCTGCTGGAGGCTTTTAATGCCAATTGCAAAACAAGCTAGTAGAAAATTCATAGATTTGGCACACATATTTGAAGGAGAAATTTAGCTTATAGTGAAACGATGTGAAGAATACAGACATGTACAATAAGACAATCAGGAACATAAACGCAAGATTTTTTAGTATATAATATCACAGATGTGATGAACTTCACAACTGTCAAGATCAAGACCCTTCTTTTGTGAAGAACAAGAAATGGAAACGGAAAACAGTGAAATTTACTATATTGGGAAATTTACCTATATTTTAGTGTAGCTGCAACTTGAATTACCATAACCTTACACGCAATTAAAAACAGGGCTAAAAATAAGCACACAAACAGACAGAACACAAGTCCGAAAATTTTATGTGAGAGCAATAGGTTCAAGTTTTCACTCCAAATCTGACAGGTTCTTGATTCTGTGCCTTTCTATTGCAGATCAGCACACTTAATACTGGGACAATCCATTCACTCTCCAAAATATATATGAGAAGCAAAAAGTGTGGTAATATGAAACTGACACTGCTTAGAAATTTCTTTACCACATAGTTTTGGACCATGGCAGAAGACAGGTACCTTATTTATGGTCATTTGCATTTTAATAATGAATACGTTTACACTTTTAACGGGAGGAGTCCAACCAACAAATACCATTTGGAACCACACAGTGAAAGCAGTGAGATTTCATTCTACTTCCCTCTCCTCTGATATCTCCATCAAGAATTTCCTTGGAGAAGTTAGAAGTTTCAAGCGGACAACCCCAAACTACTGACATATTAGTTGCTATTCAAATTGGGAAACAAGCATGTTTCTTATATATGACCTTTACAAATTGAGACAAATATACAATAAATATCACTGAATTCCTTGCATACGAATAAAGGCTTTATTTTAATAGACGTATCAGTTCATTGTCTGTGTCCCACTACAATTCAGTATCTGCTACACTACTCTGACTGTAATGTGACTCAACTTGTTCTTTAAGTTCACATACACATAAGAGTTTAAATTGTATAGTGTAGATTAATGGTTGGGGTAGTAATGAAATGTTCTCAAATGTTTTTATCCAACAGAACTTTCTAATTCTGTTATTCTGAAATATAACATCAATAGCATCCTAAGGGTTCTGTGGTGGTTTTTTTTTTTCCAGCTGCCTCTAGCTTTTTATCTCTCAGAAAACTAGGACTGTAAACTAGACTAATGCTGTTCTTACTTTCTAGTACGTGAGATATAGGAACTTTTATTCTGTTGCAGAGAATGGAAGCAGGCTGGAGATCTGAACAGAAACACTGCCGCTGTTTTAATATGCTGTAGAGTAGAGAGACAGAAAAGATAAAGAAACATATTTTTTGCCTTCCTGACCTCTCTGCTCCTTCCTAAAAATATGTAAGTGACAATTTTAGGTAGAAACAACTTCCCCATCACTTAAAGGTCCCTCACATCACAATGCATCTTCACACCATTCTCAGTCAGAATGCCGACTTTAGAGGCTGATCTATGACCTCTGTCTATATTTTTATGCTCTTGTGGAAGTCAGCCTATTCTAACCTGAAACGTATCTTAACTTCTATGAAGCCACATCCAGATTTATATAGAAAATAGGTTTCCAGTGTAATGTTTCCAGTTGATTTTCTCCCAAATTCTTTGAGTAGATGGAAAAATTTTTGTAAGTTTCCAAGCAAGAATCCATACTAGATGAGCAAAGGAAAAATGTGGGCAGACATTAGCATTGCTAAAAAAACCAGTACCTTGAAGATATGAGGATATAAGAAAAAGGGGAACAATTCTTTGATTACAAGAAAGTCAATATTAAAAATTATTCACTATCAGTATGAAAATTTCTTAATAAGTTAAGTATTTGCTAAACAAAAGAATATGAAGATTTCAATTACTAATTGAAGATTTCAATGAAGATTTCAATTACTAATTTTAAAAGACAGGTAGCTAATTTTTCACAGGAACATTTCATCCACATTTCTATAAGCATAAGAACCACAGAAGGAAGTTTTGTAATTGTTGCCATTTCCTGGTAGTCTTCAAAACATTGTCATATGTATTGTTAGTCAGCTGCTTTTGTTATGAAATCTTAATGTGCAACACTATACAGAAATTAGTATTTCTATATACTGTTTAACATACTTAGAAATAACTTTTATCTTTCATAAACTTTCTACTTTTTGTTCCAAGACTAAATGATATTTTGTATAGCTGATTATGATTAACCCAATTTTATGTAATTACTATACATTTGATACAAGAAGGAAATAGATAATTCAGGTGAATACAAGTTCCTTGGAAATCTCCACACATGCACTATATCTAAGTTGTGCAAACCACCTGGGAAGACATAGCAAAATATCTTCTATTTACAGCAAGGACTTAAAATTTCAGGATTTGAATTTGCCTTTCATGTGCTAAATACACCAGCAAATTTTCAACAGTAACAGCATTTACAGTCCCCAAGTGCTCTGCACCAGATAACAATGTGTAATGCAATCTTCTTGGATATATCTGTCATAACCCTTGGTATTTCTATCTGCATTGCACCTGTAAATTGATTTATTACCCTGTCTCACTGAATCTAATCATTGTGCCTGATACCATGTAATCTGTGCCACTCCAGATACAAATACCAGCTGTTACAATTCCAAAAGTTCAACAGTTGCAGTTCAACAAGGAAATCAAATGTTATAGCCTTTACCTTGGTCCCTATCTCGCTCCCATCCCACCTCTATGCTGCTGACTATTTATTAGTGTTGTGATAAAAAGAGTATGTAAATACCTATACATTCAATTTGTGTCACTCCTGGTTCCAACCATGGCTCACCCACAGGCTTCCACACAGAGCAAGGAGTCCTCTGGGCAAGGAACTTTTCATCTTCCAGTGCCAATTATAACATCTCTGCCTGAGGGTATGACATCATCAGCAGCAAACTATCTGGAGAAAAGGAGGTGTTCTCTGGTGCCATTACTGGAATTCTAAAGTGTTGGAGTTGGGCAGGACTAAACTCTGTTCAACCAAATGAAAATTACATTTTGGCCACTAGATTAGGGCTGAGACCTCATCTTTGTCTATCTATTAAGTTCTCACTAAGACAGTAAGAAAAATTACAGATCAGCAGCAGCTCTCTCCATCTATGTATGTATCTGTGTATGTATGTATGTATGTAGGTATGTATGTATCTATCTATCTATCTAATTTTACCCTGGAGTAGCCTAATGATGCAAATATCCTCAGTCAGGCAAAGAAGTTTTAGCTAGACTTGCAGCTTCATCTGGCCTTGTAGCCAGACCCATAAGCGAGTTCTTAATGAATTAATTAATGCATTTCATAAATAAAATAGTATCTATTTCATGCCATGATCAAAATCTCTTCAATATTTCATATAACTCCTCTTTAATTTACTGTGGTCCAGATTCTGCCAGTCTAATTCAAATTGATGGTGTTCAAAGGCTGACCCTATTTTTACTTTATTTTGAAAATAATTGTAGCTAAAATTTATTCTGAAATAGAATCATAGCTTATATGAATTATATAGCTGGCAGTTTCCTAATATACTTTTTATTTTCTTGTTTTTCTTACTGAAGTAGATATACAGACCATGTTCCTTCTATTTAACTTTTTTCTTTACCTCTCAACAAATTATACTGTGAAAATAGAAAGCATGCATAACTGTGCAGTCTTTGAAACTTAATTCTGGTTTCTTTGAAAATTTTCCAAGTGATCAGTCATATCAGTGATATCCAAACACCTTAACACCCTTAATGACATCAAATGTGATATTTATCTCTACAGCCACAAGTGTGTGTGCTATATTACTGACCTGCACAGGTGACCATAAAACTCCTCTGGAGGCCTTCTTAAATTTCATAGTTTTCAGATGCATAAATAAGATATTTATTTTTAGAACTACTACGGGATATTTATTCTTTTATTGATAGGGTGTCAAGGTATTTTAAATTAAGTAAATATATGCACAGGAAGATCCACTGAACTGTTTTAAGCAGGAATATGCAGAAAACAATCATGAGTTAGGAAAGATCACAGTCAAAACATGAGTGTACAGTCCTATGCAATCATGCAATGCCATACTTATAAAAGCAAAGAGAACAGAATACAGAATGCCAATCTTTTTAACTACAAATGTCATGAAAATGAAAACTCAATGGTTTAAAATTGTGAAAATTGAGTCCAGTTGATACCAATTTGTTAAAACAGTGTGTTAGAGGGCAATTGAAAGAAATGGACTTCCTTGAAAAAATGCTTTTGCCAAAACCACTGCAAATGGATTTGTTCAGAAAACGCAAGCCATTATTAGCACGAGTGAGGATAACTCAGAGGTGTATGACCACTAACATGGGTATTGATCTTAGTTGAAAGCATTTTCATTTCATTTACTGACACAGAGTCTTTCAAAAGTCAAATATAAGTAACTGCCACACACAGTCAAAAGGGGAGACAGAAATATCATATTTAAAGTTTTTGAGAATTTTTGACAATATTGCCCATTTCTAACCAAAAATCAGTGCAATGTACCTAAGAATTAAGCTACTTATATAGGCTTGAAACCAGTATGCCTAATAGTTAAAGAAATCACTTTAATGTGTGTATCACACATAATGGGAACCAAGAGAGTACTTATGGTATGTTCATGAAAGGAAAACCTTGTTCTATTCCAATCAGTTACCAGCTGCTTTGTGCCCTAAAGCTTGATGTTTTATTCCTATTATCTTAATTTCTCCGCGGGAAAAAATACCTGTCCATCTATATTTATGTTAGCCATATGTGAGCCTAAGGGAGTTGAATTCCATCAGAGATGGGTGTCTAATGCTTTTAAATCCTATTGTAAACCCTATTTTTAAATGTCTAATCCTCTTGTTCAATAGAACTCTTGACTTACTGGTATCCTTTGGCAAGAATTTTTCATAGTTTCCTTTCTTCACCATCTTTCTCAAAATATTATAACACATCTATGTATTTATTCTATACACATACATTAAATTCTAGGAGAAGAGGAAGATGAAAGGATTTCCATGGCAGACAAAGGAAACAAAAAAGGAAATTTGGTACCAGATATTTTCTGTTTATGTTTGTGTCTAATGGACAGCGTTTCCCTTATCAAGTCAAGAAAAGAAACAGATAAGAAAATACTACAAGGGCAAAGTGATCTATGTTTTGCTCTGTCTAAGTTTAGGGATACAAAGTTGCCATGGCGACCTCTTCACTTTTGCATAAACTGTGATAGATTTGGATGTAACAGAAAGTAGATGACAACAGCCAAAGCAATTGTCAGGTATTCAGGTGAGGTAGTCTCATTTGGAAACAGTTGCTGTGTATAGCACAGATCCATACTTCATTCCTCCTGACAAGAACTGCTGACAGGAACAACCCATCCTTCCACTGACAACTGGAACAGAGCACTGTTTCCCAGCCTTAGAGCTGAAATGACAATGTGCCTTTTTAATAAGAGCATAAAGAACACACATTATTTAAGAGGTTTCACACGGATACGTACATCCGTACACAGGCATAAAGACTTTCCAACCCAGGAGCACACTGGCACTTTTCAAATTGGCATGCCAAATTAGCTTCTGTTTTGACCTTGTTCATTCCTATTAGCTGGGTATTAGACAAGAATCCCATGCCACCTTGACAAGGGCTTTTGTTTCTATTATACTGTTATTCAATCCTATACAAGTGATGGATGAGAATGGTGCATGTCTGAATAAGCAGAGGGAATCACCCTAATGAATTCTCTTCTGCATTGCAATATGCCGTGGATGAAATGACTTATCCATTCTGCATTAACTGATGTGACCGCTTCATCTCAGCTACTTTTCATAGTTGCCATCACTCAGAAAGGCTGGTGTTTACAGCTCTCACAGGAGGAATATTTATCTGACAAACTGTGTTAGAGGTGTGAAACCTAATAGTAACAAAGCAGAGCCATAAGAACGTGCACATCAGTAAAATACAGCCCTGGGATCCTATTAAGATTCCAACTTTTCTTTACATTCAAATTTATTTCTTTCTGTTGTACATTTCCTTAGGTCAAGTCAGCTCTCTGCAGCATTTTATTAATAATCAGAGCCTATTATATTTAGTCAGATAGTCTAATTGTACTAATTTTTAACCTCCCAAAGATTTTTTGGTCACCTTAACATTGAGGCTTATTTTGTCATATACTATAAGTATAGGACTATAAACAAGCTTGTGAGGGTTTTGGGGTTTTTTGTTTGTTTTTTCTTTGAAATCATGTTTGTTTACATGCAAATTTTTCTGCAAACACATTTTGTTTCCTGTGGTCTAAGTCTAGCTTTCCCTGTGTGTTTGCAGTCTGGTTTTCAATATGCTGTCCCTGTTTACACATTTCCATCTTTGTTGACAATTAACTTTGTTGTCAACAAAGTAGGATAGTTCTTTTGAAGTAAATTATTTACAAATCTCAGTTAAACCCAAAATAATCATTCATGGCTTGTCAACAGTGTATGTGGTTTAGAAGAAGAAAAATATTTGAAAAATATTCTGAAAAAAAAATAAATGGCACACACATGGGTTTTAAATAGAAGGCAACAGTGATTTTAGGAATATTTGTGTGTTTAATGAAAAGTTGGAAATAAGAACAGTCGGCAATACACCCTAGATTATGCGTGCATATAGCCATTTTATTATAATTTAGATCTCACCAGAGTCTTGGGAGGCATCTCTGAGGTAGGTGGTGTCCAGGCAATGCTGGGCACCCCAGCCAAAGACAGACAAGGAACTCATTAGTTGATATAAGATGGCCCAGCTCTATTGACTTTGATGAGACTTCACCCTTCACATTGACTGAACTTATAGTGTACTTGAGAAGAGTCAATCATTTCTGGATAAGAAGGAATGCAATATTCAGTTCCCATGTGTGGTCACCATGTCCTTATTGGGAACAGTTTGATCGACAGTATAAAGCAGGAATGGAGTCAATAGATCCTTACAGATAATGATTTAAAATTATGCCAAGGACAAGAGGGTTTTGCTGTAGCTTTTTTAGAAGGTCCTGAAAATATTCTATACTAGGAAATTCATTCTCTGTGTGATAAGATGATAAGAAGAAGATAAAAAAATCTGTTCGAACATTTTCTTAGGAATTATGTAGAACTGCTGTTTCAAGGGAGACATGTCATAAGGATGTTGTGGACATTCATGCTGCTCAGTCATGCCATTCATGCAGCTAGTCATAATTACAGTCAGAAGCATTCCACTTTTCATTTCCTACCAATGTAGAAAAGAATTCCTGGTGTCAGGGAATAAGTTTTATTTGTTATCCTTTTCTCATTAAGCACTATCTTCTTTTTATTACATTTTATTCAGTGCAACAAGAGAAATTAATGCATCTCATGAATTTGTTATTTCTCTTTTTTACTTTTTCCTGTGAGAAAAGGAGCACTGCATCTAGGCCAGTATTTTTATGTTCTGAACTTGAATGGATCTTTGTCTACTTTACACTCACATAAGTCTCAGCGCTGTGAAAAACTCTGTGGGTAAGTAACTGTGGCTTATGTTTAAACAGTAGAAGGGTTCTTTTAGAGCATTCATTAGGAAATTTCTTGGACATAAGCATCACTGTCACCATTTTACTGGATACAGCCTAACTTGAAATCCCTCTTCTTTCAGACATTCTGTATTAAAAATCACATATGAAGGTTGTTAACATCCATCTGATATTAATTTGAATCTGGTAGCCTGATGAGCAGGAAATGTTTCCACAGAACAGTCAAGACCATAGAATTATTCATCTAACAATGACTTGACATGTAAATAAGGCTACCAAGCAGGTGGAATTCTAGTCCTGATTCGCTGAAAAACTGAATATCACTAGTTAAACCTAAATTTTAAAATCCATTCAATTAAGAAAAGACTGTAGTGATATCACAATAAGTATAAAATTGTAATGGAGGCATAAATGCCCTTATCTGAACTTTCCTTACAAATGAGAAAGAAGAAACCAATAACTCTGTCAGTACTAGATAAACTATTGCAGAAGGTGAAGTTACAGTACTGATTTGCAGAGAAAATGCAGTTATGAGTAGATTCAGTTTTGATACCTGCTGTTATGGCAGTGCTCATACAAGAATTTGTTGTTGGCTGCCGAGTAAAAAAAATACTGAGGATTTAGATTCCGTCCTGTCCTGCAGGCTACTGTGGAGTCATGGAAAGGCAATGAAAATGCTCTAATTGCTGAAAGAATGTGCCACTGGAATAAAAAAAGCTATTTAAAACCTGAAAACAAAATAGCAGTATCATTTGTAGGCAACGATAGCCAGTATGTATTATATTGTAGAAAAATTAACTAATATTCATAAGGATTTGAACACCTTGTCACACAACCATTTCTAACCTTCCTCAACTTTGTGCCCTCAATTTATTGAAAATTAATACGTTTGCCAAGCCATGTGTTCTAGGAAAGCTATGTCATGCTCTACATCAGCCACACACTGTAAAATTATATTACAATGGTGAAAATGCCAAAAATCAAATACTGATTACAGGTGAGCACCAGTAAAATATTACAATTCACATACATTTTGTCTTAATGTATTATTACAAAGCCCTTCAATATTCACACAAACCCCTTCCTAGTTAGTTAGGTTTGGAGCACTATTATAGCCCAATAATAAAATATTACCAGGCTAATTTACTGCTCTCCTCCCTCTGACTTCTCACTTGTCTTCCTGCTGGAAACAGACAGAACAACCACCTCAAAACCAACATACAGCACAGAAATGGAAAACTGACAAACCTTAAATCTGGGGGATAAAAATGTAAATAACACTGAGAGAGACAAATATTTTAAATTCACCTGAGAAGGAGCTTTGTTTTGATATTGCTGACTTCTCAAGCATTTAGAAATTATTCCTTAATTAAAATGTAAATTGGTGTTTCTGGGGTTTTTAATGTCTATATTGAATTAAATTAGAATTTAAACAGGGTTTTAAAAGGTGAAATTTGACTTCCTCATAGGAAGATTATATTTGCTAATATTTTAGGTTTAACTAGAAATTAATATTGGCATTTGCTTAAAGGCAGATTTGTCCATTTTAAGTTTATTGATTTCAGCTTAGCATGCATTGGCTTCCATATGACCTGAAAGAACAAGCAGAGGACACAACCACAGTATAGCAGGATATGACATACACCAGTGTATCCAGATATTTCAGTACAGAAGGCTTTTAATTCAAAGCAAAAAGAGTACCTAGAGTATTGATTAAATATTACAAGGAAAACAACATACAAAGAAAGCACATAACCAAAGAATGTTCCCTAAGCTTTTTCTTTTCTTTTTGATCAACTACCTGACGAATTCACTCAGTTTTCAAAGTTAATATTCTTTCTTTTATTTATTGTTATTTCATTTTTTTTTCTTTTTCAGTGGAATGAAATTAAATGCATTGACTTCTGCAAACAACCTTTATTTACAATTATATGAGTTGCTGTTTGTTATTTTGTAGTAATTATGAGGTAAATACAATTAGATGGTGGAAGCACTACCTATAGTATTTTGATGATACTGTAACAAGAAATGAGGAGTCTAGGACAGAAAATTACCCTGTCTTCTTTATTTTAGTCTTTGGTTATATCAGCTGTATCCAAAGAATTTTCATGCAAAGTAACCCTTATCTGCTCAGCATTAAAACTTCTTGCAGCGTGTGTGAAAAGTTTGAGTTACAGTAATGGACATAGCTATAAAAACTTCTTATAAATCAATATGTAGAGTTTGACTCAGAAAAAAAAACAAACACTGTTTACTTCTATCATCATATGAAGTTATTGTTTCCCAAGCTTCAGGACTATTTAATACATCAGAAGTATTTGACTGAAAACTTTGTTAAACTATTTTTATTCATCAAGTCTAAGTTAAAAACAAAATACAGGTACAGAGAAACTCGTTCCTATGAGTCATAAAATATTTTTGTAAGACATAACAAAAGAGGATGTTTTACGTTACCTTTGTCTTTGTTCATAGCAGCTAATATGTATGCTATTTCAAAGGAAGCAACATTACACCTGGTCAATTTTCACCAGATGTAATCTCTTATTGAGATTAGGCATATTTTTAGTAGACTAAAGGCTGAAGTGAAACACTGCAGGGGCACATACCTATATGTTTTTAATATGCCTGTGCAGTGCAATTGTAGAATCAATATTTACTCATGCTGACAGTCTAGTGCATGTGTTGACAATTTGACTTAAATTGCTTGTGTTGTGAGAACCGAAATCTTTGAGCAGTAGCTGTGTTTTGAATATCCACCCAAAAAAAAAAAAAAAAAAAAAAAATCACTGAAGGGCCACCTGCTTTCCTGTTAAACCATTCACAGGAGGAAGCAGGCAGGAATAGCACATAATACAACTGTTGATCTTCTTGACTAAATGAGTAAGGATACAGCTGCAGAAAAGTAGAAGAGCACAACTTCAAACTACGAGGCTAATTGAAAAATAAACCTTTTCCTCTGAAAGTCTATTCTTCTCCATACCTGATCTCCCTTGACTGCCTAATACTCTCTTTTCCTATGACCTTTGCAGCAACATAGGAGAAGCACAATAGTCCAGAGAAGACACAGCAATGGAGGTTTCCACTTACTTTTCTGATTCCACTCTTGTCAGGGCTAGGCTTGTGTTGCAAAACAGACACACATTTCATTCAGTCATGTCCACTCCCCTACCCCTGAGCAATGGATTTTGTGATAGAACTTCCACCAAAAGAAGAACCCTTCTCAAAATTCTGCGCTTCTCTGTTTGTAATTCTCTGTGCTTTTGTATCCCATAATTCCTTCCCTCGAATCCCAAGGGATATGAGCAAAGGTTCCAGCTACTATGGTGATTACCATAATTTGTCTAAAAGGATTGGCTGTTCCTATTGTGCCAAGGAGTATCTCCTCTCAGTGAACATTGAGAAGAAAGTGCAGATATGCTTTGGAAGATGAGGGAAAGCAGTTATTTTACATGTTAAACTTGACTGAAAATATTACTGTTCTCTGAAAGAAATTTAAGTATAGTAAAAAGTCATCCAAGACTCAATTGCAAACATTATCCATTATTCCATGCTTTATATTCATATGAATTAATTATTTTCAGCTTGATCTGTGAGCTAATTCCAGAATAAAATCAGTAGGGAAAGATGATGTTAATGTGTACATGTTAATAGACATATTTAATCAATTACTTGGTGAGTGTTTTATTACAAGTATAAGCTTGAAAACAAAATGTTCTACAGGACCAAGCTGTTCTAAACTAACACTGTAAAAAGTGATGCAAATGTAATTCTGTCTGCCTTTGGCTAGCAATACTTTTTCCTCCTTTTGTTTCTATTTTGTTCTACGTTTTATAAACCAAGAAATCAAATTTCAATTGAGAAGTGCTTCATCAAGCATGAGTTATTCTGAAATTCTTTTCAGTAATATAAGGCAATATAAAGAAATATATTATACAGCAAGAAGACATAACTTTTCATCAAAACTACTATACAGCTAAACCCAGAAAATTTGTCTTAGTACTTTTGGGTTTCCAGATTTCTTTTTATATTTCTCAACTACCTTTGGAAAATACTTAATACTGTGTAGGACTAGGGAAAACTAAATAAGCCTGTATTCTTTCATTTTGTCTCCTTATCTATTCATTCCAGGAGTAGTATTCTCAGTATAATCAAGAGCATTTTATGGAATATTTCCCCAAATTAACCACCGCACATCTGTGAAATTTTTCTAGATTTCTAGGTGGACAGCCCTCACAGTTTCCATAAGTTGTCTGTTTGCAATTTAAAAGCAAATTTTATAGCCAAAGTAGAACCAATACACTATTACTGTTAATACCATACCTGCTGACACCAAAACTGCCTGTACTATGATTACTATACACTTGACACATCAGTGAGATTAAATTATGTTTCTATCAACAGTACTGATAGAAATCTGGTAGAATGTTGCATTTTTATAGCAAAATATGATTTAACATTAGTATGACCCCTATAGAATTTCGTTGGCCACATTGAACTACTCTCAGCATGTTATCTAATACTAAAACCTAAAAGGATAAAAAATAAAAAATAAAATAAGGAACACAAAAACTGTATGCCAGAAGCGAACCACACACAACAGACTACTATACCTATCTGCAAATTTGCAGATGACACCATGTTGGGGGGAGTGTTGATCTGCTGGAGGGTAGGAGGGCTCTGCAGAGGGTTCTGAACAGGCTGGATAGATTGGACAAATCCAGTGACATAAGGTTTAAAAATACCAAATGCCAGGCCCTGAACTTTGGCCACAGCAACCCCTGCAGTGCTACAGGCTGGGGACAGAGTGGCTGGACAGAGGCCAGGAAGAAAGGGACCTGGGGGTATTGGTCATCAGCCAACTGAACATGAGCCAGTGTGTGCCTAGGTGGCCAAGAAGGCCAATGGCATCCTGGACTGGATCAGCAATAGTGTGGCCAGCAGGACCAGGGCAGTGATTGTCCCCCTGTACTCAGCTCTGGTGAGGCCACACCTCGAGTGCTGTGTCCAGTGCTGGGCCCCTCAAGTTAGCAAGGACATTGAGATGCTGGAGCATGTCCAGAGAAGGGCAACAAGGCTGGTGAAGGGTCTGGAACACAAGTCCTATAAGGAGCAGCTGGTGGAGCTGGGGTTGTTTAGCCTGGAGAAGAGGAGGCTCAAGAGAGATTTTATTTCTCTACAACTCCCTGAAATGTGGCTGTATCCAGGTGAGGGTCAGTCTCTTCTCCCAGGCAACCAACAACAGGACAAGAGGACAGAGCCTTAAGCTGTGCCAGGGGAGCTTTAGGTTAGATACNAGTGCTGTGTCCAGTGCTGGGCCCCTCAAGTTAGCAAGGACATTGAGATGCTGGAGCATGTCCAGAGAAGGGCAACAAGGCTGGTGAAGGGTCTGGAACACAAGTCCTATAAGGAGCAGCTGGTGGAGCTGGGGTTGTTTAGCCTGGAGAAGAGGAGGCTCAAGAGAGATTTTATTTCTCTACAACTCCCTGAAATGTGGCTGTATCCAGGTGAGGGTCAGTCTCTTCTCCCAGGCAACCAACAACAGGACAAGAGGACAGAGCCTTAAGCTGTGCCAGGGGAGCTTTAGGTTAGATACCAGGAAGAAGTTGTTCACAGAGAGAGTGATTGGGCATCAGAAGGGAGGTGGTGGAGTCACTGCTCCTGGAGGTGTTTAAGAAAAGACTGGATGTGGCACTAAGTGCCATATGGTCTGGTTGACAAGATGGTGTTAATTCACAGGTTGTACTCAATGACCTCAAAGGTCTTTTCCAACCTAGCTGATTCTGTGATTCTGTAATATTTTGGAGATATCAAAAAAAGATTTCTTAACCTGATTATCAAATTTCTGTCAATTTTCCTGATATTTGGGCTCAAAGGGAGAAAAACAGTTAGAACTTCAAATTTTGCACTGTATTCATGAATGTAAGATTTTGCTTAAAGAACATGAGGGCCCAGACCTTACAGTAAACACAGCTGCTTTTACTATTTTTATTTTCAAATTGCCATTTCTTTTTGCTCTTTTCTCCCTTCTCTTCTGAAATAACATGCAGTGTGCCACTGTGAGATTCCCTGGTGTTTCTTAACAACTCCACCTCATTCATATAAGGGTAATCTTTTTGTTAGTTTGGGTGGGGTTTTTGTTCTGTGTTTAAAAATTACTGTGGTTTAACAGGGGTAGACACTTCAGCCCCACAAAGATGCTCACTCACTTCATCCATGGGATGGAGAAGAGGGTTGGAAGGGTAAAAGTGAAAAAAACTGATGGATTGAGACATAGATAGTTTAATAGGTAAAGTAAAAGCTGTGTGTGAAAGCAAGCACAAGGAATTCATTCACCTCTTCCCCTTGACAGGCAGCTGTTCAGCCATCCCCAGGAAAGCCAGGCTCCATCACATGTCATGGTGACTTGGGAAAAGAAACGCCATCACTCCAAATATACTTCGCTTTCTCCTTCTTTGCCACACCTTTTATTGCCATATGGTAATGGAATGTCCCTCTGGTTGCAGTCAGCTGTGTCCCCTCCTTGTGCACCTCCAGCCTCCTTGCTGGAGGATCAGTGTGAGAGTCAGAAAAGGTCTTGACTCTGTGTAAACACTGGTAGGCAATAACTAAAACATCCTTACTTTATCAACGCTGTTTTCCTTACAAAGACAAAGCATAGCACCTAGGAGCTACTATGAAAAAAATTAACTCTATCCCAGCCAGAGCCAGCAGGTAAGTGCAATCATATTTAAAATGTCATGTAAAAAGTACAGTACATTCTCCTTTTACTGTCAGTTTGATAGCAGATATCAAAGTAAATGTGATAGTTGTGTGTGGGCAATCATAGTGCATGATGCTAGGCTGAGCATCTATCGATTTAGTACATGCTGGCCCGCCTTCCTAGCATCTCATAAAATCTTACCTATCTGTAGAATTTCACCTATTAATAATTCTCTACAGTATTTTATTCACCCAGAAACTAAAGCAGTCTCACTTACAGCCAATACTGACCCTCTTCCAACCCCCAAGATAGACGATTATTTTGAACTTTTTTTTTCTAATTCTGGCACTAGATGGCAGTAAAAGCGCAACGCTGAACATTTCATCCAACGTGGGTAAATATACAGAGAACTCTGAGGCAGGAGAAAGGCTATCACTGTAAGTCAGCTTGCCTTCAAAGGTTAGCTAGAAGCAGGATATGCAATATCGTGCACAATCACTAGAAAATATAAAAAAATAAATCCAATAGCTAAAATAAAATAGCATTGAAGAGGGCAGAGTAATGGGGAGCTTTAAGTAATTTCAAATACCAGGAAAAACTGACTTCATATGGTTTGCTAAAATCTGCCAAAACAGCAGATCAGTGATCTGCAAAAGTAAGATATAAAGGCAAGTGTCCTACCAGTGTGCCAAAAATATGATTCATCTTCACAAAAAGCTCTAAGAAAGGAGGAGGAGAAAAGCAATCTGCACAAGAATTTTCTTATTCGTTGCTAAATTGAATTTTATTAAATCTCTGAAATTAATGGAGTTGTATTTCTTTACTTTTAAAGTCACTGAGACCATACCTACAGTAAGAATGCACTGCTAAAAAGAGGAACAAATTTTCTGCCTTCCTTCGTTTTGAGACTGAAAAATTATATGCCCTCCAGCAGAATGTATGTTCTGTGGCATCAGCCTGACAGTACCCACTCACAGAGTCTAGCTTCTTGCTGCAGTGCTGTAGTAGATGAATACTTGTAATAGTCCTGTCTTTGTAAACACTTGCATCTGTAATGGACAGAGAGGAAAAACATATAAAATTAGATTTATACAGAAAAAAATTATGTTTAAGGTCTTCTTATGAGGACACTTTCGAGCTACTTATTGGATGTATTTCAAAGCAATCTTTAGCAGTGACATCCAATTCAAGTAAGCTTAAGCTGAAGGTTTAATGGCTTTCATGTTGTTGCACATTAAAACAACAGAGTGAACTGGATTTAGAACTGAAGACTAAAACTGATGCAGTCTTTTACAAGTTTTACAATCATTATTTTTAGTCACCTAAGTGCTTGGATTCTGTTCTGGGGTACTTATTAGAGAAGCACATTTTCCACTCTCAATCCTATTCAAGATATACAAAATCTCATGGAAGACATTCCAAAGCATTTAGTACTTCAGGATGCAGATAACATCCGTCTTTCTTAGATGCTGAAGGTATGAAGAACTTGATATCATGCTGACTATAAAAAATAAAGCTATAGGTAAAAATCAGAAAACTCAAAATTAAATCCTCATAGGAGAGTTTAGGCTTATTTTTTGTTCTGTAAATCTTATTGTCTTAGAAACTTCTCTTAAAGCAAGTACTACTTTTTATTGCTTCGGGTAAAAATATTCTTTCTTTGAATATAATGTCAAAATTTTGTTAGAATATATTCACACTCTGTAGCAATACACAGATCTGGGTTTCACAGAAGCAAACTTGCATAACATAGAGTCTTGAAGCTTTTAAGTATTAAATTATTTAGGGTCTAAACACAAGTAAGTGCACTGCACGTTTATGTCATCTCTTCTGGGAAGAAAAGCTCCTTGCTCTACCAGAGGTTAGACAATAGAAGCTGTGCTATCAGCATGCTTTTAATCACCTTTTCCATCTTCGTCTTACACATCATTCCTCTGTGATGCCAAAAATAATGCCACAAGAAAGTACTTGTTGTATTTTATACCCAATCCTCCACACATATTGTTTCCTTAAGGGAATACCTGAAGTAGCTGAAGAGAACACCAGCTTTCTTTGTTGCCTATCACCAAATTGATGTACGACCTTTGGATCTTACCGGATATACCATCACCCCAGTCACAAAAACAACAATATTGGTGAAAATACCTTCTTCCATCATCTTCTAGGCTGGGGAATGGAACCATTCATTTCTGAGAGCACAACTTAAGTGACTCATCCATCACCACCAAATCACTTCTATGTATTCTGTGTGGTGAAAGCTAAGTAGATGTATGTGTGATAGGACTTTTTGGACAAGAAAGGGTTTAGGGAAAAAAAAAAGTTTATTCTGTGTCTAGAAATTCTTCCCTCTGTTTTATTTTATTGTTTGTGGTTTAGGGAGGCACAGTACCCCACAAATAGTGTAAAATCAAATAATTCTCAAAAAGCAGGGGGTTCTCATTTATGACCTTCTGTTGCTACATAAAAGTCTTCCAAATAGTCTAGTCCAAGAGAATTATTAATTACTGTTAAGTTACAAATATGTATCCTAAACATGATGTTTTTTTATGACAATTGAGTGTATGAGCATTTTGGAGTGTTAAGAGCTCATTGTAGGCAATAATGAATTTGTTATTTACTTGTTATTATGTCTCCTCCTCTATGTATCAAATCTCAGTATTACCACTATATATTGAAAATATACACTACTTAAAAACAAAACCATCTCAACACTTAAACCTACTGTTTGGTTTGTTAGTTTACCTTCTACATCTAGAATAATTGGTAAAGGACAATTCAACTTATTTGGAAAAGTGGGAATTTTGTCCTTGAAGTAGAGTTTGTTTGCAGAAGAATATCAGCCCTTTCCTTGATTTCTTCTCCAAGACTAGTGAAATAACAGGTGCTGAGCTTTGACTTCTAGAGCACTGCTAGTAACTTTTGATTATTAAACCCAAGCTTCAAACACCCCCAAAATTATCCTTCTATTTCTTTTCCTACTTCTCCTCCTCTATCTTCCAGTCATTGGTGGCATTCTGTTACTTCTAAAGTGCAATATCCTCCTTTCAGAGCTTTGCATTATCCAGGTGCTGTGATCTTACACTGCATTTGCTAGAACATAAACATAAATAAATCTGTAATTAGACAGGGGCTCCCTTACCCTGTGTAGAAGAAACTGGAGGATTTTCATGACACACTCCCCATGGTGAGATACAACTCCTGTCACAGGAGATCACTCTCCATTAAATGTAGTTTACAAAAGCAAAGTAAACACAGACGACCCAAATGACTGCCATCCTTGTGTGCTCAATAAATTACTGGCTTTACTGACTGGATTAACATAAGCCTTCAGGTACAGAAAAAAAAGAGTCCTTGAATCTCCCTGAAAATCTGGCATTGCAGGGATTTTACATTTGAGCCTAGGATCCTCTGCAAAAGTTTGTTACCCTTTATGGAGAGAGAACCTTTTACTCGTTTTAGTGAATGTATAGTCCTATTCCTTCGCCAGTAAAACTTTTGTAAATGTAAGATTTCACAATAGAAAGACATTCTTAATCTCCACAGAATCCTGAATATCACCTGCATTTTTTTTTTTTATTCTTCATTGACCTATCTTCATCCAAGCAGCTTCAAAGCCTGTATTAACAATTAACCCCTACCTCTAGATAAAATTGAATATGAATATTAATTATTTAGGCTAAAGAAAGTGATTTTCTTGATTTATGTGTGGTTTTCTTTGGTTGTGAATTTGTTGTTGGTTGTGGTTTTTTTCAAGCTATACTCTGGCAGAAAAAGGTTTGACTGACATGCCTTTGGAATTAGGGTTTTCTTATTTCAAGAACAGCACTTGTACAAAGCAGAGCACAATGAAAAACTGTTACAATATTTATTTGAACCTCTACATTATTCCAGATAACTGTTAACTTCACATTTGAAACAAGTAAAATATGATTTATCTGGTAAAATTTGAGCTATGACACTATGAAAACATTTTGAATAAGGCATCTTCCACGACACAGATTTTCACGTGTTGCAGATCTGCTTCGACAGATCCATGATCTGCCCTTGTTCTAAGGTTTTCTAGGGTAAGATGTTTTGTAGGCTACGGTAAAACAAATGATGGGCATCATATACCTCTGCCTATGCTATGTCTAGAGCACTCAGGCAGCAATACATCCAGAATATACAAAAAATAAGGATAGAATGCAGTCAGTGTGCTCAGATATTTCAAACTTCAGCCTACTTTTAATGTGAGTATAGGGATATTATTTTTACAGTTTGAAAAGCTGAGGTATAGTCATCAGTACCAACTTTGTAATGCCTCCACTCTGACTGAACTGCCAAGGCCAAAATGGTCTTTAAGAACATGTAAATATGTAGAAATTGCTATAATGAATCAAGGCTCTCTCTATTTATTTCATCTTCAATAGTCAGGATTGAATACATCAGAAAAAGATACTAAAATCTCTATCGAAAAATCTGCCTAAAGGGAAAATTTCTTCTGAATTCTTATTAGATAGTTCCTAGCTTATATCTGAATGCATGAAGATTTATAGCCCTCACTTTTTAATCCAAACTAATGTAACTTGACTCCTACTTAACTCTTGGCCTTGCTTATGCCTTGGAGCAATAAGAGCAATGGGTTTATTATGCACTAGGTAAAATTTTTTCCCCTTTTAGTATTTTTAGATAGTTTTAAATGGAAAATGAAAGTGTTCCTATGAATCCTCATTTTTCCTATTCTGAGGCTTCCTCAGATTTACACTAATCTGATCACTAGCTAGTTTTACAGTAAAATTATTTGTGCAAAAATATAAATTTCATAAATTTCACAAATTTCACAACTCTCTATAATGAATAATGAAATACTATTTATCTATAATCTTCCTTCATTATATTTAAGCTGATTCAATGCTGAAGAAAAGGACAAGTGGCATCACTATAAAAAGAGGTATGATACCATCTTTTCTGTCTTGGTTCAAAACTCAGAACTAAACCTGGTCCAAAGTTGAAAGACTAAAGGGACTAGTGAGTGTCTCCATAACTAAGACCATACCCCAGCTCAGCTGCAGGCTTATTAGTTAGTCTGTCTTTAAAGTTAATTTAAAGACCAGAAATCTGACATTAAAAGCATTATGCTTCCTAAATGAGCTAAGAAAATCTGGGCACATTGTTCTTAAATTAGTACTTACTGACAGTTTGAAATGCTGTCATATATAAGTCCAGGTACATAATTTCTCTCTAATAATTTAAAATATTTTAGAGGTCCTTTCACTTTTTCTATAAGAACTCTAGAAAGCTTAAACAACAACCGAAGAAGATTTGCTTGTAATTCACTATCTGGAAAATCCACTAGTTACCCTTCCATGAATAATGTGTGTGTTTATATCACACTCTGGCTCAAGTTTCCCACAAGGTTCACAAGCCTCTTTTAAAGAAAGATGGGAGCATTTCTTTTTGCAACTGATTTAATGAAAAAACCTAACAATGTACTCCTTCCATGTATACAAAAAATAAAAACTTCCCTAGTCAAGTTCAGTACTAAGCTCTCTTCTCACCACCTTTCCTAGACAACATCATCACTGTCATTGCCTCTATGACACGTACATTGCTTTTGAATTCTCTGAGTTCTCTGCTCTCTGATATTTCAAAGAAAACAAATGTCAGTCAAACATTGCTGCTGAAGACTTTACCTACTGCATGTCTACTACCAAAGCTACTATTTTTCAGTAGTTGCCAAAGCAATATGTAAATAATTTTATTTTGTTTCAATGCTGAAAATTTAGGATATGCTTATGTCACAGCCAAACATAAGAACAATATGTTGTTTCTGAGTATATTCATCTGCTGTTTTTTCTTGAATTGTTGTCTTTTCACTAAAACATCCTTGATTTGTTTGTACAACTGTAGCAAAGAGGAATCTTAATGACTGCAGTAAGACAAACTAAGAATATAATTGATACACAAGTCAGTGCAGGATAAAAATTACTTCCCAGCTTCTAGAGCTCCACTGCTCAGTTATGATGAGATGCAGGGTAACGAAACACTATTGATAAGTCTTTAATATTTTAACTTTATACACTATTGACCCCAATGGATCATAAAAGCTGGAATAGTAGCACTGTTTAGTAATCCAAATGCATGTTTAGTGTCCTTAAAAATCAGACTTTTATGTCTATTTTTTTCCCAGTTACTTTTACGTGTCTTCAGTTATTTCAGTTTGCATATACACACATGCCTGTGCATTTAGTTACCAAGCCCATGATAGGATGATTGTTGAAAATAAGGGATTTTTTTCTACCTTTTACCAGAAGCTGTGGCAGGTGGTGCTATGATTTGCAATACTTCCTCTCCTGTCTCTGACGGGTGTTGAGCAGATTAATTAGTTCATGTCTGTACAACAGTTTGAAAGCAGTCAGTGCTATATAATTAGTCCTAGGTATAACTAGAATAGCCTTAAATATCTTTGGTGACTCTGCTTCAACAATTTCCCTTATGTTACTCTCTAATTGACCTTGGTCTTCTAAGAATTTTCTTAATGTCTAATTTAATTTTCACATTTTATGGATTTTGTTCACAGCACAATGGTTGGCTGAAAATTTTCACCTCTTTAAAAGATATTTTTCAAATAAGAAATACCCAGAGAAAAACTGGCTAACCTTAGCCATAAATAGCAATTGAAAGATTTCATATTATAGCAAGCATCAGAATCATCTCAAATATAGATTTTAGGACATAGACACAGGAGATACTCTATATCATTTATCAAAAATCTAGCACTCCAAAAATATTCAAGGTTTACTACACTTTTAGCAAACTCTTTGCAAGTTAGAGAAGGTTAGTTTCAATTCCATACTTTGACATACTTCCTCAATGATTTTTTTAACCTTTCTCAATATACTTAATAATCCTTTTACTATGTAAGTATTTAATCGCCCTCACCTTACCTTTTTGATAACTTGAGACGTTCTTTTTGGTGGAAATTCTTTTATGATCCTTACATATATGGCATATTCGTATGCAAATATGAACGTAAATATTTATATAGTCAAATAGGTTTACAGTAATTTAGCATTGGATTAAGGAAATTGACAATTTTTTCCCGAAAACGTGGCTGGCAGTGAAATTAAAAATCTAAAAGGAGACCCAGACTTACATGCAAGATATAGAAGTGGCAAAGACATGACTTTCACCTTTACTTCCTGTCTTGTCCTTGGTGCAAAGGTGTTGTGGTGGTTTGAAGAGACTGAGTTGATGGACAGGGTTTTAGACCAATCGCTTCTCACGATTTTGCATAAAAAAAGGCACTGGTGAGGGGCAGTCGCTCTCTTCTTTTCCGGTCCCTCAGCCGGAGGGATGGCGGGCCCAGGCCCGCCGGGCCCCGCTGTGCCGGGCCGAGCCGAGCCGAGCCGAG
>VWZT01003745.1:845314-859231 GCA_013397055.1 Pachycephala philippinensis | reverse complement strand
TTTAATTCTGTTAGTAATAAACTTCTTTGTATTCTTTGAAGTTTTGAGCCTGCTTTGCCCTTCTTCTAATTCTTACCTCACAAAAAAGTAAAAGATGCAAACTAAGCCACCACAGGTGTGTAAAAGTGTTCTCCCTTGACACATTTGTGAACACAAGAAGCAGCAGACAGAATATCCACTGTTCTCTGGTCTATTTTCAGGACATCTGACCCAGTAAGGTATCCTCCTCTGTTTCCAGGGTGAAGAGTTCCTGGGGCCAGCAGGGGCAGGCAGGTAGGCAAGCAGGCCAGGGGTTTTTTTGATGGACACGCAGTCTGACAGTGGAGCTGTCACTTGAGTATTTATTTCCTCCTACTTGCTGACTGCTGGTCTGTTTGAAAATCCTCTGCATGAGCTGTTTCTGCCTGTGTAGCTTGATGCTTTCTACAATCCTGTACTCTCTGCTCTGCTTTCCCCCTAGCAATATTTCCTGTCAATCTTTTCTACGTTTCTTCAACTAACCACTTCCTGTCAAAATCTCAATAAGAAATAAAAAGAAAATGAGTAAACAGAAGCATTAACACTTTCCCCCCCCATGTGAATACTGTACTTTCTTTTTTTCTTATTTGTCTTTGCTTTTAGAATAATTTTTTAGTTCTTGTTTCCATAGATTTCTTATTTTGCCACATTTGCAATCATGCATACCAGAAGGAGGGAGGAATTTCATCGCTAGCCTCAGGCAAATTGAAAGTAGAAATGCTAAAGAACTGCAGTGTGGTACAATCATCAGCTGTACAGAAACATGCAGAGACATTTGATCTAACTACAATTATGAGGTAAAAGTCAATACTTTGATCTAGGGAAAGTACCACAATCTTCCAGGAATTTCTGCACATCCTTCTTCATTTTAATAAAGTTCTAGAAAATATTGCAGAAAATAGTAGATTAATCCTAACTTTTTTTTCCTGTCCTTGAAATGACCTACACCAAAGAAAAAATATGTTTGAATTCAATTCAGTTAAAGATTTCTGCTGCAACTGCAAATAGTGTCTCTCATAGTATAGACAATCTGGGTTTCCTAGCAATAAGGCTTCTTACAAGTTACTGAGGTTGTGGGCAGAGAAAAGATCTAGGCCCTTCTAATAGAGCAGCTGTTCAAATGTACTGTCTTATTTCTCTACTTTCTCAAGTGCCGCTGAGACAGAAAGCCAGTGAAGTTGTAACAGATAAGCTCATATTTAATCAAATTTGATGGGGCTTTTCAAAAGATAATGAAACTAAAAATGTTACCACAAATTTATACTCTAAATGGAAAAAAAAAAAGAAGTACAATAATAGATTTTTTTTTTTTTTGGCCATTTACAGGAATTACTTGATGCGTGATCTAGTATGCATAAGTGTAAGGAGATGATTTTATTAAGTTACACCTCCCTGTTCTAAGAGATTTGGCTGGTGTAGGGTTTGCTTGGTTTTGGGTTTTTTTCACAAAAAAAAATCATTTTAGTGTTTTCTTCTTTCTTTTTTTTCCCAGGTGCTCTGATTATGGTGAAGTTTTGATTTATGGTCCCAGAGAATCATCACATTGGTTGCAGGAGAACTGGCTCTCAACCTGACATCCTCCAGGTACTCATTCCTTTCTCTACCTCTCAGTGTTCATCTTGCACCCTAGCACACTGACACTGTTTCTTTATTGTCTTCTTGTTTCAGATATTTGAGGTCACTTAGCAAGTCATGCAGAGCATTTTATTATCTGTGTTTCAGACAGCTACACAAGTGTCCGTTTTTAAACTTAGATATAAACTCCCAGACATTGCATCTTTAGCAGTTCCTTGAACAGAAATTATGTTTGCTTAGTTGCAAACAGAGTTTCCTTGTAGACTTTGTTTGCAAGCTCTTTTTCCTGTGTTAGTCATGTTCCCCTCCTTCCAAATATGTATTCAGTATGACCTCAAGTAGATCAAGTTCCAAAATTATTTTAGTAGAAAAATAATATCAGAAAAATATATAGTTTCTCATAAAAAAAAAACCCACAAAAATCATAAGAACCAAAATCAATCACACTTTGGATAACAGCTTGCTTTGAAGTCTCTTCCAGTTGAAAATATCTTATGTACACATGGGGAGGGGAGGAAGAGGGGGATTATATAGAGTTATGCATGTATTTAATAGCTGTGGTGAACTACTACCAGAAGGAGCGCAGAGAGCTATGGAAATAAGAGTCGCTGCTGGATTTCCCAGCAGTGTAGGAATGCTCCCTAGAGTACAGTGTCTACTGCTTCCCTCAGATAAGTTTTATATTTTTTCAGAGGATGTCAGACTGTGGCACTAAGCATCCTCTAATTATGTCTATAAAGTGGCAGTTTGCAGCCTCTATCTCAAAAGCTGGAAGAGACCCAGGTGGGCATATTACTTCCAAGCAGTATAGTGTTCGGAGTTAGAGTCCCCTGTGATCGATGAACTTGTCCAACCCACCTCTACTCCTACTTCCAGGGCAGTTTGGCTTTGCCCGGTGGAATGACAAATGTCTTCAGACCTACCAAAAGTTATCCACCCTCAGCAGCTATGACAGGGAAAAGGTGCCATTTTCCATGCTTGCCTGAATGCCTCATCTCAGTGTCCATTTGTGTCAGGATTGATGGCTTTGAGAATGAGTGCAAAGATCAAACTGTTTCAATAGTGCTGTGTCAGCCAGTTCTCAAACTCCAGCACCATCCTGAGCTGGGGATGTGCCCTTGGCGAGCGTCCCCACTCAAATAAAAACCAAGCAGAAGTATACAGAGCCCTACAAATGCCTCCATTATTTACAAATTCCACCTTCTCTGTGGAGGAAAAGAAAGAGACAGATTGTCTTAAAAACTTCTCTGAATTCAGCATCTATAAAACTTAGGATGTCTAAGGATGATATAACTACTAAAATGTTAGATTATCAGGTAAGATTTGTTTCATTAGTCCTTAGACATTTAACATTCCGTACAGGAAATTGTAATTAGAGCAAAGGTAGCCTCTAGTCCCATGAGAAGGAGTTGGCCTTCACACAACCAATAGCTATGCCAAGCAAAGGTTGTGGCTATTTATTGCACTTCTTTCTGTCTTCAGTAGGGTTTTACTCAATAAAAATTAACAAAATTGCTTTTGCCGGTATGTATTTTGCATCTTGAAATAAATTAAATGAAAATACGTGGAAAGTTGTCTACCTAAGACTTTCTTACTTTAAGGTATATATTCTGCATTGCAGTGTGCTGAGATTGTTTAAAGCACTAAATATGTTGCTTACCCTGCAATACTGCTTAGCAAAAAGTCACTGGGGACCTAAGAGTAGGAGAAAGGGCTAATTATGTACAACTTTATTGCCCACTGCTTGAATGCTGGTTCTGAAGCCTTTCTTTTGAGCATACTATGCAGTTTTTTTGCAGAGGATAGAAGTGGAAGGAGTGGAGATGAAAGGTTGTTTGATAAAAAATGTGCTCAGACACGGGCAAACAGGCACGTCTATCTTTTGCTGTTTCCCTGTGTGAGACCACTCTTGTGTATCACATCTTTTGGGGTTTTCACTCATTTTCCATAGGGATATGTGCTATATCTTGGTATACATATGTATAAAATCCATAGGTTTGATGTTTCTCTTGTGGAGGTACCTTACTGGAGTAGTCACGAAAATAAGTCCTAGAAATTTGTATTTGCTGGTTTAGAAGTGTAAACTCCATTTGCTGTGTCCTGACCCATGGAAAAAAAATCTAAACCCACAGCATCCAAAATGTGACATTATTAAATACTGCAGGTTAGCTGAAAATTTTATTTCCAGGTGTGATTGTCTTTTGACATCAGCTGAGTTCTTAAATTTTCTGATTTTCTGCCAGGTGACAATAAGATGAACAACAAAGATTTTGGACTTAGGGAGTCATTTTTGCACTGCAGTATTTATCAGCCACGTTGGTGTGTTTTAGTTGGTTGCTAGTTTTGAGAAGATAAATATCATGGAAACTTCTGGCAATTTGAAGTCAATATCTTTAATAAAGTTATATATGACATAAAATTGAACAAATTGAGCATAGCAATATGTGAAATGACATGAACAGTCTGATATTTTTAAGTGGTTGTCAGTCATAGTGTGTTTGGAAATGATTCTATTATTTATACTTTCATTTAACTGATGTTGCGACAAATCATCGAAAATTTGCTACATTTGTAATTGTTATTTCTTCTTTTAAAATATATTTTTTAAATGTCAGTCTAGGTGAGAGGGAAGGATCCATCTGTACATATATCTTTCTTTTCAGTTGTACTCTAAATTTCACAGCAAATTTCAATATTCATGTGATGAAAAATTCCAAAGTTCAGGTCCAGCATACCGAATGAAGAAATTCTACTGCTGCTAGAAGTTACCAAGCTGTAGGTAAACTAAGTTTGTATTTTCTGTTGCTTACAATTTCAGGAAAGAAATGAGAATTTAAGGGTTTGATAACTGCCTCTTATAAAACCCCAAAATGTGCAAGAGAAGAGAGGTGAAAAAAAGAAGAAAAAAAACCATAACTGCTTAACACCGTCAATTCCTTCAGAAAGTTAATGCACTTATTCCGGAAACCTGTCTGTTCTGTGCACAGAATTGAGCCAGTTCTTGGTGCAGAATGAAGTAATTTAGTCATGCACAGCAGTGTTATTCTTCTTTAATAGTGCTCTAATTGACTGGAATAAAACCATACAATATTCATCTAATAAGAGTTATCAATCAGCTATTCCTGTAAAAAGTAAGGATAGATATTATTAATTCTTGGAAATAAAACTAAGAGTAAATTAACGTGTTTTAATTAGAAAATAAATCAAGATCCAGTCCAGAGAAATAAAGCCTAGCTATAAGTATTCATCTATTTCTTTTTTAATCTGTCTTATTTGAATTTCATACTTGTGAAAAAACTTTAGTTGTCTGGAAATCACAAAGAAAATAATGCTTTTATTGTAGTATATATCTATAATTTACACTCAAACAAAAATATCTAGAAACAGTACAGGCGATAGATAGATAGATAGATAGATAGATAGATAGATAGATAGATAGATAGATAGATAGATAGATAGTAACGACTCATTAATTCCCCCTTGCCCAAGTTTGTAATGTAGGAACATCCACACATATATTACAAATTTCTCTATTTATATGAAAGCATACTAAAAGATGACATTCAATTCCTGAGCACTGTTTTGAATGTAAAGGATTCGATCTTTCACACCATCTTTCTAACAAGAGTATTTGTAGTAGCTGTTAAACCATTGGAGTACACAACAGAAGATTCCCACAAACAATATAAGACGATTCCTTCAAAAGGCAAAAAATGACAATAAAAATCCCTAGAATAAATTACAAATAGGTCAGTCGATTCTGACTAAATCCAATGATATGTGGACAGCAAAATAAATATTCATTTCAAATTAGTCTCTAATTATAAATATTACCTGCACATCACAGATACCCGGATCACTAATCTGTAAACTAATTAAGTAGCAGCATCTACATACAAATGAGGATGCGTGCTGTAGGAAACAAGGAAATAAAGCATTAGCCAATTTCTGCAGCATTCAGTGAATAAATACAGAATTACAAAAGTTTTATTTGATATTTATTTTCAGATCAGCATACAATTGTACACGTATGAACACATGTTGGTAAAACTCTACAAAAGAATGGATATAACATTCATATATTTGTTTAAACAAATGTAGCATGTCTCACATTCTTGATGTGGCATACAAATAAGTCAAATATTGGGAAACTCACAAATATAGCATAGCCAGACTACAGGGAGGATCAATTCACCAAGAAAATAATGCAACGCTCCCACAAATGTTGGCAATTTGATTATGCCCTTGAGGATAGTTACTGAATATTTCTTGCTTTGAAGTAGGAACCCCAAAATAGATACTCATGGATGGGCTTAGCATGTTCTGCACATATTTTTACTTACCAGATAAATAAATAAAACTTTGCGTAACTAAAACATAAGGATTAATTGACTTTCAGCAAAGTCAGATGACTTAATGCAAGGTCAATCAATAGTAAATAAATCCAACACCATAGCTACCCAGTGACACATTTCCCTCCACTCTAACTATTTGTCTAGTTGAAACTCCCAAGTGACTAGAGGGAATAATCAGTCAAGCATTCAACTCAATCAAACTTTAATGACGGACATCTATTAGATGCAAGTGCCGCACTCCTCATGGAACACAGGCCATCCTTCAGAAGCAATTAATTTTCTTCAGTGACTATCATGGGGATGACCCAAAACTTGGCTGATTTAATATATTCATGACTGTGATACTTTCCTTTGCATTTTCATGAATTTCAAAATCATCATGCAATTTTCTAATGGCTTCAAAAAGCCAATTTCTACAGAATTTGAACTTTGATATAGTTTGGGGGTTTTTGTCTTGTTTTTTTGTTTTTTTGTTTTTTTTTTTTAATTTAGATGTGAACCAGTCATTATTTGTTGAAACCATGCTTTCAGATGTCAAACTGGATAAATATACTGTATGTCCTTTTAAATCTTTATGAAGGTTATCCTTCCCTGTTCCAAGAAATTATGTTTATGATCCAAACACACTTGTCTGCAGTTCAAAAGTGTGTCATCCTGTTTATTTTCTATTAAGAGCTATCATTGAGCCTCACTGTTTTATTCTTGTGTGGGAAAATACATGTAATGAAGCTCTCTATCAAAAAAAGAGTTAGAGGTTTGTGTCCATTTCCGCAAAAGAGGAGGTGGTATTACTCTTGCTCATGCATTTGTCCCAAAATAATGTGTTTGCACTGTGTAAATAGGTATGCTTAGAACAAGATAAGTGTGTTGCAGAATCCTTTCAAGCTAAGTATGTCGTTGAATACTTTTACTCCTTTCCGATATCTGTAGGAGCAACATTTCACATATGTAGAGCTCCACTCAACAGAATTTGAAACGCCCTCACATGAGAAATTATGTACATAGTATACAGGAGTCAATTAGATGAGTCATTAAAGATGACAGGAACACAAAAGCCTTCATACAAACTAATGCTCCACAGAATGGTGATGACGAAAAGCATCACCCATTTGGCCAAAACTTTGTACTTTGAAGGACTAACACGAGCTTTAAATAACAGTTCAAATTGTCTTTGAGAGTTGTCTTGAACCTTCACCTCAAGCTTCTAAGTTGAAGTTATACTGGAGAAAGACCAACTCATAAGGTCCTTTTTACAATATTTCTCTATCTTTATTCAGTATCTTATTTTTTACACCGTGCCTTCTAATATAAAAATATGCACTTTATATTTTTCTTAAAATATGTCAGATTGATTGGCAATGATTGGCATTGTCTTATATGCCTACCCTAAGTAAGGTACTCCCTAAAATTACCTAAATTCTTCTTTGCTCTGCTGGAAGGTATGTTTTAGAAGTTGAGAATGCATATCACTAGTCAGAGGAAGAAGTTAGCCAGATAATAGTGAGAGCAGATGTCAACCATAGTTTCTTAGCATGCATCAAGGATGTGAGGAAGAAACCTGTGACTCTGGGGTCTGCTGGGAACAAGATTCCTCAAGGGAGAGTCACTGGAGCATTTCTTCAATGCACTGACAGCTTAGAAAACTTCTACATTGATACAAATACCATATCACATAGCTTTTATGCTATTCAATAGCCAGAAGAGCTCTATTTTCTCCAGGCCTATTATGCTTTTGCTACACATGTTTATGACTACCTCAGATTTTCCTTTTAACAAATTTGCCTTTTACAGTATATTAGTTCCACACACTGAGCCAGATTATATTCTCACATCCGATCTTACTGTCATGGTTATCTTGATCTGTAAAGTTCATTTTGTAATGGAAATTTGAAAGCTATTACACTCGAGATTTTAATGAAATCGCTATGGTCAGAAAGAGCTTTAGAGACTGATTCAGTATGATGACTAGTTTTCAATTATTTAAAGAGCAGTAAATAATTTGGATATGTCAGAATATTTTGTTCACATCACTTAAATTAGTTTTTAATTTTATATTAAACCAGTCATGTTATTAAATAATTTTTCTACTGTTCTCTGAGGATGAATAATGATTAAAAAGTTTTCAAACACTTTATTCAGTTTGGGTTCATCCGTGTTCTTTGAGCGGATTGAAAAGTATATATTTTTGCATTTTTTGTAAATTTTATGAAAAATAGTCATACCTGAGCTTGATTACCCTTTACAGCCATTGTTTGGATTAGCCGAAGAGTATCTATTTTTTTCTATGTATACTCAAAATATTTATGATACTTAATGCATACTCTGGGAAGTACAATAACAAAGGAGTGGCCAAGATCAGCGTTAACAATTCCACTCTCCCATTGAAATCTTCAGCAAAATCTAAGAAAGCTCTGTAAGCATATGTTGAAAACCATTAAAATCAAAGAAAAGGTGCTGAAAAACTATTGCCAGTGTAGATTATTCCTGGGGTTGAAGGAATTTGTTTTTCCACTTTCAAATGGTTTGATACACCTGCTAAAAGGATTAATACAAATTTATTAAAAACTATTTAAAAAATAATCCTGCAATTCAGTTCTTCCCATTTTAAAATACTTTTGATATATATACACATTTATATGTATATAAAAATAGTTTTACTTCTGTACATAGAGATGAGTGATTCTTAGATTTTATTCAGCTAAATTTTGAGTTCTTCAACTCTATATTCAGCTCAGTTTTCAACCTATTCCATTGAAATCTTTTAGTCCTTTGGGTCTTGTCTTTAACAAAGCCCCACTTTATGTTATTAATTAGTTATTGTAAACTATTGTTTCTTTATATTTTAGATTTAAAATAACAAAAAACTAATAATTTCACCTATTTTAGCTTCATTTACCACTTTTATTGTTACTTAAAAACTCTCGACATCAGAACACAAAACCATTTTGCATAGAGTAAATAACCAGTTTTCAGGTATTTAGATCCTTTTGTTTCTCATGACACACTCTGTGGGTTTCTTTTTATTTATGAAAGAGTAATTGTTTGTTCTCAAATTTTTACATGCTTCCCAATTGGTAAATGCTTATATTATTGTGATGATAAGAGCCATAAATAAGCATAAAGAGACATTGACGTGATTTTTAAAGAATTTAAGTATTCTGACTTTGTAGTTGAGAGTTGTTAGATCACTCACTGAATGACACCCATCAAACATCAGCGTTTTCTACAGGACTTTTGCCTGTACTCTTAATTCCCCTCTCTTTTCCATTAAGCTCCTCAAGACTTCAATTATCCTGTATCCATCCTCTGTAGGGCACATGGAAGGAAACTATCAGTTCTGAGTAGTGTTCAAATCCCTTGGTTGGGATAGAGCAACCTTGACCTTCAGAAATAAAGCTGGTTATAAATAACTCTGTTTCTCCATGGCTTTGGGGAAAGGACTTTTTTCTATTCCCCTAAAAAATACTGAATGAGAGCACTAAAGAAAGGGATTACTGATCTGTCAATTACTATCTGTGCCAATTTGGGTATAATTTTATTTAATTTCTATCCAGTCCCTCCACCTCTGAGATTTTTGGGCCCAGAATTCTTGCTCTGCTCTTGGAGTAGTGGAATCTTATTGATAAGCCAGTGTTGTGCTGGGGCTGGTGACTAATGACATAAGGTCTCAGTCAGAGGAAGACTTTGCTACACTTGGTATTAGGAGCATCGAGCATATAGGCTGGGGTGAACAGTAGTGGGTAAAGGACCTGAAAAGTTCCAATAATGGTCAGTAGGAAACAGATCTGAAAAAGTTCAGATAACGTGCATAATTTATTATCTCCCTGATGAGAAATAAATCTTTCATGGAGTAGATTTGTTTTCAATTATAGCCTCACAAAGATGAAAGTCTAGCAGGAGTTCCTCAGGAAGGTAGTCAATTTTGGTTTGATTATTTCCAGATTAACACAATTGCCTAGTTTGGGACCAGGTAGACTTTCTTACCTCCTTCCCTCAATCTCTGAAGCTGCAGCTGGTGGTCATAGTTAGATTTTGAGAAAAGGACCTGAAAAAGGGCCAAAAAAGCAGACACTTACAATCCGAACAATTCTGTTTGAGTCTTGCACATTAACATTAGTTTGCTACTAAACCTGGAAAACATACAGTTCTAATTGGAAAAGAAGATAAAGTGCAACTGTTTGCTGACTTCAAGATCACAGAGCACGAAAACTACAAATAATTACTTTTAGTCAATATGAAAAGCCATGATAAACCATGCCTGGTATTATTGGATACTGATAACTACTCTGAAATTATTCAGCAATAATAGCAGTAACATAATATACTATAGCTTAGATGATTCTGATGTTGGCATCCAGCAATAGAAGTACATTTTTTTAGCAGTTACAGCTTAAAATACAGATCTGTTCTTTCAAAGAAAACTTACTTTTGATAAATTATCTGGGTAATTACATTATCAAGAAGATAATTTAAAGGTCATCAGTTAGCTTGCTAACTGACAACAGATATTCCTCAGCAGGTTTTTTATAATAATATGTTTAAGGACATGCAATCATTTGCAATAATTTCCCTTACATTTTCTGAATTCTTACCACGTTGCACAACTACAGATCCCTCCAGTTTGAGGTTTCCGTAAATACCCTTTCTGTTTATTAGTTGGGGATTTTAATTTGTTTGGGGTTTTCTTGGTTAGGGCTGTTTCAGGTTTTTTGCTGTTTTTTAAGTTATTTTTCTGTAAGATATATCTCATGCAGAACACTCTAAAGACTCTGTGTCACAAGAAAAAATATTCTAATAACACATTGCTGGTTCTTAATTATATATTTGTTCAAGTCTGAATTTTGTCAGTTTATGATAA
Source organism: Pachycephala philippinensis (assembly GCA_013397055.1). Lineage (NCBI taxonomy): Eukaryota > Metazoa > Chordata > Aves > Passeriformes > Pachycephala > Pachycephala philippinensis. Next base: position 848,425 of record VWZT01003745.1, on the reverse strand, counting down.
AAAGTTTCTGCCACAGGAAATGAAAGAACAATTTAGGAAACCAATGCTCAGAAATACCAGCTGGGAAAATCTCATAGACTTCACCAGTGTAGATGAGAACAAAACACAGGATTCAGGTGATCTACAGGAATACCGACATCTATGCATTGTCTGCTAAGGTAGGTAGTTTATTTCTTTAAAACAAATGCTGCACAATTATTGTTTGGTTTTTTTTTAATGAGGAGGAGGATTTCTTAATCAGGAACAGCTCTGCAGTAGATTGTCACAGCACCATCATGGAGAAAGAAATACTCTCACAGCAAGAGATTCCAGAAGCTCTGTTTCTGATAAAGTACTGTTCTCAGGGATATCAGGGATGAACTGTGTGAGGTACGATGATGGATATGAAGATGAGGGATGCAGATGAAGAAGACCAGTGCTCTTTCAGTAAGTTACTTTCCCTATTTGAGGTAGACTGATGGAACAGCTTCTAAAGTCTCTGAAAAATTGCTGAAATTCTGCTTATTCAATGGACTAGATAACATGTAAGCATATAAAGAGAAGTGAACTCTTTAAATTCTGTGTGTAGAGTTGTGGTTTTCTACAAGAGAAGGATTTTTGTTATTCCTTCAGTTGCTTTACCTCTACATGCTTGAATATAATTTGAAACAAATTTATAGCAATTCAAAATACTTTTTTTCTTAAATAAGAAAACATGCATATGCTTATACCATGTAAAATTATATTGTCAGTCTTTTTACTCAAAGTTGAACATTTATATGCCAACATCTGCCCAAGCAAAACAGTGAGTCTGGGAACCATTATCTGAGCTGCAATTATAGTATAATCCACCTCAATTAAATACAAAGTTAATTTATACTTCAGTTGTCACAGTCCTTTTGCATATGCTATGACCCTGCAAAATTACCTTAAAAGTTACCTACATAACCATACCTATCATGATAATACAGAAAATAAACTAAAATTGTAGTAATTAAAACCCCCACAAAAATCCCCAGATGATTTATTTTTCATAAACCTGTCTCTGATGTCTTTTTGCTGCTCAGCACCTTCTCTTCCTTGCTCTAAAATGAGTAAATGAGTACTAAACTCCTTTTTAGAGTGTTCTGCAATCTCTTGCAATTGTTCTGTAAGAGTAGGATATTATAAGCCTTTTTTTTTTTTTTTTTTTTTTTTTTACCTAAATGGTTAAAAAATCCTTTCATGACAAAATCAAGTTTTCTGTAAGGATTGATGAAGGCACTTAAGAAACATTCAACATTTAGTTTGGAGTTTAAAGCCCTGTAAAAGCACTATGACACAATCATATTTAGCTCTTTGGTACAAGGCAGTATATTCTTTGTTTAATTTTTTTAATCCAGGCCATCAAAGTGGTTAATACGTCATAACAGGGCAAAACATGCAGGGGAAAAAAAAAAAAGAAAAAAAAGTAGTTATTAGAATAATTTCAAGTTGGCTGCAAGGAACAAACTATATAAAAGATGTTATGGCTGAGTATAAATACATTCCTTAAAAGCATTACTAAAAGCAAAATTCTTCAGCTCTCACCTTGTGTCCCTGGAGATTCATGGGGGGTATTTTGGCTCTAACTCTGCTTAATCTCTGAGTTTTCCGCTTAAATTTGATAGTTCAGACATCCAGTCTGTCAACAATCCTCCATTATTTGAATGACTTTCCTTTTCTTGCTACAGTGAGGGCCAGAAAGCACATCCATAAATCAAGACTCCCTTTGAGCACAAAAAAATCAAATAATTCAGAAGTTTCTCTAGAAAGCAAAGATATCGTTGATGTTAACGCACAAAAATGGGGAGCCAGGATGTGGCTACAGGTGCTGTTTATAGTTCAGCTCAAAATCCCTGAGTAATGTGGTACACAGTCCCTTAGGAGCTCAGTTTTCATCTAAGCATCACAAGGATAAAAATTACAGAAGATTTTATTGAGGCTTGGGGAGATCAATTCCATGAATGTTGATAGCAGCTATGGGGTAGAGTGATAAAGGAAATAGGAAAATACTAAGAGGTAAATAAAAATGGAGGAAGAATTTATTTGCTGCAGAGAACACCTCTGCAAAGGCTCCAGTTCCATTCAGGTCTTAATCAAGCCTCCAGAATGGAGTATTGCAACAGAGCTTTTAAGAAGACAACTTCTTAAAATGGGAGAAATCCTTTTTCCCCTGAATGTCAGTACATTATCAGTGCCTAATTTTAGACTTCTTGAAAAATGTCATCTCAAATTCTTCACTTTTTAAAGAGGGAATGGTTTGTCATCGTGGGTCTCCCCAGGCTGCTTGAAAGAAAAGCTATAGTTGATTTCTTACTGCAAGTAAATTCCATGCAGGTATTACATGTTATAGCTGATGCATGTTTATATTTTTTCACTTTTATGAGATGGAGTTTTAGCGACTATAAATCTTAATTCTGAACCACTTCTCCACCTTGAACACTCAGCTTGATTTGATGTGTTTTTTTCCTTAATTTTCCCCTGAGGTTTCTGACTGACATACAGACAAAAAAGGCAGTGTTGGCTTCTTCAAACATACATCCATAGGATAAAGAATTTGGTGTAACAACTGATTGTTTTTTGAGTTCTGTCCTCTTTAGTCCTTATATAAAGGCGTGGTGTAAAGAACCATGACAATATTGTTTCAGCAGCTTTCAGCAGGATATTACCAAAAGTATTCTGTTAATTCCATATCCTTAGTCCAAAAACTAAAGGAGAACATAGACTGGAGACGAAGTTGAAAGAAAGACTTGTGGATTCAGGGAACTACTTTTTCACTGAAAAACTCCTTGAGCAACGACCTTGAGCAAGTCATTTAATCTCTTTGTTGCAGATCCTCAAAGGTGCTTAGGTGTATAATTTCCATTAATTTCTGTCAGACCAGTGAGGATCTGTGTGCCCCAGTCCTCTATGTGAAACAAAGAGATTCTGCTTCTGTACGTCACAGAGGCCTTCTGTGTATCTTGTCAAAATGTGTTCATTAATGTACTTAGTAACTCTGGTGATGATGGTTCTGCCTAAGATGAAGTGATTTAATTCGCTAATTGCCACACAATACCATTGAGACCAAAAGCTGAAAATTACTCAAAAGGTGGGAATATACATAGATTA
>VWZT01003745.1:823003-845287 GCA_013397055.1 Pachycephala philippinensis | reverse complement strand
AGGAAAAAGACAACTGGACAACTGACAACCCAAGAATTTTATCAGAAAAAAATTGCCTTTCTTTCAAATTTTGAGAACAACATTTCATGTCAGAAAGTGTAAGAGAACTCCTAGCTGTGGAGAAAAGGTAGGGTATTTCTTCTGGGTAGTTTATTCCATAACTACTCTCTTAAGAGGCTAGTGCATCTTCCTGTGAAGAATCTCATCTCTAATATTCACTGTTAGGACCAGAGTATCAATCCCTACTGAATCCACCTAAAATAGATGTCCTTTTTTTTCCCCACAGGTATCAAATAGGACTTGAAAGTATAATTGATGCACTGGTTTTTTTGTTTGTTTTTTTTTATAAAAGAAGGTATTTAAGATGGGATTTTTCAAGGAATACAAGAGAGTTAAGTACTGAGAACTTATTGGCATTCAACAGAAATCTGATTTTGTACTCCCCTAAAGTGTCTTGGAGAACTTCAGTTGCAGAAACAATCTTGAAGCCCTTGCTGACTCAGAATACAGAGAGAAAAGTTTGACGGTTAAGGTTATTGTGGATTGTATAACTTTAAACAGCTTGAGTTGACCTGAGAATTGTGCCATGCATGAAAACACAGTAGATTTTATTGGAGGCACAGTGGGCTCTGCTCCACTTCCAAGTGAGGGTTAATACTGAATACTGGTTCCAATATTCAGAAAAGACAAGTTTAACAGTATGTGTGCTGTTCACCCCTAGCATGAATTAATAGTCAGTTTTGAACACTGCTTGGAAAGTATTCAGAAGACAATTATGTGATTGCAGAAAGGTAAGAGATTACTGCAGGCAGCTTAGTATGACTGCTCTTTAGCTGAAGAACCAGGAGAGTTTCAGGCAATGTCAGGTAGTCACAAATTTTAAGGGTAGCAGCTAAAAATAGAATACTGCTGTTCTTGTGAGTTTGCTTTTTAGTAGAAAAAAGCCTAATTGTACCACACTGCTTTGAATTAAATTCCGCCTAATTTCTGGGGGTTCAGCACAATTCTGGGGTTCTAACAACATGCAGCTGAAAGAGCTAGACTAAGTTAGAGAAGAAAGCAGATTAATGGCTTAGTATTTTCCTTAAAACATTTACTGAAAGCATGAGAATGGATGCATAGACCAATATATGGACAGTAATTACTCAGCCAGATCAGAGTACTAATTATGTGAAACAGCATGGCTTTTCAAACATAAGCAAGAATCCTCCTTCTTACATCATTGCAATCTCCAATTGTTTTCAACAGAAAATTCTACATCATTGATATGAATTCATAGCCGTGGTGAAGGAGTGCTAGCAAAGCCTTCTATCCTTTTAAGGATAGGTGACATAACTAAGAGCTAAAGATGTTCTGGCAACAATTTACTAAGAGAACAGTTTCTGAACCACACTGAAAAGCAATTGCTGCTATCTATTAGAATTGTATCTGTATTGTGGGGGTTCGTTTGTTTCAAATGAACTATTAAAGTTCTGTGAGTTTCTTTTGTCTGGCTGACATTGGTAAGTGGTGATAGTACACTTAGAATGCAATACCAGATTTTATAAATCTCATGCTTTATATTCAACTTTAAAAGGACATGGAGAAAGTTTATTTCCAAATTTTAGTTAAGAACTTGAACAGAATTCATAAAGTTTTAGGTAGTGGAAGCACAGAGTGGTCAACTTTTTCACGAACACTAATTTTGGAACAAATTACAGTGAGGATGATTCTTCAGCTGTCTGTGAGTGAAAAAGGAGTATAAGAATGGAAGGTTATTAAAAAAAGGGAAAACTTAACGGTGTGGTGTTATTAACTTCTTTTCATTACTATTTATCATTATTATTTTGACTTGTGGAGATGAAGGAGTAGCCTTCACTTTCGATAAATCATGAAGATGTAAGCTAATAGCTTCAAAGCACTCATTTAAAGGATGAAGAATTTGAAACAAAGCACTCACATACTTCATTCTCCTTGAAATTCTTAACTAATTTAATGCAACTTCTGTACTCTGCAAAAATAGCTACATATCCAGATGTTTTTTCTTCCCGTAGGACAACTTCTTTTCCAATGAAGAAGATTTCTATTAGCTGTATTTTTTTTCCTTGCTTTCTTCAAATTCTGTAAAATGATAGAAAAGTACAAAAGTATAGCTCATTTCTTAAGTGAGATGTGTTTGTGCTTATTCATTTATCTGACAACTTAATTTCAAGTGTATCTATTCAGAGTGTGTAAGAGACTATCCAAAGGAAACCTAAAGGTAGCACTTAGCAGAATACTCATGAATAGATACAAAACCAGATCTATAAAGATGAATTATATGTGAATTATATACAAAAAAAAAGAAATATCAGATCCTTATTTGAAAATTACAAAAATACAATTGTATTGTTGTTTGTGGATCTGCTATTGTTACACTTGATATTAAATTTGAATTCTGCCATTATTTGTATGACTGCTTCTACTTTCTTGTTGGTTTTTGTAAAAATATATTTGCAAATAATATTTTTTATTTTTGGACTTGTGATTGAGCATTCTCTTCCAGTAATTTCTGCAGGAAGTCTATGTATGCAATCCATAATCTCAACATTTTGATAAGATAAAAAAAGGATCAGAAGTTTATATTACCTAAACATTGGAAGTCATCATGGAAATTAATTTTATGTAAATCTGTCCTGGGGTGACTTTATGATGCTGTATCCCCTATTGTCTTCCCTATGCCGGACATGAGTTCTGTGCCTTCAAGGCTTGGTCTGGGAGAGAGAGGGGGAAGCCAGCGGAATTCTTTTGGCGGCCTGTGTTCAAAACCACATAACTCGCTTGCTCTCTCCCCAGCTCTTGGCTCTGCAGCAGCGCAGAGAGTGGCATTCTTTTGCTTTTTAGCTAGCTTCTTGTTTGTTAGATAAAGCAAGTAGTTTTCCTGGGACTGTGGCTTCATCTTTTTTCTCCTGGAACTGTTCAGCTCTCGTCCAGAACACCATCACCGGGTGTTGAAAGGTATTTGAACCCTGATAGTGTGCCCCAGCCAAACCATCCTTAGTTATTCTTATTAGAGCCCTCAGGAATTCATCAAGGTTACTGAAATGTAAACTGCGCTAAATTGGGAAAGAAAAAGCTGAGAAACAGAATACCAAGACAGCAAGAAATAGATAAAGACTGTGCTGCACTGGACTAGAACCAATCATAATTTCTGAAAAGTGAATGGCAAAGTGCATGGACAAGATGGGGGGACCAATAAAGTAATGTGTGATCGCATGTACAACAGTTGTAAAAGGTATAAGTAGAGTGTTATGTAAACAATGAAACGGCTTCTGCGTAATCACACTGATTCGTTGTTCAGAAGTCCTGAGCTCCTGCAACCGGGAGGCCCCACTCCACGGCCCAGAGGGGCCCACACTGCACCCCAGCTACAGAGAGAGCAGAGCCACACCTACAGAAAGGACTCTGAATCTACCAGGTCTTCTCCACAATGAGAGGTTTTATTATTTGACATGATTCTTTCTCTTGTGCCTGCATGCACCCTGCTTGTAAAAAAAAAAGCTTTTTTTTCACTTTCCTCCAAGAAATTTCTTTCCAACCCTGGGTGGGGGGTGCTGCTGAAACCTGCCTTCTGTGGAGGAGATGTTCCTTCCAGAGCGTTTCCCCCTAATTTGTCTCAAACCGAGATAAAATCATACTAAACCAGTATTTAATTTGGTTTTTCAGAGTCTGGGAATGTTGTTAAGCTATTAACACTTTTAAATCATCATAATTATTTAAAGCACGTTGTTCTTTTGAAAGTAAAGCAAAACTAATATGGCACTCTGTTCATCTTATGTTTTCTAAGAAATTGAGATTATTTTATTTAAAAATCTGTCTTCTAATAATAAATTTTTGTAAAATTACCCTCTAGGAGCCAGAAATGGCCTTACACTACAAGATAGTTTCTGCTATTCTATTGCAAAGAATTCAGCAGTAAACTGGAACTTTTACTGGAAGAATGGTTTCAATTACTTCAAAAAGGAATCTTTTTGACACAGTTGAAGGAGACTATCCCTCTTCTGTAAATTTAAGTATTAACAAGCCAGCTGCAGATGTTTCATTACCTACATGGAATATTTGCTATACCTGAGAAAAATGATTTATATTCTATGCAACGAATACAGGGACATGAACCGTTTAGAGTTCCTCTAGCGAAAAAATAACATGGTAAAGTCCAACGTCACATGCAACAACATGCAGCAGTTTTCACAACAGCAAGGCTATGCATAGCAGTGAGTACATGTGTATCAAAATTCACAGTCCCACAGCCTGTTTGGGAGGAGAAATAATGATCCTGAAAAGAAGCTGATACTAAGTCAGACTCAATAGCCCATAGACTTGACATAAAAAACAGAATGTATCACACCTGTGCATGGCATAAATCTAGAATGATTTCTCAAGCAAATTTTCAAAATGGCATCATCCGAACTCCTTTGGAGTGCATCTCTTGACAAAGAATTAAATATTCTAATTAAACCAAGAAAGAAAAGAAACTAAAATGTTTCTAATTTTTTTTTTTTTTTTCCTGATAAAGCCTCCTCTTAAACGAAGTTGGTAGCATTTGATACACAGAGTCCAGTCTGGCATCTCTGACTCATGGGCACACATGAGTTTTCACTAGTGGATCTCACGTAATTGCTACTCAGAACCTCATGCTTGAATCCACTTCCTCGTTCTCCAGGCTGCACTTCTGTACTCAAGTGTCAATTTATCTTTTGGCCTGTACTGCAGCACTCCTCCTGAGTAATCCAAGTTTTCTTGTTTTAAGTGCATAACACTTCTGCCTCTGTCACTCTCCAAGTCTCTCTTTCTGCTGGAGGAGAGGAGAGGAGAGTAGAAGGGAACACAGACTTAAACCTCACTCTGTATTTTGGACAAAATGGAGTCATCAGAATTTACATCTAGATTCCTGCTACCCAAATTCCATATCATATGCTTACTTATTTTGGATTTTTAAATATGACTCTTTCATTTCTCTATTATTATGTGTTAATTACAGCAGTTTAGAGTGTTTTGTTTTTACTTTAGACAAGAACCAGCTCAAAGCCAAGTATGTTAACTCTTAACCCTGTTAGCAAATTTTCAGTTACAATTGCATTTTGTTCTGCATCAGATTAATACAGCCTATACAGATTGTTATTCCTCATAAAAAAGGAAACACAGTAAATAACACGTTTGATTTCATTCTCAAGCTGTAGCTTTGCACAGGGTTAAAGTCAACTACCTGGGAGGTGAATTCCTTCCATGCTTGTATTTTTTTCTATTATTGCTGTCACTGCCACACATCCTTGAGTCTGGTTCCGTTAATTTGTGGCTTTTTGCCTGAAGTCTATTTTTGTGCACTATTAATTGTATATGCCATTTCCATCGAGATTACAATACTGGGGAAAAAAGAAAAAAACCCCACAAACTAACAGAAAGAAAAAAACATTTAACAACTTTGATAATGGAAAATGAGAAATATCTTAGCATTTATTCAATGATTTTTTTAAATTTGCTCTATTCATTGAAAATTCCTTTCCTTCAAATAAAGGCAGAGGAATAGGAATTGCACCCTAGCTAGAGGAAAAGGTAAATAGGATTTTGATTATGCATGTCTTAGATTCTCATTCATATAAAGAATTATAAACCAAGAGTCTGCTTCTTCATCTCCCTCACATCCAGCAGTCAAGGATTTAAAAGCACTTTCACTGCAAGCAAAAAAAAAAAAAAAACAAACCAAAACCAAAACCAAAGCCAAAAAAATTTCCCGAATTCCCAAAAGCTTTTGCTCCAAAAGACTCCTGCCTCCAATTTGCTGTCAAAAGAAAAATGTCTTCCGTATTAAATTCCTTTTACAGTTTCTTGATCTTACTAACTTCAGGTGCTACTGACTGCAGCTTACTGCCTCAGCCCACCTGACAGTAGAACAATTTAATTCCCTCTGTTTCATTCCTCTCTTTTTTATCTCTCTTCCCCAAGTCCTATGAGAGTCTGATCGAAATGAAACTACTGATAAATTTGTGAAAATATGAGGTATTCTGAATCCAAGCATAAACTCTTACATGCCCATGAGAAAGCAAAGTAACAGCTGAAGAATTTTGGAGGGAACTAAGACGTGGAAATTTGTTTACTGAAAATTAAATCCAGACTAACATTCCTTATTTGCTTTATGTGGCGAAATGCTGCTTATGTGCTAAATACTAGAAAGAGAGGGAGGACAAAACAGATGCATGTACAGCAATGGACACAAAATGAGGCACAGAAGCCTGAAAATACAGAAAGAAAAGGTCTTTGCTCTATAAACGTCACTTTTGCTGCTTATTTCCGATGCAATGCGGCAACTTTCATACATCTTCTTTCTCAACTGTTTGAAAATTATGGCACACGGATCAAAAAATATTAAGAAGTGTTGCTCAATATCTGTAACCTCAACACTAAGTAACCTTACATTGGAGGTACTAACATGACCAAAGTGGGAGGAGACCATCATCTCAGGATGTACAAATGCCCTTTAATTCATCATGGGACTGTATTGCGCTTACTTATAAGCACATATTTATTAATGTAACTTAAAAATCTTCTTGCATGGGCTGGATTATCTGATTAATAAAGAAAATAACCTGTTTTTCTGAAACCATGTGGAGGAAAAAGGGGACAAAGAAAGGAAAATAGAAGGGAGAAAGGTAACCTGAATTATATTTTTAGCCCTGTCTCTGGTTCTTGATCACAACTTATATTACAGTACTTTTTTCTCTAGCATCCATCACTAGAAATAAACATGCTGAAGGTTAACTCAAGAATTTTATTCTGCTTTTTCTTTCTCCTTTCCCTTCACAAGGGCATCTATTTTCATGTTTGTATTTAGTCATATAATATAACACTATATTCTAGACTTGGCCTCCCTAGGAGCTGTAGTTCACCCTTGGAAGCTGATGCCTAAGGTGCTCACTGCCGCTGGACTCCAGGACTGTTTATTTAATTACTCTTCCTTGGTGTACTGCCAGTACACAACAAACAATAATGTAGTTTGTCTTTGACTTTGCTCCATGCTCCTTCTGTCTCTTAACTAACAAGCTGAACTAAACTAACAAAACCGACAAAAACAAAAACAAAAAATCCCCACCCAAAACAAAAACAGGGAAAAAAAAGCCACAAAAAAAGACTTTGAATTATAAATGGATGAAATCTATGACACTTGTGGGAGGAGCCCAAAATACCTGTTCTGCAGAAAAAGAAAAAAAAAAAAGAAAACTAAAAATATGAGTAAATAAAGCCGTATTTCAGCTGGAACTAAGTTTATCTGAAACTAGGGTTTACTCAATACAAATCAGAATTTAAATCACATAGTTTCAGCACTGCAATCCAAAACCTCTTTGTTCAACACTGTCGCCCTTATTCTTAAGGTGTCTTGAGGCATCATTGCTTGATAAAAGTTTTTCCTTTGCCTAATCTTGCCTTTCTGCATGTCTCAGAACCCTCCCGTTAGAAGTGTAGCACTTAGACAAATTTTAAGCTTAGTCAGGAGCTTACTCCTTTTCCACAGGAGCCCCTAAGGATCTCTAACGAATATTCTCTGATCACACTAATACATAGCAGTTGTAAAAGACTATTTGGAAAGATATAGATGAGACTAGTTTTTTTTAGAGAAATGTTAAAGGAAGAGATTGTGGCTAGGAGATACATCCAAAACTAATGTGTAATGCTCTGGCTTTTATGAAGCAGCTTCAATATCAACATGGTATTCAGTCCCTGAGAATTCAAACCCCACCTATCTACAAATTATTTGAATGTATATCTCCTATCTATTGAGACACAGAGTCTTATTGTAATGGAGCTCTTCTAATCTATCAAACAAAAACATTTCTGTCTAAATTGTTTTTATGTCAAAGGGCTTAAGAGTAATCCTATATCTCTATGATTAAATCACTCTTTGAATGAGAGACTTAGTAATCCATGTTTCTTTTAATGTTGACATTTTTATATGAAATGCACAGCCAGGTCTTGAAGTCCTTTTTATGATTTAGGACCTATTGAAACATGCAGGAGAAATTGCAGTGCTGGTATAAAACTAGTAGGAGGAATCATTTCCTACTGTTCAAATTCATGAGCTCGTTCTAAGGGAGTCTTTCTGTTAATGCTTCCTACTGCTACACATAATGCACTGAAAAACAGTAGGCATTAGCTTAGTAAAGCTATTGTGAAGTATTGCCAATGACTAAATGGAAACAGGTATAGATCGTCCCTCATAATGGCATTACACCAAGTTCTGTATTGCTTTATTCCTTTGCATGACCTCCTTCAATTCAGTGGAGCTCTCCAGCTATAAATGTAGGGAAAGGCGTGTGTATAGTAACACTGCCCTGTGAAAGTGCAGCTGCTGGAGCTGAATGCCAAGCATTCGCAAGCATTGAGAGCCACTGAATTAAAGGTTATTTAGTTCTTTAATGGACAGAAAAATTGAGAAAAATTGTTTTATTGTTACTGACTTTTTCTTCTCTCCCACCCATTCTTAATCCAATTTTAAAGTTTATTAATTTCCTTAGAGTACCCCCAGATCCTGCTATACTGTAAGATATTAAAAATGTATGTGACTAATTGGTAGAAAGCTCTTAATTAAAATAAGTTTCTGACAGACTCACACAAACAAAGGTCAGAATGCTCTGCCAGTTTCAAAGCTTTAATCAAAAATGACAGCAAATGTACCATACATAGGAATGAAAGAGCACAGAACAGATGTGGGGCCAACTAAGGCGTTGCTTTGATCATGATCTACAGGACTTGGTGGGAGGGGCCCGCTGCTAAGAAAATGCAGGAAAAGCAAATATCATCCTTAAGGAAAAATGCCACTGAAATGTCAGGAAGACTAGCTTGGACGTGTCAGTGTCAACGTCTGCTACTGCTAATGATGTCTGGTCAGGACAAAGTCTTTTACAAAAATAGGATGCACAGACTTCTAGGAAATGCAATGCCTTTGAGAGCTAAGATACAGACTAATGCTGTGAAGAGCTGTGTGCCCTCGACTCCTTTTGACAGCAGACACTTCATCAGAGGAGGACCAGAGGTGTTACACTTGAAGGATAAGCTACAAAAACAGCATTTTATTTATAGCAAGAGATATAAAGCGTAGATGAAATAGAGAAAGATAGCAAAGACTGTATGAAAAGAATAGGTAAGTAAATCAACTTATGAATACATATGTCAAGACAATGAATACGGCTGGAGCTGAATAAGAAAATACTCCCCATTGATATAGATTGTATATTCAGGATGGAATTTAGGTCCAAAGATTTAGACAAAAAAAAATTTATATCACTCTATGGAAATTACTGATCTTCCATGGAATGTCATTGAAGGTTGTGCTCCTAATTTCTGAAGCCAAATCTTACCAACCCGTGGTGGGATTTTAGTAAGTTGTTCCCTAAAACTCATGTTTGTCTGAGACTAGCTTTCAGGTTATTCAATAGATTTTTGTTTTAGCCAAATTGAAAAATGTTGCAAGATATGATCCGTGATTAATAAACATCAGTGCAGGTGCTGACCATCACAGAAAATGAGTAGTAATTTACACTGTGAATAGCTTCACACACACACACAAAAAAAAAAACAAAAACAAAAACAAAAACAAAAACAAAACAAAACAAACAAACAAACAAAAAACAACAAAAAAAATTCAGTGTTGAAAAGGACACTAAAAGTGAGGTTTTGGGGTTGCATTTTGCATTGTGAACCAGCCTTAGATTTGGGAGCATGTAAAAAACAAGGTTTAAGTTTTCTTTCCAGTCTCATTTTTTAAAAGGAAAATAAACTTTTGAATGAAGTAAATTTTTTAAGTAATGCTTTTGTTTATCTTCCCTCTAGTCCTTGATAACCTTTGTGGTAAACAGTGATGCAATTCTCTACCCGCACCTCAGTTTTTACTAGGAGTGGTGCTTGCTAGGAATTGCAATACAAATGGGAAGCTGGACCTGCAGGAGAACATGGGATATGTGAACTACAACTACCTTGAAACACTGCAGTAATAATATAAAAAGGAACTTTTGGTGGTTTGGTGATACAATTTTCAAGTTTAATAAAAATTTTTATGATTTTTAGCAAATCACACATTTATTTTCATTAAGGGTGAAGGAAAATATAGCTTTTATTTATTTTGTTGTTTTTCCTCAACACTCTGTAAAGATTTTATTTGCATGTTTTGTTTGTTTTCCCAAAGCAAGGGGTGGCTTCAACTTGATATCCATCATTGAAAATTAAGTTATTCACTAGGCAAAAATTACTTCTTCCACACCTTCAAAAATCACCTAAAATTTAAGAAACTTTCAGCCCATACTGTACCCAAATTAAAATTACTTTTGTAGCCTGTATTCTAGAGATTTGGGGTAATTTGTTCACAATTATGCATTTTTTGTTCCAGGGATAATGTCATGGCAGGTGCACGTGCACCTTGGTCAAGGCCAGCCAGGAATGGAGCTATATATTCACTTTTACTCACTACAGTAGGTTTTCCGACCACATCAGAGACCTAGTATTTTGCAATCCTGAAAAAGTGAGTAATTCAGCTACAGTGAAGACAAAGATCCCAGTCCTAATATTTGGGTATGGCAGAGTGAAGCCTGGGGAAGATTTATTTAACAACCAAAGGGAGGAAAACTGATTATGTCTAGACTTTTGCGTATGAAGGTGATGAGAATATTGTCTGAAAGCAGACCTGTCATAGAGACTTCAGTGTGAATTTATTTCCGCTTGAATATGTTATTCAATATTCTTAGCAACTCTAAAATATCATATAAATTTAATTCCCCTATAATGGGAACCTTTTTTCTTTTTCTCATCTGTAAATCTGCAATTACAGGATATTACACTAGTGGAAAGATTTTTGGCAACCATGCTAAGAGAGATCAATAGTATATCAAGCTCTTTGTGGTATAAACACTAATTGGAAATGTGGACATGTTTCTTACAAATGCTTCTTACCAGTAATCTTGGAAGTCAGACAAAAGGTTGACATCTGAAATATCGGATGAGCACTAGCTATGCTAGATTATAACATACTTGCTAATTCATGTAACTTTAATTGGAAAAGAAAAATAACAAATTAATTATTAGGAAGAATATTATCACCAAGGCAAAAATCTGGTACACTACAAAGACACCATAACATCAATACTTGGAGAATAATCTCAGCTGTCATGGATGACACTAGGAAATTAAAGATTTAACTCCTGCCAGGAGACACTGAAATCATTTTAGCATCAAATGTGATAGAAACATCCCTAATGTCAAGTAAAAATGAACCTGCAACATGACCCAATCACAAAGGTTAAGTGACATATACTGACATGTGTCCATGTTGTTCTCCTTAGTATTGTACAAAATTCTGGAAGATGATGGATAGTGGAGGAAGCCAAACCTGCTCAAAGATTTGCATGTTTAATTTGGAATAACTGTCTCCAGGCTGATGATTTCAGAGTGTAGAGATAAGATGCCAGAAGAGCGTGAGATATGAGGTGGATGATGCAGCAGCCCAAAGAGAGGGTAAACTCAAGTGCAACAGCTGGCTGAACTGTCGAAACAGAGAGAGAGTTGTTTAGAACTGCATATGACCAGTAGTTCATTGCAGGTCCAACTCCTGGTCCTTTTTTTTCTGTGTCTTATCCTTTTGCAGACCTCAAGCACAAATTATATGTATCCCACAGAAGGCAAAACTTAAAGACACATCTAATTTATATTAATATGTTATTTTCTACAGAAGTGAAAGGACCCGGAGGACTTTATCAGACATAATGTAGGAAAAATTGAGCATGAAGAGGCTTTCGCAGACTCTCACACAATAAAGAACAAAATTTGTTTTGTGGTCTACAAGCAAGCATTAGTTTTTCGCCTTTAAAGTGCTGATCTAAATAACTAGAATTACACACTGCTTTCTTCATTATTTTTATTTTTGGAGGCATAAAATGTAGAGACAGAAGAGGAAACAAAGAACAAGGAGGCAACGCATTACTAGCACATGATATGTCCTACAAAGCATATTAATAAAAAAGCTCTTCCATTTCAAATGAGGTGTAACTCCCCCACCTCTGTACCAGCAGTCTCTAGTTTCCATATTCTGAACTCTTTATATAGGAGAGTACTGGATGGTGCAAGGAAGAGCCTCCTTCACCTGTATATTCTTTTTTTACAGACATAAGTTGTTGGGTAATTTTTAGCTTAGTTGTTGATAACTTTTAAAACACAGATTTATGTTTTATTTTATCATTTTCTGCCATAAAATTAAAGGGGATAGTAGCAAAGGATTCAAATACAGTTATAATTAAGCAAAAATGTATAAAATTCTATAAGCATTTTTTGACATTTAAAAGAATCGCTGATGAAAAAGATGTGCCAGATCAAAATGCTTTCTGAGATTTTTCATAGTGGTACTGCAGGATCCTGGGAAATTACCTTTCTCTGTTTGAATTGCATAAAGGTGGTCGATATATCTGCCTTGATGTACTTTCCCCATACTGCTGTACATGTAGTGTGACTTGATGTGACTATTGAGAATT
Source organism: Pachycephala philippinensis (assembly GCA_013397055.1). NCBI lineage: Eukaryota > Metazoa > Chordata > Aves > Passeriformes > Pachycephala > Pachycephala philippinensis. The sequence goes on along the minus strand of VWZT01003745.1, from coordinate 832,763 downwards.
TAATAGCCCTCACTTTCTCCCTTAATACTCTTGAAATAGTCACGTGTCATTTAGGAACTAAAATATTTTATATTTTAGAATGTTCTCAGTTTATGAAATTACTGTGTTTTAGCCTAGTCAAGGAGGCATACAATTCTATGGAGAAAAGCAAAAGGTAAGAGGATTCGGTGAAAGAGAATTTTTAGATGAGTTTAAGCTTGGAATACAGAACTAGAAAATATTAGTCTGAATGCTTGAAAAGAGCAAGCAGAGAAGAAGAAAAGAATATGCTTTGGCATACATTTTAGCAGATATTGATGAGGAATCTCAAGTCTTGGGAATCTAAACACTGTTTTAATGTAAACTGATACTTGACCAAGACCTCCAAATTCCATTGTAGAAAACAGACTTTCACCATATGTGACTAAAGCATTCCGTGGAAAACATTAACAGGCTTGTTTGCTTGTTCTGTTATGATGTTGTGGTTGTTTTTTGGCTGGTTGTTTTGTTATTTTGGTTTGGTTTTTTGTTTAAATTGCATATTTGAATTGCTTCTTTGAATTGAATATTGCTTTGAGTAATCAAATCACTGTAAACTACTGTGCTTTCTGCTCAGAGGCAGTCCTGGTTCCCCCACAGAAGTATTGGATCCAGCACAGAGGTAGCAACAAAGGTCCCAAAGCTATATAGCTTGAGTAGCACAGAATTTTTTATTTCAGAAAAAGATATTCCTGTTTACACTCCTACAGTGACTCTCTAGCACTTTCTAGTTCTGTTGCTCTCTCAGTTCTAACAAAAAAAGGCCTGTAGCCACATGTTACAGAGGTCATGTGTTTCAGTTCATGGTGTTAATGTTTCTACTTACAGGGCACTTGTAGTGGGTTGGTGCTGGCTGGACACCAGGCACCACCAAAGCTACTCTATCACTCCCCACTGCAACTGGGCAGGTGAGAGAAAATATAACAAAATGTTCATTACTTGAGACAAGGTCTGGGAGAGATCACTCAACAAATACTGTCACAGACAAAACTGACTAAAATTAGTGATATTAATTGAATTTATTACTAAATATATCTGAGCATGACAATGAGAAGTAAAATAAATCTTAAAATCAGCTTTCCACCACCCAGCCCTCCTTCCCAGCTCTACCTTCCCTCGTACAGCAGGGAGATGGGGAGTGGGGGTAATGGTCAGTTCATCACAGGTTTTTTCCACAACTGCTCAGGGAGAAGAGTCCTTCCCCTGCTCCAGTGTGGGGTTCCTCCCATGGGAGACAATTTTCAGTGAACTTCTCCAATATAAGCCCATTCCATGGGGAATTCTCCACAAACTGCTGCAATGTGGGCCACTCTTCCACTGGGTACAGTCCTTCAAGGACAGGCTTCTCCAGCATGGGTCTCCCACAGGGTCACAACTGCTACCAGGAGACCTGCTCCAGCATGGGATTCTTTCTTCGTGGGTCTACAGGTCCCTTCCCATGGATTTCCCATGAGTTCACATCTCTCTCTCAGGCAACCTCCTGCTCTGCCATGGGTCTTCTCCACGGGCTACAGGTGGATCTCTGCATCCCAGTGGTCCTCCATGGGCTGCCGCGGCACAGCTGTTTCACCATGGGCTGCACCATGAGCCAGGTCATCTCGTCTCCTCTGCCTGAGGCACCTCCTACGCCTCCTTCTCCAGTGACTTTGGTGTCTGCAGAGTTGTTCATCTCCCATATTCTCAGCCTGCTCTTCTCTGTCTGCAATTGCATCTATGCAATTACTTCTTTTCCTTCTTAAATATGTTATTGCAGAGGTGTTGCCATTTCTGATTGGCCCACACTGGGCCAGTGGCACATCCATCTTGGAGCCAGCTGGCATTGGCTCTTCTGGACATGGAGGAAGCTTCTGGCAGCTTCTCACAGAAGTGTCCCTTGTAGCCCCCCAGTACCAAAACGAGGCCACAAACTAATACCACAAAAAATACAGGACTAAATTATGGGAACCTGTGATAATTGTCCTTCAGTCATTGTTCAGACGCATTCCTTACTGTAAAGTCTTTAGCAATATCCATTGCCCTAAGTTAAAACCCAGTTCTGACAAAATTCAACAGCCATCACACATCTTTACTTTCAAGCACTAATGTGAGGCAGTGCTTAAGTTAAAGTTGAAGCACACTAAAGGCAAATGGGAAAAATTAACACATATAACCTAATACTAAGCCAGGCATTGTCTAAAATTGTGCCTTCCAAGTCTGCAAATATTTACTGACAAGAACGAATCTTTAACATACAATAATTGAAATCTTGTTTATGTTACATTTCTGTTGCTGAAGTCACTGTAATGAAAGTCATATGAGTGTATTTGAATGAAATACATGGACAGTTGTTTGTCTGAGCACACCTATTAAATTGCAGTGTTTAGGTGTAACACAATAATTATGTATCTTCTGAACCAATAAACAATATAATTTATACTGGATTCAAAAGTGCAAGAAGAAAAAGCTCATACAAACCCCAGCTTCTCAAAAGTAAGGAATACAGACTGGTATATAACTAAATAAATTGTATGAAATCGTTTAGCTTTCTGTCTTAAAAATTTAAAGAAAAAAAGAAAATTTAAAAAAATACGCGAATTTCATAAACTAAGCATACTTAGCAACATCTTTGTGCTTATCTCTCCGGATAAGTAAAAAGCTCAGCAACAGTTCATGTTTTGCTATGTTTAATGAGATTCATTCATTGTCATCTCCTATAAATATGTCTTTCTGACACAGTCAATATCATGTTCAGATCAGAGATACGGAAAACTTCCTATATTTGTACTATTAAACATAAAAGTATTACCAGGTGCTGTTGGTAAAGGTAACTGCCATTGCTAAGTTGCCATGTTGATTACACTTGAGCAAGAAAAAACAATGAAAATAAAGTGATCTTCTGTCTTCCGAAATAAGTTTCAAAACTTCAGATTGGCAATATTTCCTTCTAGGAGAATGAGTTTCCCCCTTTAATGTTATGATCTTCAGCTGTAACTTTGTACTTCTTGATAAAGGCGGTGTTTTTTTACAAATGTTCATTATTTTAATATTTAAAAAAATTCTCCTTTTTTCTATATCCCTCCACTCACCCCCTTCCTGTAGGACATATTTGCATTTGTAAAATTGCAACTTTCTCGGAACCGAGAATTTGACATTACAAGGGTGGTCTATTAATTTTCATGTCAGTGATACAGACTTGTTTCAGCCCTCTTCCTCTGTAATTTGTATCCCTAGTGTGAACTACACTGCCAGTAATGCAGTAGAAAGCACTAAGTACATTTGAAGCTTGTGCAGAATTCATGTTATAAAGAAGATAAGAGCTTCCAAGGGAATAATTGCCTCACTACAGGGACTGCAAATTGTTTGGCAACTGGTCTTTGTGTTGTCCTTTTCTTTCTTGCAATTGGTTGACATCAGTACATATTAACAGCAAAGCTGATCAGCTGCAGAGCCAACAGTTTCATAGACATTCATTTTTTTTTCCAGAAGGTATTTATAGCAAAAGAATTGAATGGCTCACAGAGTGCTAATGAGATATAGAGTATTTGCACTTAAGTACTCAAAGTAAATTCTAATCTAGGTTTTAAGGACACATTTAGAGTATTTCTTCACACAATTTCTATTATTTCAGTGAATGTTTTTCTCATAATCAACTGTATTAAAATAGTTAGTGCATCAGAACAACACACTATAATCCTTGAAATATATTTGGGAAATTATAAGCAACTTCTTACCAAAAAATAATAATTTGTGGAATAAAACCACAGAAAACAAAATTAGAGGACAGGAGAGAAGAGGGTACGACCTGTTGGCTGTCCCTGACTGTGTTACTGAATGGTATTAATGCAGTGACAGCTCAATGACTCTTGCAATGAGATTATCTTCTGTAACCTTTAAAAGTCCTGTTGTCCTACTTATAATGTGGCTTGATAAATCAACTTATGTTTTAATTGAAAATACTTATAAGCATTGTAAATAATGTGTATATGCATGTAGGAGTGTGTGTGTTTAGTGACCACTGAATATGAAGAAAATTGTACTCATCCAAAACACATCATAGTTTTTTAAAATCTCTTCACTTCACTGAAACATACTTCATTTCTACCGAAAAACCTGCTTCCTCAGGTATGGATTCCTGCAATTATTTCATGCTGATAGACCTCTACCAAGACATGAATTTCACTGAAAATATCTACTTTTAATCACTGATGTCATGCAACAAGACCGAATCTGAAATTTAACTGAAAAATTATATGTAAGATATAATCCTCACTGATTTTTCATTGCCTGCCATATGAGGATGTTTATGACGTGCACCCTCAAATGGGTACATCAATTCTGTAAACACAAAGTAAGTGTTATGCCACCACGTGAGATGAATGGATAATATCCCACTCTACTAGCACAGTTAAATCTCAATGAAGTGCAGTTACTTTACCCTAACTTATGGACAGACCTCAGGAACAGAAATCTGGAATCTACCCCTCCTGTGAGCACCTACCAAAGGTGTCTCTATGCAGAAGAAGAGAAGATTGAATCAGGGTTTAATCAACAATTGTTTTTCTGACAAGATATATTATTTTATTTCTGATTTGATAATAATTTAAGCTAGCAATTCAGGAAGTATTTTCAGCTAATGATATACTAATTCACAGGCAACTGCAGGATAGCATATGTGTTCAAAGAAAGAAGAGAATTCGTGTTGATTTAATTTAACCAGAGATCTGAGTACCTAATATTTTAGTTTCCAAAAGCATGGAGTTTGAATCAACATCTAATTTATTCCAGTTCCCTTGCTTTATTGTCCAGTTATGCCCCTTACCATGAGACACCAGTACCCTCAACTTCTGTCTGCAGAAGAGCTGCTTTTGTAGATTATCTGTCTGCATTGAAACCCATAAAAACCAAACCAAAACCAAAACCCGGACAGACTGGCTATTGCTAGATATTGAGAAGTGTAAATGATAAGTGATCTGATCATTACAGCATATATCAGTGTTTATGTGTACTGAATAAATTGTAACCAATAGCTGTTGTCATTTCTCTTTAAGGTTTTACTATGCAACAGACAACACAGNGAAGGAAGGAAGGAAGGAAGGAAGGAAGGAAATGGGTAAAGGAAATGAAACAAAATGTGCTGGGAATATTTTTAGATTATCTTTTCATCATCTTTAACAGACGGTCTTCAAGGGTAGGTAATCAGAGCAAACTCAAGCAACAAAGCCTTGTGACACATATTAAGCTACAGTTTCCTGACAATCAGATATGCTCGTACGTGTAACAGTAGAGTACAGGCTCTGGGTGATCAGTTCTGCACACTAAAGTCTGAAATGATAGCAGCTCCACCAGCTCTTTTCAATGCAGGCCTTTTTGTTCTTTTCAAGCCATTTCCATTAGGCTGGCAGATGTGAGCAGCTTTGTTAGCTCATTACGCAGTTCTGCACCAGTAGCTGGTCATTTGCATAAACAAATGGCATCTAGTGTGACCTTGTTCCTGTAGAGTCTCAAGATCTTCTTTTTTATATTATTCGGTGGAGGGGTGCAGGGGTTGTTACTATGGTCTCATCCTTATTCACTTCCACACTTTTTTTTTTCTGAGGTCCTTGATGTGTTATTGGTATGGGTTAGAGTTTTTTCTTTACAAGTTTTAATAAATCTTTGCATTCAATAATCTATTAATTATTACTGCTTTTAGAAAAACAAAGCAACAACATTATTGTTAGTGTTTTCCTACCATTCCAGTATTTAATTTGAACTTATATTAAAATAAAAGTCTACTAAATTGTTGATGTTTAAGTGCTCAAGTAATTTGAGAGCTTTTGGATTATCCTATGAATGCTGGTAAAGCTGACAACTGAGAGTCCTTTTCGAGAAAAAACAGGAAAGGAAGAAACTTTGTCATATTGAAGAACTGTGAGAAAAATTTTCAAATATTTGATGGAGAACAACTGAACAGTCCTAGAATGCAGCTAACAGAGGAGCCACCAGATACAGCAGTTTGTGCAACAGTCTCTGGGTTCTGCCTCAGGAGTTTCTGGACACTCTAGGTACGAGGTCAAGGATCATTGGAGTATGCCTGGAAAACTGAGCAAGCTGAAAGGGTGCCAGATGCTGCTAAGTAATGATGTAGTGGGGGACCTACACAGGTGTGAGCCAGAGGGAGCTCCAGCAGCTCCTAACAAACTCCATCAGCTGGCCTCAGCCCAGGGTGACTGGAGCCTTCCTTGCATCTGAATGCTTTAATAGGGAGGGTCAAGGACTCTTTAAGCCAGTTCTCTGGTGATTCCTATGTCAGAGCCAGACCCAGAGCCTAGCCAGCAACCCAGCCATTTGATTTTACTGGTGTATTACAAAGAGTTCTGTATATCTCTACACATGAATTCCAAGCTGGCAGATGCAAGTAAGTTCTCATAAAAAAATTTATGCTAGAATGCTCACAGTGCTTAGCCCATGGTAAATAATGCTGCTTCTTATCTAACATACCCAATGTTAAGAGGGTACTTTGATTTTGCATGGTTCACAGTGTGCTCTGTCAGCAAATATGCAAGAAGTGTTTAAGAGTTATGATTTGTTTCAAACAGTCTTGTTTGAAGACATTTCTTTTGAAGTAAATCTTACATCTGTATGCTATTTTGTATACAGAGCATTACATTTTTTGGTCCTATTCAAAGGCATTTTTTTCTGCATCATACAATCTTTTATATAGTAGTCTAATATTTTTTTTCTCAATTGCTAATTTATGAATAAAGACAGATTCATCATTTACTTTCATCATACTTTCAAGGAAATATGAAACTGAAATATGAAACTTCTTCACTGAGAGTGAAGAAAGATATTTCCTGGATACTTCGTAAGTCTTTGCAGAAAAGTGTTACATTCTTTTAGTGCTCTCGCTTTAAAAAAACTTGTCATAGCAAATTTGAATTGATATTGGATAATTCATAAGCTGTGAATCAATATGTATCTTAATGTAGAACTTTTAAGTTCAAAATGTACAGTTAATAAATTTTTCCTATGTCTTAATTTCCCATAGGATTTAGGAAAAATACGCTTGTGTTAAGAAACAGATTCACTGAGAATGTAGGTGGTGAACATACAAGAAAAAAGGAAAAATGCAAAGACATCATAAAATTGTGATTTTATGTAAGTCAGCACTGCAGAATTATAATCACATTCTGTAGGTACAGTATTGAAAAAAGAATATGGAAAAGCTTTTCAGTAAATGGATACAATCCTTACTTAAACATTACTCGACAATGGACTATTTTTCAAGGGTTCAGTTCACAGAATCCGATTACTATACACTACAGTTCATTATAAATGCAAGTCTAATGTTTAAACTTCTAAAGATCCTTGGATTGAAAAAACAGAAAAGACGTTAAAAAATAATTTCTAGCTGAAGTCTTTTATATAAGTAGTCTAGTAATATTTTTCAAAGTGATTTGCATCTGAGTATTGTTTTATCAGTGTTGTTATTCAGGCCAGCAACACAAAGTATTTAGGCAGTGTTCTAAATTATAAAGAACCTCTGGCTCTCTTTAGCCATGTCCTGTGCACCCTGTCTGAAACTGTTCCAGGTTATTCATCTGAGAAACATTGTGAAAGTCACCCCCTGAAGAAAATGTTGTTCTTATCTTACACCAAACATCCCATTCCTAGCTGCTATAAAATTCATTTTCTACTTTTGGCAAATTCAAGGGATTAAGGATAAAATATTATAGATGAAAACACTGATATTTTCTCTCTTAATATGTTGTTTAACTGAGTTTTTATATTTTGTGTACCAAAGTGACACAAACTTATCTAGCCTTCTCCAAGTTTCTTAAGTTCAAACTGATTACTTTTAGTATTTATTCATCTGAAGATACGCTTCTATTCTGTTTCACTACAAAACCCCCTTCTTGTCAGTCTTCTGAAAACTGCATTTCAGAAGGCTCATTTAAAAGACATAATAGACTCCTACCTTTAATTCTGAATGTTCCTTTTAGTAACCCAAAAGAACAAAAGAGTCAAGTTGTTGTTTTTTTGGTTTTTTTTTTTATTTTTTTTATTTCAGGTATCATACATACATACACACATATGAGAAAAAGAAAAATATAAAATATAGATATGTTTTTACATAAAAGAATGCATTTGTACTGGGTCTAGCTGAGATGCTATCCCCCACAGCAGCCCTCACAGTGCCGCACTTTGCATTGGTAGCTAGAAAGGTGTTGACAAGATGCCAGGTTTTTGGTTACTGCTGAGCAGTGCTGGCACCTCATCAGCTCTGTCTCTCTAACATTCCCCACACAGCACCACGCTGGGGGTGGGCAAGATCTTGGGAAGGGACACAGCCAGGACAGCTGATTTCAGCTCACCAAGGGGACATTCCATGCCTTATGGCATCTGCTCACATATAAAAGCTGAGAAAAGGAGGAGGAAGAGGGGGGTGTTTGTTATTTATAGTGTTTTCCTTCAAGAACAAGTGCTATGTGTGCTGAAGTCTAACTTCCTGTGAAATGGACAGATATTACTTGCTGCTCAGAAGTACAGAACAAATTTTTTTGGGGCTTTTCCTTTGCTCTAATAAAATGCCTTTGTCTTGACCTAAAAGTTAGAGGGTTTTTTCCATCTTATTTTCTCCCCCACCCCAGTTGAGAAGGGCAGTGATAGAGCAGCTTGATGGGCACGTGGCATCCAGCCAAGATCAACCCATGATAACATGTTGATAAAAACACATATAATTTAAAATACTAATTTATGAATAAACTCAAAAATTTAATGGCTGAAAAAATAATAATTATATAACCGCAGAACTTTTATACTCTAGACATTGGTTTTCATTTCACCTTGTGCAGTCAGTTGTAAACTTACGGACTTATTAACCACAGAGTTAATACAAAAACTCCCCAAATGCTGCAACAGTGGAGTGGACATTTCAAGACATATATATGCTTGAAAATCAGGACCATAAATAAATCATTATCGGAGAAAAAATAAAATATTTATGCCAGTAAAGTTATTTTATGGATTGATTATAAAGTCCATATATGTAGAAGAGTCACAGCAATCTCTGGTGAAGGATATATTTTATTCATTGATGATTACTGTCAAATGGAAATGTTTTAATTTATGGTTGTCTGTGTAATTATTTTTTTTTTCCCATAGACATCTGATATGTTTTTGTTCTGGTTTTATTTGTTTCTTTTGTTTTTCAACACCTCAAAAGATAATTAGGACAAATAAAATACATTACAGTAGCTTGAAAAATTAATGCTGTACATTTATCATAGCCAGTGTTTAAGACCTTGAGACTTCTGAGCACAAGACAGCAGCAAAACTGATCTGCAAAATACAAAGTAGTACTGAACATTTTAATCTCATGTTTTTAATTTGATCTCAACTTTATTATAGATTCATTATCTGTAAACGTGCAAGTAAATCTAAGTGCCGCTCTTATGCACAAGCAATGCATTCATATTTCATTTAAAGCAATATTTCCCCACCAAACTGCTCATTTGCTAATAATGCATGGGTTCACTAACTCATCAAAGTTTGTAGTATTATAAGCTCAATATCTTTCAGCTGTGTTGATTGAAACAACTTTATACACAGAGTGTTTTGTCTTGCTGATATATCAGCTGATCACTCCTGTTGCATTTTATACAGTAATAGGCTAAAAGAGAGCACACTTTCAAAAAACCCTGACAAGAGAGAGAACAAAAGTGTTGGCTTGATATATTCACTTAAGGAATAAATAAAAGAATTTCTGCATTAAAAAAAA
>VWZT01003745.1:736749-822984 GCA_013397055.1 Pachycephala philippinensis | reverse complement strand
AAAAAAAAAAAAAAAAGCCTTACTCTCCATACTTTAAAATAAAGATGTCAGTATTTAGTGATTATTCCATTAATACCATAATACTCCTGAAAATTTTATATAATTGTAGACAGTGATAACTAGCTTTAAATATGCTTCCATTATATTAATTTACCCTAGGACTTTTGATAAGTGTTAAGTTCTAACCCTGTATTTGGAAGATTTTTTTTGTGTGTTAAATATATTTTGCCTGGGAAAGAAGAAGGAGAGCAGTAAGTTGTATCTACTTACTTTTAAACATAGACATCATAAAGCAGAAGAACAGTACCATTTTTGTGATGAAAAGATGAACTGTATGTATAAAATTATATTCTTCAGCCTTGGTATATTGAGTCTAAAACCAATTTATGTGCATAGGCATCTGGACAGGTAATTATTCTTCTTTTACCAAAAATAATTTACTCATCAAACCCAAGTAATATAAAGGAATTTAAAAAAAAAAAATGCACAAAAAGAATACATTTGCAAAAAGCCTTTCTTTATATATGAAACTTGACACACCTTTTACCTTAAAATATCATGCTACAAACATATAAGCCAGTCTGTAATGCTGGTAGTTAAAATTCTGCGGGAATAAACAAGATAGTCAAGGCTTCAAATGCTCTGCACCTTCACAGTCTCTCACCTTGCACTCACAAGTACCAGTTGCAGTAAAAGAAATTGCTGTGAATTGTTGTCCTATGGGTAAGCACTTGCCATTTATTAGCACCAGCGCTGTAAAAGAGACTGTGACCCCACATTTTCATGGCAGTCGGTTTCACATGATTTACAGTACTGTGGGAAAAGTTTGCTTTTATTCATGTGGAGGGGTAAAAAAGGTCTGACACCTAATCAAGGTGCTTCATAAGTGCCATAACTAACAAATTTTCACCCCAGAAATTTTGTTAAGTTTAAAGCGCACAGGTTGGCTCTCAACCAGTAACTCTTAAGATAGTGGCATTGACATAAGGGTAAAGCCTGAAGTTCTAAACTTAGGATCTAGCTTTACTTACTCTAGATGTGATTACTGAGAACCATCAGAAAACAGAATTAAATCTGTTCAGAAGTAAAATGAAACCAGTAGTTTTCAGTTTAAAAATACTGCAACTGCTATGAGCTATATGGACAATAGATCCCAAAAGCAGAATATATTTCATTTTAAAATTTGAAATTTATTATTGATGTGCTGAGTATTAAAAATCAAGATTTAAAAAAAAAAAAATAGTAGTTTTTTAAACCTTAAATTGTAAAATCGCTGTGAGTATGATCACATATTAGTACTCTTAAATAAGAAAAGCTAATAATATAGATTAACCTAAAATGGAGTAAGAGTTAGGCTGATACAAGACATACTATAAGTCACTACTTGTAACACATTAGCCGCCTAAAATATAGTCAATTTAACTGTATAAAATATTCTCTCCACTTGCAGGCAACTCTATATGAGTAAATTTAGAATGTTCTTTTAGCTGTTTCTCTACGTAAAACGGTTATTGAATTTTTCGTGGGTAGGTTGTGCATAATTTCTATAAAAAAGAAGATGAAAATTTACAATGCCACATTTGAGGACTCCACAGTAGGAAAGACAACAAGGGAACAAGGAGACAAGATTAAGAAAAGAAAATTTTTAGAATAGGATTTTGTAGAATAAGAGCATTAATAGCTGGAAGGGGCAGATTCACTCCAAACAATGGTCTTGACACAAAGGTTTGTGTTATGGTACCTGCTGAATCCTTGCCCTATCCTAAAAATCTCTAGTTCCATCAAAGCATATTTGAAGATAATAATTCCGAATGTTTACCATAGAAAAATCATCCAGGTACCATACCTTTCCCTGATATCCATGTGATCAGGTAGTTCTACAGTTTTACACATATATGATGCTCATTTGGATTTCTTTGGAAGTCTGTTGGACTTCAATGGCAGAAGATCTATTTATAACAAAACAAAATCCTGTCTGCATGTCAGCTTCATTGAAGCCTGCAGTGTTTTCTTTGTAAAAAATCATAGAATTCCAGAATCATTGGGGTTGGAAGAGACGCCTGGACATCATCCAGTCCAACCCACTTTCCAAGGCAGGGTCACCCAGAGAAGGCGACACAGGAATGTGTCCAGGTGGGTTTTGAATGTGTCCAGAGAGGGAGACACCATGACTTCCCTGAGCAGCCTGATCCAGTGCTCTACCACTCTAAATGTAAAGCAGTTCTTCCTCATATTGAAATGAAACTTGTGGTTTATGACCATTGTGCCTCATCCTGTCATGAAGAAATTTTTGGCTTGTGTTTAAACACTCTTAGTATTCACCTACTTCTGAGCTCTGTGTGTCCTAGTTTTGCAGACCTCTGTTTGTAGATTAGGTAGGGTCTCACAGGTTTAGTTTATAATAAGAGAGCTGATATTAATTTTCATCTAGATGTTACTGACAATCTAATTGCACTTGCTCACCTCACAGGACCTCCTGTGAGCAAGTTTCTCATGCCTTGCTCATAATTTCTTTGTTTTTTCCATCTACCATGATGTGGTGGATTTAGTTGTTACCAAACCTTTCATGGCAAGTATCATTTTCTTGACTGTACTAAGATGTGAAACAAGCAAAAAGAGATTGTCCAAAGAAACTTCTGCTCTGTTATTCTATATCCTCTTTCTTGGTTTTAAATCAATGTGTCAAGCTATTTCCTGCTAAGGATAAATTATATTCTTGAACTACCTGATTTAAATATTTAAAATCCTTGCCACTTTTCAATGTAATAGACTTTTGTTTGATCTTTCTTTACTATTCTATATAAAGCTATAACAAGATGTCCTTTCTCACATATGCTACTAGTTATTTGTAGTTTATTACATTGAATATTTATTAGTGTATTAAGTAAAGATACAGTGTTTTATATTTTTCAAAACGGTGCAGAAAATGTCTCTGTGTGGGTTTGCAGGGGCCCATGCTCTGGTAGCAGGGGGACTGCAGGGCAGACTTTGTGAAAAGAGGCTGGGGCTTCCCTGAACCTTACATAGCCAGTTCCAGCTTGGTCCAACACAGCCACCACAGGGCACAGCTGAGCCCTGCAGCCATGGGGAGTGACTTCTGAGAAAATGCATGACCTATAGAGTAAAAAATCCCCTAACATTAATCAGTAACTGATTTCCCTGCCTTTGTCTCAGCTCATGAGCTTAGTTGAGGCAGGAAAGGGAGAGAATGGCTGAATGGATGTCTTTGACAGCCAGGCAAGGTCAACCCACCACAATATTGATGATAAAGCTTCAGATTAATGAAATATGTCTTCCCTGTAAAAAGAAGACATCTGTACGAAAACCCTCAATAATAGGAGCACCAGGTATAGGATACCCTGAATGAGACTTCTTCCCGTGGACTAATCTAACACATTGCTAGAAACTCATATTTAGAATGCTTTCAGCACAATAATGGAATTCTCCCTTCTGCATGCTTGCAACCCACAGCATCGTTAACAATATTCAAGGAGGAAACAACTCCAACACAATACTTTTTGTCTGAAAACAAACTTACGCCTATTTTTTTGTAATCCTCTAGGAAAATCAGTGTGGTAAAAGACTCTTTGTCTTTTACATAATTATCCACAAAGTAAATTCAGTTAGTGAAACAAAGGTGGCTATGCAATGTTACGAGATTCTCTTGCTTCAGGTATTTTATTGATAGACATGAAAATCATAATGAATTACCAGTCACTTTTCTTATTAGCTGCTTGACTTTCAAATCATTAGAGAACAGCATTTTCATTCTAATCACAGTCTATCATTCATCTTTTACATTGTACGAAAGAAATGCTCTTCCAAATGCTACAAGAAATCCTCTCTATGAACTATGCAGTAAAGGAATACCTAAGAATGTGCCGTTCCTCTTTTTTTCCCAATGATATGTAATGATTACAGAAAAATGGGAAAGCAAAAGGAACCACTGATCTATAAGAGTCTTTCCTTGAGAGAGATAAATGAGCAGCAGCTTTCCCTTTGTCCCACATATATTTGTTCTCTACTATATTTATTTGTCACCTACTGTATTAAGGTTCAAGTACTTCTGTAAACCCCCTCTGTAGTCTGTCTGTTTATACCTTCAGGTTAGAAAGTGATTGGCTGAGTGCCTTGACGGTGATGCCAAACTTGAAATATTTTCTAGGACTGTTAACTGCAACACACTTGTTTCTACTGCTGGAGGAATGCTTAAGTGTCACCAAAAGGCAGTGTTTTTTAACTTTGATTTCAGAGGAACACCAAAGTTGTTACATTTTTGCAAACCTATGTTATAAACGAAACTAAAAAATAGTTAGGTATCTGGAGTCTAAGCATTCCTTATTTTTATGAACTACTGAACAGGAAACAGAAGTATTTCAGACAATCTCCACAGTTTCAGTCACATGAAAAAGAACAAACTATGAGACAAAGTGAACCACACTCCGTAATTAATATACCCTATATATTTCAAATATAATCCACTTCCCTCTGTAAAATATTATTTATTTATATGCAAAAGACTTTTTTTGAAACAAAGATGCCCCTGAATGAGTATCGTTGTTGAAATTCAAAAGCATGCCCAGACATTTTGTTGAAATTCCTTGCTTACACCAAATGGAAATGAAATTGTTCTTGTCCTTTAACATTGTCAGTAGACCAAATGTCACTTAAACCACTCCAAAAATAGCTCAAGATTTCAGTGTGAATTTAATTCTCTTCTTCTCACTCAAAGATTAGCTTCTTCTGCTTAAGTTCTCTCCTTTTCATCTTTCTTTTTTTATCACCATTCTTTTGTTTTGTTTTTTCTTCCCCCCAGTTCCTTTTGAATTGGGAAGCTGTGACCTTTAAAGAGAGCTTCTCTGTCTTTCAAAATATGCTAATAATACATGATTGGAGAAAGTTTCCAGTAGTAATGCGGTGCTGAAAATGTTACTGATAGTATTATAAAATTCAAGGTCGACTTTAAAATTATTTACATGATTCTTGGATGCAATTTCCTTTAAAAAGTAAAAAACCTTTACAATAAATGATGAAATCATACCAGACCATGATTTTTATTTGGAAATGGTACTCAGAGAGGAATGTATTTTGTTAGAGAGCCTTCTCTGTCAAAAAATTAATGTAGGGTCTCATGACTTTGCGATCAGTAACAGCTGTAGGTGAGACTATGCCAAATGAGAAACAAAACCCAAAACATATTTCTGCCCCTACTCTTCTTGTTTTATCTTCATAAAATCCTATTTTCCCTCAGCCCTTTTTTCTGTCATGCTCTTGAACCCTGGGATAATAATTCTTCTCTTGTCCAATACTAATGCATCTCTGAATTCCCTATCAGCAAATAGCTTTCCTCCCTACTGATTCAGAGATTCTGCTTCTCTCTCAGATAACAGTTCTTCTTATACCCACTTCTTATTCATCACACTCTCATTTGTCCCACAGCATCTCTACTGTCTTTGTTTTCATTCACTCCTCACTCTCCTGATGCTTTCAGGAAAGGGAATAAATAACGAAGAAACATACATCTCATTTTTCAGGTCTGTGCTCGTTAGTCCACCAGATGAAGCAGCACAAGTTCAGGTCAGTTCTGGCTATGGCTGATTACTTCTTTGGGGGCTCAGAGTTGTTCAGAAAACAAAAACTATCTGGACGAAATGCAACTCAGCTTCGGAGTTGAGCAGTAAATGTTTTACAGGTCTCTACTGAATGCATGTCAATAATGTCATTGGATTTGAAATTTGTGATGGAAGTGTCGTCTGTCTTTTTTTTTTCTGGATAAACAAAAGTGGCAGAAAGCTGAAAAACTGTTTCCTGACACCCTTGTCCAAAATTATAGACATGTTACTGTCTCTTAAAAAGAAGCATGCTTAATCCCTCTTTTTTACACAAACTTTTTTCCTTTTTTTTTTTTTTTTTCCTATTTTTTTCCTATTTTCCCCTCTATATACAGTTTTGTGGCCTGTGGATCCTTTTATGTCAAAATTTGTATTCAAGGTGGTGCAGCATGCACAATTCACTCCAAACGTCTAAAGTTTAGCAAAATTATCAACAGCTGGATACAGCTTTAGAACAGGAAGCCTTAGCCAGCATTAGCCTGCACTCTACATGTTAGTATCTGCCCAAACTATAATTACAATTTTTAGCATGTAAATTTTATATGAAGCACCATCAGTAGCTATGACCTTCCAGAGACCTTTTTTCAAATCCAATTATTTCCATACTGTGCCCTTTGCATACCCACAAATATGACTAAGTATTATATTTTGAGTGCTCCTATATTAGCCAGGGCCAAAATGTGTATTAAGGAAAGCCATTTATAATATCAAATGCCTCTCTACACATTGCAATGAATATTTTGGACAGAAAGGAATCATTTGCCTTCAACTAACATTTTGCATTTTTTTAATTGTTAGATGAATTCATTGGCCTCAGAAGTATTCTGACACATGACAAGGGTAATGATCAAGGAAAATTAAGCTTGATACTGATTAGGCAAATCAGTAAAAAAACCTGTCTCTACTCTGCATAAATCATTACAAAAAGGTTTGATAATGTACTCAAAGCATTATTTAGTGACAGAAATGTACATTTAGAAGGATAAAAATAGAAGAAAAAGCAGAGGTCATAATTTTTTGAAAGTAACGGTAAGTTTCCTACTGAAGTAACAATGGGAACGAATCTACCATCTTGAAATCTCATTGAAGTGGATAAACCTTTTATTTAAGGAAGATGAAAATTATATTTATGCTGAAAAAGCTGTAAGTTTCAAAGATTAAAATGAAAACTGTGGTAATTTTTATCACCACTTTGGTAATAACCTCACTGGAGTCAACAACTTTGTCCACCCCTGCTGTCTGTAGTTCAGTTTCTAGCTAGCTACCTGCAGGTAGCTGGCTGCAAAATAAGAAAAATTAACTGAGAAACTTGTGAAGAATGGAAGTATAGAGGTATTATCAAATACTGTGATCAGTTTCCCCAATTGTAGACAGCACTGTAGCAAGCTTTTCTTTCCTGTTTCTAGAAGGCTGAGGGAAAGAGCACTAACGAAAAAGATAGGATACAGAACATAGTTTATATAAAGTAATACCTTGAAAAAAAGAGATGGTGTGGAAAAAACCCAATAATTTAGGAAAAACAATTCTTTAAATGTAAGTGGAACAAAATCTATATGATCAATGAATCATGTTTGGAATTATGTAATTATAGGCCATATAAGCTTCTAAAATAATTAAAACATGACAAGACCATGTCACTAGCGGTAAGCTATGTCTTTATTAATTGCATGAATTTAACTTTCAACCCCATTAATACTTCAAGTCTACCATTTTCTGTTATCAACTCACCCGGTGTGAGATTTGGAATAATTCTGTAGCAAATGCATTAATATTATTGCCACATCCAGGTTTTGTCTTCCAGCTTCAAATGAAGATTACCTAAGCAATTCTGTGAAGAAATGTTTCTTTTGAAACTTGTGGCTCTGTGAGCACTGTCTTTGACAGTGTTGTTGCATTCAAAGTACTGAAAGTAAAGTACATCGCTGTTTCAGAAATAGCTATTTAGGATGTATTTCCAAAAAGTTGTTTTATTATGGCAGGAGGACAGCTAAAAGCAAAGGTAGGGGTGCAGAATCTAGGCATTCCCACAACTCATTATCCTACAAATACGTGGATTGCCACAGCACGAAAGCAGCGACTTGTATTCAGGAACAGTCAACAAATCACTCACAGTGAATAGTTACTGTGAGAGGCTTGACATGAGGAAAGTTGAAAGCGACTTTTGTGCTGCTCAAAGACTCATTCAGGCATGTAGGGGGTAAAGTTTCATCTCTCCAGTTTAATAAACTGGTTCATTTTAATTAAGCAGTAAGGTATGGTAAGGCATAAACTGTTCGGCATTAATTCACAGTTAGTGTGCTCCTGTTAACCATGAGGCTGAAGGATGTCACCATCAATGCAACAAGGCATGAATTACCTCCACTGAGAGTTCATTTTGGAGCATCTTATGGCCACTATAAAAATGTTACTATTTAAGAAATATTTTTATTTTTAATCAAAGTTGCGCACAAATACAGTTTTGTTTTAAGCAATTCCCTATTTATTTCATTTTTTAGAGTCTATCCATTTATTTATCAAGGAAGGATTTCACCTCACCCTGCACACTGCACATTTACAATGAAATAAATGGCAAAGGGTGAAGGGAATAGTTGGGTGTTTGTTTTTTTTTTGTTCGGCTATGCCAGCAACTTCATCTCTTTTCTGAAGGGGTGGTATGCAGATTTTTCACAAATATATAAAAAAATATAAATCCAGTGAATAAAAAGAGTTTAGATTAAACTTAGAAGCTGAAAATCCCCAGTGCTGAACAGGAGGTCAGATCCTTTTTCCTGTTTTGCTGCTCTAAATATCGAGTAAATCCCTTGCTGTTCAGGAAAATAAGTCCACTTACTTCAAGGAGCTGCTCTACATTCAAATAGCAGAATATTCTGTTCTAATGACTATTACTAGAATATGATGAATTTTGCAGAACATTTACCTGCTCTGTGTCTCTTCAGCTATTGGAGATTTCATGTGTGTTGTGTAGTGGAACCACAAAGAAGCTCCCAGAAGTTGTGCCACACAGTGTCCCACTATACCCATTCTGAGTTACATCTCACCCAGCTTTGGCCCAACAGTACATCAGTCCCATCACCAAAGGAGGAAAATGAAAGTTGACATTTAGTAATGTAGTAAAAGACGTAAAATCCTTAGTATTCTTTCAACAAAATCCTTGTCTTTTATTTTAAAATATACACATGCTTTATTAAAACCAGAAATTTAATATAGATTAATGATGCTGATGGACGGACAAAAGCATACTAATAGGACAAAAAATAAAAGTTCAGTAAAACTTTAAATATCTTTTATACATTCCTACAAGTTCTGTACTAATTATTGTTCCTTTCATTGCCATTCTTCTTTTCCCTGTGTCACTTTTAACATGGTAAGTACCCAATGAAAGAATTCCTGCCTTACTTTTCATTTTGAAGAGAGCATGTTAGCACTGAGACAGGTCCTAATAATACAAGCTGGCAACACATTCTGTGCATATTACCATCAAAAGTCAGTTTCTGTCATAATATGAGGCCAAATGTATGGAATATCCTGCATTTGGAGCACATTGTGTGATTACATTTCTTTATGTAATGAAAACCAATTAACAACACAATAGGATATGATACAATGCAACCGACCCATCTCGTAACAAAGAAATTATTGCATCTTTTCCAAACATTAATTCAGGATTTTCTTTTCTATATGGTATATGAAAGAAAATAATTGGCACTGTTAAGATGCTATGTTTGCCAAAAGTGCTCTTTGACAAGCAGTAATTCAAAGAGCAAATAAGTTTTTGTATATAATTAGCTGATGGAATGACCATGTGAAATTGGTAAATTTTATTATTCATAAACATTTAATATCTGTGAATATATTATTGGTAACAGTTTTCTATAAAAAACTATTTCTGAGATACTTAAGAAAAATAGGTAAAATTTTTAAATTAATGGTATCAAAATGTAAAAACCAGTATGGAAGTGCAGCAATGTCTACTGGCAATACCAAGGTTTTGTATGGCCAGAAAATGGCACATTGTTTTGTGCAGGGGTTAAGTAATTCGTTTTATCTTCACAGATGATAGCAGCACATAGGAGTAGGAACTTCATTAAGGTAAAAGCTTGCTCGTGATCACCTGGGCTGGAAGTGTCACCCATCAATAGAGCTTGCCTTCATACTGCAAGTTTGATCTGTTGACCTAGTTTTAACTAAACATTGGATTTTAAATTAGCCACAAATACACTTGACTTTTAAATGACTAAACATCTTCTCAGGGAAGAGGGAGGACATTAACGTCTTTGTTCTGTCTTCTAAAGAACTTTCACAAGATCCAACAAAATTTCTATATCGCTCAGAAACAGTTTAAGTTAAACTGGGTTCACACAGTCCTTTACAACATAAGTCATCAATAATTTCTCCTCATCCTAACTGATACTTAAAAAAACCCATGAAAAGTATTAGGTTTCCTTTTTCTGTTTAAACATACAGTACAGTGAAAGGAATCAGTGCGTCTCATCTGTCTGATTCTCACATGGACAATGCAATAATGTTGATGTTTGCTTCTAGTCATAAGCAAAATACAACAGGTACCTTTCTAGGTCAACCTTAAAATTACTGTTTGAAACCCTGATTTTCACATTTCTGAAAGTAAAAGGGTACAAGCAGGTAGACTTGTATTCTACCTATAGAAGATGCAATAACACTGACTAATAGTGTAGGTTGGACACTGAGTAACTGGAAAGTTATTTCCTTAGTGGTGGTCAATATTAGAAGAGATAACTGAAAGATGGTGTGTAGCAATATTGACATATGCTAAGGCTCATGTCTGACATGTTCAGGTTTACAAGGAATGATTTACATTACTGATGAGACTGAGAGAAAATTTTTTGTCAGTTTGCAGTTTCAAATTAAGTGGTTTATTTTAAAAGGTAAGCAAAAATATTTTGGTTTGAGCTAAAATCTGAATGTGTTTCTTAAAGAAGGCATATAAGCAGGCACATAAGTAATACCTTAATGTGTTGAACATAATAACATTGCCTTTATCCTGGTTAGTGGAGGCATTTGAGGCTCTAGAAAGTGAACACTTATAGGAAAATATGAAGAAATAATTTGCAATAAGTATGTTTGAAGAACATGTTAATAATCTCTAGATCAGCCTATTATACTTCATATCTTATTCTAAGATTTTTTTATCAAATTGATTTGCCAGTGTCACTAACATAAAGGCAGAACAGTTTTCTGTAGAATATTTTTGTGCCATTATCACAACAAATCTGTGATAAATACATCAGCTATATCTCTGGTCTTCTAACTTTTCGAATTTTTAATAAGCTTGACTGTTGCTTAGGCAATTTGTTTATGGTAATAAGGGGGCTTGACTTAGTTTCTTTGTTTGAGAAGCATAACAATGTGGAGAAAAACAAGCATTGATAACCAGCTTCATAGTGACAGTAAATAGATATTTGAAAATCTGACCTTCTTTTTCCTTTCTATGGTCATTTTGTGATTGACATAGCATAAAGTATTTTTGAAAGTATATTAGATTAATCATAATTTGTGATAGCAAGAAGAGAAAAGTAGGAGGGAAGGTGATAGACCTGGAAGCAAGATAAACCCTTCAGATTTATGAAGCCACCACGTGAATTTTAATAAAGGTTCAGAGAGTCTAATGTGGCAGAGATGCTTCACAGAGTCTTCACAGACAAATTGCAAATGTATGCAGCACGGTACACTTCCGCGAGGCTGCAGAATAGCCACATTAACATCCCAACATCTTTAAAATAAAAGATCTGCAAAATTATTCACTTGCCATGCATATTGAATATTAATGGCATTTAATACTGCACTTTATTAACCTTTTACATTAGTGGTCAGAAATGAAACACGCTGGGAACAAATGCATGACAGAAGGGAAAAATGTTTCTGACGGCTATTGGGCTCCATTTGACAGTTAATAAAAACCATCAAGTCCGTATTATGTTAGATTAACCAAGATCTGGATTCTACTTGACAAGTCATTATTATTAAAGGCAAGTGGAGGGTATTTTCAAATACACCCTGGAGTGATGCGTGTTAAAATATGTATGGCAAACTCTTGAATGTCAAGGACATTTTGTGCAGTGTATAATGGAAAACTGCATGTAATGTGCAGTTTGGGAACTATTTTATGTACCTCTGAAGACCTCAAAGCATCACAATGAATGTTTTATTGAAAGCTGTCATACTTGGTACTGGGACCAACTGTATTGCAGATATTTATGAACAGTCATCAGTTCAGCAGCTCAGTGCTTCTGCTAAAGGGGAAACAGAGCGGAATGGCCCATCTTTGCTCTTCTGTTGTCTCTTCATTTCATCACCTGTGTTATTCTAACATACTAATTTAAGACTGCAACTTTCACCTCAATATTCTTTTTGAATACACCAAATCCTTCTAATTTTGGTCTCAATGTTGTAAAAGGATTTTATTTTCCAAAAGTTCACCCATTTTCAATTCCATCTCCAGGTTTTGTTCCATTGACAAGAGTTATTTTTACTTTACCACTCCTTTGCACAAATGTTTTAAGACAAGTTAGGATTTAGGGATATATTTGTTGAGAAATCTAAAATTAAATACAAAATACTATTTTCGAGTAGTCTAGGAACTTTAATGTTATTAAAACGGAAAAAACCTAATTCAGTTTCTGTTCTGCCAATTGACAGGGGCGATTTAAAGAACACAGAAACCAATGGAAAGAATGGTCTTATTTTACTATGAACATAAGGGCAACACCAAAGTAGAAGGATACATTCAATAAAACTACGTGCTTGGCTTTAGCAACAAACAAAAGTAAGCAAGGTGATGGACCTAATCATTACTATACAAGAGAAAGGATAGTGAATGAGAAAGATACATCACCAATTGCCTAAATATTTTACCATCATCCAGAGTCTGCAGTCACTGGGGAGCCCCGTTTGGCAGCGAGGACCTGGAGAACCCTTCCTGGCAATTGGGAAAATCCGATGCAGTGCAACCACCTGTAGGTGAGGTCTCCAGATTCGCCCCAAAAATGGGTCCAGCTTTTATAGGCCCAAATCAGTACGTCAAAGTGACTTGATTATATTTTTAGCTCAGAAACTCCTGGATCTGATGGTACACTTCCCTACCAGCAGGGGCCAGGACTTGGCTGAGAGGGTTTTCGCCTAAAATACCCTACAAAGAAGCCTCTCTTCATGGCAGTTGGGAAAGTTTCTTAAAATGATACATTTCTTGCAGATAACTACCCAAGGTTATACAGAGCTAGCATAAACATCTTTGTCATCTATTTTTAGCTAAATAATACTGATGGTGTTCGCGCAGTGCCCAGGATTCATCTTGTAAGTCAACTCTGCTTCATAATCAGTTTCTAACAGAGAATCTACTTCATACTATGGGAGCAGTTCTGTTTTATCAAAGAAAGAGTATTACATCAAATGTAACTGTTGTCACTATACAGAAAGTAATTTTGCAACGCATACTGTCCTATGATGTGCCCACTGTCTCTGACTCTCTCCTTTTATTATAAAAATACTGTAACGCCCAGGTAAGTGGCAGAATAGTGATGAAAAAAAGTCCACAAAGATTGTTCTACATCAAAGAACCATTTGATGCAAATTTTTATATTTTTTGGTTTTCTTTTTATAAGTCCAAGCGTTTTGAGCTTTATCAGTCTTCAAGTCACTGTAATCTTCCAAGGTTTGTCAGTAGAGGATGCTTATTTTTGAATGAACCTTTTTACTTTTTGGTGTCGAATGTCATCACTTTATGTTTGGTCAGGACTTGTTGAAATGTAAAAAGTGGCGAGCAAAAAAAATGCCACAGGTGAAAATGATAAGGAATTAATGTGCAGCTGGTGGCTTTGAGGATATATGCCTGAGAGAATGAATAAAGGGGGCAAGGCAGAGCACAGAAAAGTGCTTCCTCTGTGTGAAAAATGTGAGATAGTAATGACTATTTTTCAATATGTCCGCAGCTAATTCTTGCTTTTATCCCACCTTTTATCATGTCTAGAGATGGACCATGAAAAGGATATTAATATTATTCTCTTCTGTGCATGGTAATGTCATCATATCAAAATTTAGATAATTTCCTGTAATTTGCCACAAATTTTGCAAAGCTGTGATACAAAGCTCATTGAACTCTGCTTTTATCATGAAAAGAGCACCTTAGCTTTGTAATGGGAGAGTAGTTTTAAAAATTTCCAATTTTATATACTCAGTATTATGGTAACAGAACAATTCCCTTACCTTTTATTCATTTAAGTTTTCTCAGAAATCCTTTGTATGATGGATTTATATAGATAGGAAAAGTACTACACTGAATGGCAACTCTTCTTGACTCAATTTACTAATTCAAATTTAGTTTGTTACATAAATTACTATGACCTTTATCCAATAGCCAGTAGAAAGTGATGTAACATTTTGGAAATAAGTGTGCTTACGACAAATTAACACCACATGAAAGTGCAAAGTTGTACTGTACTTCATACATAGTTATAAAAGAATTATTGGGAATCCTGGGGAATAGGAAGTCTAGATTCTCTGACTGTGCAAGCCTTGTAGATCCAAATTTCTTATAGTGTGCATAAGGCTCTTAAACATAATCCCTTCTTTAGCAGGGAGTTGAACTAGATGGTCTCAGTGGCCCCTTTAAACTCTACACACTCTGCACGATGCTGTATTATAACACAGTATTAATAACTTTTAGTGAGACCTGACTTTGCTGTTGTCCACATTTAGAAATGAACTGAAGGGTGTACATTTAGGAATGGTGGACACTTAGTCTTCCTTTTCTTATCTGATTTCCAATTTTTAACTAAGCAGAATTCTCTGTAACCATGTGTAACATTAGTATTCCTAGGTAAAAAATGTTACCAGTCACGTTGATATAGGAGAAAGAGTTTAAAAAGTGTTTGAAGAGGATTTATGATTAACCCCAAGATAATCTTTATCAATCCAGAAAAATAGTATTCAAGGTTATGACTCTAGGAATACACAGAGATACACAGAGACAAACCATTTAGTCTAAGACCTTATCTCCTGTAATGACTCACAATATGAGTCTTAGAGAAAAAAACAAAGCTCAGAAGAACTCTAGAGAGATCACTCATCTGAATTTTCTTGACTGATCATTTAGGAACTTTAGCATTCCTTCTGGACAATAATATTTACTTTCCTGGAAGTATTCCCCATGAGGTTTTTTTTTTTTGTTTGTTTGTTTGTTTGTTTTTCCTAATGTAAAAAAAGAAAAAAATTCTTTCGTTTGTTTCTAATCCACTGATAAAATTATCTCTTTTCCCGCAGCTTCTCTGTTATGAGAAACAGAAAGTAATCGTTCCTTAGTCACAGTTTCCTGATTGGCATGGTTTCACATACCTTTGAGAAAGCCTCATGTTCCAGGCTAAAAAACTTCTCTTGTGAAAAGTTTACTATACTTTTAATAATCTGTCTTGCCCTTCTTTGTTCCCTGTTTGTTTTACTGAATTGTTATTTTTAGGTAATCAACCTGCATAAATACGGCTTTCAGGTATGGCCACAATACAAATTTGTAAGTGATATAGTGACACTTCACAAGTCCCTTCAAAAGCATTCCTAGCATTCTTTATCATTAATATTGTTTAGTTCTCAGCAGTACTTTTTTTTCAACAACGTATGGAGAGTAACTCCAAAACATTTTCCAGGCCTTGATAATTGAATTAGGCCTATGCTGTCTGGGTCTATATCCAAAATTTTTAAAGATATTTTGTGTGTGTTCCTGTTCATTAACTGTTGTTGGTTATTAGGTGCCAGTAGAATCATGAGATAGTTTCTAATAACATTCTTATCTTTGCAGGTTTGTTTTCTTTGGTTTTTTTTTTTTTTTTAATTGTAAAAATTGTATTATTTCAAATATTTTTTCATAGTTAGAAACCATTTAGATGTCAACATCCACAATTTATTCTGGATCACACAGGCGTTTTTTATAAAGTTCAGTTTTAACTACAGAACTTTTTGATATTCTGCTGGTGATGTATTTTATACATAAACACTGACTGAATACTCAAGTTTTTTCTGGTCTTTGTTTCTTGTATGTGGACAGTTATTAATTCATAAGTATCTTCATTACTAATTGACGTTATTATAAATTCTTGAAGACTTTTCAGCAATGAACCTTTGAAAGATTTTGAAAACCCGTGTTTTTATGACTAAACTGTTTGATTTGGAATAATTCCAGCTTTTCTCATCTGCATAGCTAGTTGGACATTAAAGAGATATTTGTGTGAGATTAATACTGATATATCAATATGTGGCCTATATGTGTTCGATATATTTTACCATGAACTAACAAGTTCCTGATGAGTCATATTTTCAAAGGACTTGCATCTTTTTTTTCAAATTATAATAATTACTGAGTGAATTATAAGAAACGGTTTCTAAAAGAGATGATTGAAATATATTGCTTTCATTTAGAGATTAGCTGTTCTGTCAGGTGCTCTAGCTGATCCTCTGAAAGAGAGTACTTCTGTCATGATATTGCTCAAAGACCAATGTAAATCCCCAATGAATCATTCACTTATCTCTAAAAAATGAGAACAAAAATTCATTAATTACACCAAAGGCTGAAAAAACCTCTGTTTTGACCCCTGCC
This sequence comes from Pachycephala philippinensis, assembly GCA_013397055.1. NCBI lineage: Eukaryota > Metazoa > Chordata > Aves > Passeriformes > Pachycephala > Pachycephala philippinensis. The sequence continues at coordinate 806,754 of VWZT01003745.1, read as the reverse complement.
CAAAGCTAAAGTAACATACTAATTTTTGTATTCCTTCTCTGAAATTTGAGTACCTGACATCCTTCTTTAACTCATCTAACATGTTAATCTTTAACGTTTATAGAGTCACACAGTTGTCATAGTTATAATGGGTTCAATATCCAGGAGCTCTACACTTAAAAGAAGATTAGAAAAAAGTGGACAGGAGATTCAAGCTAAATCTTCAAGTTCAATGAATAATATAAATCAAATATAGCACTGTCTCATGACTGTCATCATCAATTACAACTAGCATGTGAACAGCATGATATCCCACTCAAATAACACACAAGAATGATGTCTTGATACTATATCAGGATTCTGGGTAATATAATGATCTATCAGTGATCTGTATGGAGTGGCCATAATTTAAGGCATCCTGTTGTAAATACTATGCACAATACATTTTCTCCTCAAATACGCAAGGTACCTCTGAGATGTACATTTGCATACACATTTTCTAGACCTTTACTATGTAAACAGAATAAATTAGTAGATATTCTGAAGATTTTTTTACTCCTTGAAAAGGTTTTAAGCATTTGTAATTTTCCTGTAAATCATATACTTACAAAATTTCCTTGTTTAAATGATTCCTGCTAATATTTCAGAGTAGCTCTTCAGATATAACAAAGTGTATCTGGTTATAATTTAATTACAGTGAGTTTTTTTCCCCGACTATCTCTTAATCACATATTTAAACTTCATTTTAATGTACCACAGCATTTCAATACAGAGTATTTAGAGAATCCCAGAATGTTTTGTGTTGGAAGGGACCTTAAAGATCATCTAGTTCCAAGTCCCCTGCCATGGGCAGGGACACCTTGAACTAAATCAGGTTGCTGAGAGCCCCATCCAACCTGGCCTCAAACTCTTCCAGGGATGGGGCATCCACAGCTTCTCTGGGCAACCTGTTCCAGTGACTCATCCTTGCAGTCAACATAATATCCAACCTAAACCTACTCTCTTTCAGTTTGGAGCCATTCCCCTTTGTCCTATCATTGCATGCCCTTGTAAAAAGTCTCTCTCCAGCTCGCTTGTTGGCACTCTTCAGCTCTCTTCAGCTACTGGTAGGTTGTTTCTGGTCATAAAAGAGCTCTTTCCTAGTCATTGAACAAGTGACCTGCCATTCAGATTTCTTCATTATGTGGATGAAGATTGGCTTCCTCTACAAAACGCTATGCCAAGTGGTTATGAAAAAACTTGAGTCGGCTTGCAATCACTCTTATGAGTTCATAAAAATGGATCAGAAATGTGTAACTACTAAATGAGCACTGTTTGTGTAGAGAGGTCCTGGCACCAAGCTGGTGAGCTTTCCCATCAGCTATGGAAATGCCACTGAGCTGCTGCAGTTATTTTCACTCCTGTGCTTTACTTCTTCTAAAATTGTTGTGTGCCACAAGGCAGCTGATGCAGTTACCCCAGAGAAGGCCCTGTTTCACAGCAGCTGCAATGGGGCCTGGCATATCGCTTGTACCTGTCTGTGTTTGTGCTTTCTTTGAGCCAAATGGTATTTAAATACAGTTAAGAATAGGTATTTATAGATGGAAGCTGATATAATAACTGACTGAGGGTAAAACTGCCAGGAGAAGTATTAAATTGCAGTTCAGGCCACAATTTCTGCCGTTTACAGTGCTCAATCAGGTTTATTGTTTTTAGAATGTATTTGTATGTGACATACTCTCTATTTCCAATCTATTTTTTAAACTTTTTTTGTTATCTTGTATGAAAGAACTTTTTTACAGCTAATACAGCATCTATAACCAGAAAATTTCTGTCCATTTATTTTTTTTGTATAACTGATGTGTGGACATTATATATGCTTGAAACTTAAATTTTAATTTCACGTAATCAGTCTTTTAACTTTTTTAAATATTTTTTTTAGAAATAGAAACTTTATTTTATGGGGAAATTATGTTTTGCATTCTATTTTTCTTTGACATCACCAAAGAGTGCTCATTCTTTATTTGAATTTTTATTCATAAAACTATATATTTTCTCATGGCATTTCAAACTATTAATTGTCTCTTTAATTTCTTAGTCATAGTAGGCAAAAATATCAAAAAGTAGTGTCCGTGAAGAATGAGGTATGGACACAGACAAATATTTTGCTTCACTACTCCCTGTCTGGACCATCCACAGATGATCAAAAGTGGCTGTGATCTCCTAAGGTTTTTGATAAGGGAAACAGAAACGTTCACCTTTTGTAGATCCAAAATACAGAAAATACTTATCTTTGCTCTCTGAAACCGTGCATCTAGCAATTAGTGGGGTTTGCATATGGCGGAATCCATCTATTTTTCTTATCTAATTTTCTGTTCATATTCAGATTTGTCATTAGAAAAGATCTTGATTATTAACATAGGTTAGACACTGCGATTTGAGAAAAAGGAATGATTTCAGACTTACAAGTGTAACACTAAAAATAATTTCCTTGTCTGTCCTTCAAACTATCATTGCTATCACTCAGATTTTCCAGTCTTAGATTTGACTGAGCTGCTGCAGTCATGTGCACTTCTATTAACACCTTATTTCTACAAGTTATTTAGTCAGTACTGACCTTTGTAATAAAATTCTTAAGATGAGAAATATAACACATATTGAAATTGCAGAGCTGTTTGTAACACTTCAGTTACCTTATTCAGAGATTTGTAAGGAGCACGACAACCCTTAGATGGTCTAGCATGATTAAATAACACACAAGGTTCAGAAATATTAAAAAAAATAAAATAAAAGCATTTTCTTTGAAGGTGACAAAATAATATTTTACTTCCATTTGAATGCAGAGGTGAAAGTCTTGGACTTTATAATCATTATAAATAGGATAAGAATCGATGTAAATGTGAAGGAATTGAAAGAAGTGTCAATATAAAGGTAACTATGAAAAGTTTTAAGGTTGACTTTTCATAGATTTTTTTTTTCATTCCATAATTAAAAGAATGGCAATTACGTGGTAGAAGTATACTGATTAATTTAGCATACGTGGTATTCAAAAATGTTGAATAAAAACCTACTTTAATCTTCATTAAAATTCTTTTAATGAAGGGGAAATAGTTGCAGATCCATCTACAATTTAAAGTACTTCATTATAATACATTGCATGTTATGTAATTTACTTGCCTTTTTTTTTAAATCCTACAAAAATAATTTCAATAAAACCATTTATATGTCAATATGCTATATTCTGAAATTGAGTTTTCTTAATCAGTAACCTGTCCTGAAAAATCTATGAGGGTAACATGAGACCAGAACAGAATGCAAAATTATGAAAATATTTCTGAATTGGCATGAGACTAGACAGCAGAAAAAACACATGAAGATCCTTGCTTTTGAACTCAGCAGTACTGATGAGATTTAATCTGTTCCTTCTACACAGCTTAAGCATTCCTCATAGGCACTCTTTCAAGTGGGAATACATGCCCAGAATAAATACAAATCTTACCAATTGGTCTCTATACAGCACAGACACTGGAGAAGAATAATGCAGTTTAAAAGCAGAATTTTGGTTTAAAACTCAAGCAATATATAAATGTTTCTCTATTAATTTAGTTTATATACTTAGCAAGATTTCTTTTGCTATTGTTGCAAAAGCAGGGGAACAAACAATGTGACAAAAAAATTAATGTCTTTTACCTTTATTTCTTCAGCCAAAATTGACTGAAAATTTGAAGACTTATGACCCAGACATGTAGATTATTTTCATTTTGAAAGTGATTTTCAATTTCCTGTATATATATGAAAACACTAATTTAAAACTTTTACACTTTAAATTTGTTTGGCAAATAATAGGCAAAATCAAAACACAGAGGTGAAAAAGGGACAACTTTCAAGGCTTACTCACACACATTCCAGGTAAGAGAAGAACTTTGTCTAGAGTTTGGCATATAGCTACTCAGATATTTTATGTATTCAGTTTTTGGTTTCTGGACGTGACTTAAAATTGTTGTTATCAACATTGTCTGTATAAAATAGTGAGAAAGTTTTAAATTGCTTTAAGTAAAAACGCAGACTTAAAATTGATGACTTTGAGCTCAGCATGGGATGTGGAGATAAGAGCATGCTGATTTCAAAGTTACCTACTGTTCACGCTTAACATACAGAAATAGTTTTCTGTTTGATAGAAGACAGAAAGGGATAGGAGATTCACAGCGATTTTGTTTACTTTTTTAGATCTTTCGGGTTTTTTCCAGTTTTATTTCCAGACAAATTCTACCTACAATTGACATTTAAGGCTCAGGGCAGAATAAGCAGTCTAGTTTAATTTGTAGCTCAGCTAGTTTAAGAGAAAAAACCTAGAACTTCAAGAAAAAATTTAAAGCTTCCAGATTACACTGCATTGCCTTTAGTTGTTGGATTGGGATTTTTTTTGTTGGGTTTGGTTTTTTGATTGTTTTTTTTCTCCCCCCGGCATCAGGATTTCTGTATACTGTCATTACTCACTTGTCAATGCAAGAAGTTCTCCTGGTTTTGACTTGACACAAGATGTCAATAATGGAGACATGTGACAAATGAGCCTTTCACTTTTTTGTGTGCTTGGCTATTTTGTTCCACCATAAACACTATTTTTTTTTTTGCCAGAGATTTTTACTGCCTGAAAATTTCTTGCTGTGTAACTAGTACCACTCTTTAGTCACTGAGGATGGATGCTTGGTTGCTTTTCCCATGCAGTGAGCACATAGTGGGAGAACATATGCTGTATGGTGGCTTATGCAGGAATTACTCAGAGCTAAGGAATCTGACAGATCTTAGTCTCATTCAGTTCCTGCTCAGCAGAAAAGGTGCTAGCATTTGGTTTGATACAAGGCATTACAACAAGCTATATGCAAATAAGGCATAATACCTTACTGATACCTGTGTAAATGCTATTAATGTAGCATTTCTAGAAATATGAATATATATATGTATATGTGTTATTTAAACAACAAAATATTCAGAAAAGAAGTTAGTTAAACAGATATGACAGGATATAAACCTCCAAAGTTTCCACGAGACTAAAGGATGCCATCTTATTTCAGAAAATCTTCTAGGCAAGGTGCTAAAAGGAAGTGTGGTGAATGCTCTAAGAAAGTAGATGTTTTTCACTGCTAACAGCATAATAAGGTATAACAGGAGACTTCCACTTTTATTTGTATTTATTTATCATATTATTTAAATGAAGAGGACAGGGAAAGACAGATAAAATTTTACCAGCAAAGAAAATGTCCCAACAAGCTCTGAGAAAACACGTTTTTACAGCTAAGATTGGTTGCAGCATATTCCCTTGTTCAGCAGACCATACAGGGCTGTAAATATGGAAAGAGAGAACACAGCAAAGGAAGAAAAGCTGCTAGCAGTTTTTGACTTCATGAAAATACTAAACACATGGTTTGATTTTTGGTTTAAAACCCCCACAGTCTTAATGTCAGCTTTCTGGTTTCTGAGATCTGTGACCTATGAAAGTGGTTTCCAAGTGGTGTCACAGACTAAAAGCAAAAATGGAATTCAGATGAACATCACAGGATCCAAACCTAATCCAGCAGACAGCTGCATAATATCAGGGATGCATAGGCATAGTGTAACAGCAAATTTCAAGATTCTGGCAAGAATTTCTTAATGGCACTTTTCTGTAGCTTCCTTCTTTGTAAGAAATAATTTTAATAACAGCAACAGTATTAAACCAGTAAATCATTTAATCTTCTAAGAATCTTACTGTCAGTGTTTCAGCCTGTCTGATAGTGTTACATAAGCCGACCGTGACTCACAGAAATACTGCAGCACTGACACTTGATGGCAGCTGGACCATTCAGCCTGACTTGTGCCATGCCCTGGAGTTTTATTTGACTGCCATGGTTGTTTCCTCACAGTTTCCAGGTGATGCAGCCTGCCAGGAGTGAGAGAAGACATCTGTAGCTGGAGGACTGCATTAGATTTCAAAGAGAGGCACAAGTCTCTGTTCACATACCCTCAGGTCTGTACTGTGGTCAGATTTCTGACTCTGGCACAAAGCTGCAGGGCTTTGTGCAGACTACTTTGGCTGGAATAACCTCTTGGTTTAATTGGTCTGAGGTCATCATAATTTCTGATCTCCTGTGTCTGCGAAGTGGGAAGACCTAATTTCATAAGAGCCAATGTCTTGGCTTATAATGTTAGCATATGTCGTAAGTTTTTACAAAGTGCATGCTGTCATTATTCTTCCCAGATTTTGTAAATGTGTCTTTATTTTTAGATTCTCTCAAGTCTTGAATGATCTTTGTGAATGATTTTTGTTTCAGTGGTCCAAGAGATTATTGGGTGACCAGGAACAGAAAGGTAGGAATCCAATAAGCTTTTCTCATTTCAAGGAAAATTCTTTGTCTGTGTGTGACACAATACAAAAGGTGAGTTAGGTGTCACAGCAGTTGATGTCCAAAGAATATAAAACTATAATGACTTGCATTTGAACAAATTCTGGAATGCAGCAACACCATTGCAACTGATTAATATACTCAATAAGTGAAAACAATCATTACTGTGCTACCCACCTCGGGACAATTAGAGGCCAACTAGTAACATTTTATACAGACTTTGTTAATCAATCAATGAAATAATACTATTTTCCATAGCCACAGGAGGATTAATAGTAATATCCAATCACTTGAAAATAGCTAAACAAACCAAATAGAGAGATGTTGAATTTTTAAAGCAAGGAAAGATTTTCAGAAGTAGCTACTTTATCAGTTAAACAAATGTAGCTAAACAAAAAACCAAAAGATTAAAAAAGTTACCCTTTCCCCAAAAAAACCTCTGCAGGTTTTTTGAGCAAGTTGAAATTTAAGCCACCTTAAAACCAGTTTTTCCCGGTTCTGGCTCAGGATTGTCGTTTTTTCTTTCCTTTTGTTTGTTAATGTTATTTTCCTTTTTCTTTTATCTTATTTCCTCTTTTCTTTTATTCTCTGGCCTGTCTTATATCTTTGGGTTTTTTTCTTTTGCTTTTTCCTTTTATTTTTTTCTTTGGGGTGGGGAGTAGGAAATGGTATTAAACCTAACATGGCATTTTGGTGTATGTTATGTACTATCGAATGTGACATAGGGAGTATAGTTTTATTTTGGTAACAGGAAAGATGACCTTTTCCTGATTGCATGGAATTTACAATGAAATGTAAAAACCACCCATGCTGATGTACCATAAAAAATCTCAAACTATGTATTGCAGGGTAGACCAAAACTTAGTATCCTAAGTATGTATTAACATGACAAATTTATTAGAAGCATAAGAATAATGGCTAATAGTCCAATGTGTTACTTCTAAATTCTAATTTATAATTTTTAATACATTTGTATAGATATGTGTGTGCACGTGTGTATGCATACATATATATCCGTACATATATATAATTAACACAATTTCTACTCCACTTTCTTCAAGGCGAGAACATTTCTGAAAAGAACAAGTCAACAGAGATGGACCAATACGCTTGGAAATAAACAGATTTTGAAAATTACATTGTAAAATATCTTTTAACAATTATTTCCTCTTTATGACAATAAGGGTCTTCAATATTACTTTCCTTTAAGCTGTCATATTTTCTCCTGTAGATTGTTTTTATTTTTATTTACTAGGAAAAGACTCAAAGCTTTTTTGAAGTCAGGTGATTATATTACTCAACTTTTTGCTTTATGCTGGTTTAATTCTTCACAGTTCTGCCTTTCCATAATGTGTGACAAAGGAGAAAGAAACTCTGGTCTTCTGAAAACTTTATCTTAGAAGGGTTTAAATCCTTTATATTTTGCATGAGATTAGCACACACTATAAAAGCTGTATCTCTGCCTCTACTATTGTCCCTTTGGGCTTCTGCATGTGGACACTGAAATTTTGTAACTTACAAAGAATCATTTATCAGATTTAAACACAGAGTAGCTTCCAAACGTTATTATAAAAGAAATAGGGTCAATGCTGTAAACTCTAAGACCTTATTTGATTTTTCAGAAGCTCTATATTTAATTTATTGTTGAAAATTTCTTGCCCATGCTTTCTGATTATTGTTAAGGATAAATGCTTGCCCTCTTGAGGTTGTATTTTTTATTTTCTGTGGTGCCAATTTTCCTTTTTTCTAGCATGGTCATCTGAGAATTTAAATCAACGAACAGAGAACAACATTTTCAAGTCCTTTTTCCCCAATGGCCTGAATCCTTTTTTCCCTGCAGTTAAGGAGAACTGCAGATTATCTATTGGCACTTAAAACCTCCAAAAAGATCCCAATACATTTATTCTCATTAACGGTTACCTCTATACTCTCTGTATTAGAGATGACCCACTAGCTAATCCTTTCTTTCAACTGGCAAGTTCAGTGAGAAAAGCGTCAGTTTCATCATTTTTATTCTGAACTCCACTCATTTTATTTATGAATAGTTCCCACAGAAGTCATTTACAAATGGTATTGCCTATAGGACATGTATCCTGCTGCTGTTTTTGAGGACTCACAAATGACTTAAAGGGATCCTATTTTTGCTGCCTTTCCCAGCAATTTTCATATCAAACATTCTCAAAGTACAGACAAAAATCTGCTTAAACTGTTTGTCTCCTGCCAGCTCTACTTCAGCTCTGAGGGTTGAGCTGCAGTTCCTCTCTATTTAGCAGTACTCACTCCTAATAAAATGTTAACAGTTTTACACCACAATCTATTCGCAAAATTTAGTTGTTCTGTTCATATTTATGGATTTCAAATTAAAATTTCTAATTTATACTAGTTCAAAGTGCAACTATTTTTAATCCAGGGTACTAGTATATTTTTGTCTACATCTTTAATATATTTTTCTACTTCCTGAACTTGACACTATGAGGTAATTTAACAAAGAGAGGAAAAAAAAATAAGGAGAGGTAAGTAAAAGATCCCAGAAGTGTTTATAGAAATTCCTAATTTCCGAGAAAGAAAATAGATGCACTGGCTTGGATGTTCAAGGGCCCACAGGTGATGGTGCCTTTCAGCACATAAGCAGGAACACAGCCACAAACACTTAGCCATCAACAAGCAAAAGAACATTAGGATCTCTTCTTCTCTCTGAAATAAGGCTTCATTAATCAATGAGTTCAAATATTACGGAAGTGTCAGAATGGGAGGGGGCAGGCTATGTTGACTATGTTACTGCATAGGTCTTATTTTTACCCAAAAACAGGTTCTTGAAATGGTAAAAGTATTTGTTGATACAGTGAAAATAAGTAAGAATAAGACATCCTTCTCCAAAAGATTAATTCACTTGAATTGAAGAAAATAGTGGTACCCCACTGCACAAAGACAGAAAAAGAAGGAAACAATTTTCATGCTGGCTTGAGAAATATGGCTTATTCTCAGTCTGCCACAGGCATATTTTATCACTTGAATACCTCTTAGTAGTCTAGTGCTCTGTAGAAAGAAAGTAAAATTCCTACCACTCTTTTTCAAAATCTGTAGTGATGGAACTCTTTGGAAAGACTGTGGTACTTTTTGAAAATAGAGGAAATGGTTCAAGACAGTCTTTTCTAAACCAAGGATATATAGCATAGCATCATAAACTTTGTTCCCATAAGGCTTTCTCCCATGTTTCATTAAATCAGACATTCCTGTCTTCTTAGAACCTTGTTTGGGTTTCTAGACAAGGATATTTTTTTTTCCACTTAAATTAAGTCCTCACCTTCCTTGTACAGCTGCTAAGTCTATCTAGTTTCTGTTGCAGCAGATTACCTCCTGACAGGAGAGTTTCATTGAGCTGGCTCTGAAAGCCCCTCAGAGATAGAACCGAAAACACCAGTTTGACTAACAGAGATATCTTCTCGTGTTATCAGCTGGGGAAGGCAATACCTCATAGCTTCAGAGAGCTTTACAAGGGCCACTGAATGCTCGGTAAAACCCACAACACTCTTCTGCCCTAGAGAATTAACAGTTGCAAAAGGAACTTGAAATTCAACATCAAATTTAAACACAAGAGTTTACGTGTCTACGCATAATTTCCCACATGTACTACGCATCTAAGCTCCTGTTACAGTTGTAGATCTATTTTCCAATGTTTTGAGCTTGGTTTGTACAATGGAAATAGGGACTTTATTAGTGACAGTATAGGATAAGTACCCTTCAGAGCCATTACATGAAGGATATAACTTCTTATAGCCCCTGGAAACAACATGTTGACCATTTTGCTAGTAATTTAATAGCTTTTGCTTTTAGTTCTGGAGTTCAATGGCTCGATTCCTACTGTTTCAGCCAAAAGAGCAGCTGCCATATCTGCATTTAATATGGTTCACAAATATTTGACACAAGCTAAAATTCAGCAAGATTACTGATAGAATCCTGTATAACCAAACGTAACAGAAACTCATGGTTTACTGGAAAATCAATTATCAGACTTTCTGATTAACTGTTAGTTTATGTATCCTAAAATTTCTACTTTTGATATTGAAGGGGAATACATTATTTTAAATTCTAAATTATAACATTTATTAAATGGGAGGAGAGCAATATAGCACGATTAGGATGCAGACTCAATCTCTGTGAAAACTCAAGGCAAACTTTTAATGTAGTTTTTACCTTGATTTTCTCTCAATATTTGTATTTCTTGGATGAACAAAGAAATAAAGATTTGTAATCAGGTTCCTAACTGGGACTAAAAAATATTATGAAGATAAGGTCTCTAGTCACTACATTCACTGTTGGAGTATTCTCTGTTAAGTGCAGGTAACAGTTAACAATTTGGGAAGTTATTAAATCTCTGTTAACTCAGACTCAATACTGTGAGATTCATCCAGCCTTAATCGAAGAAGCCTTTACACTATGTATGAGGATAATCTAGTATAAAAATTGCAGCAGGGTATTTTTTAAGGGGGAATACAGAGAGTATGATTACCTCAAGTATTTACAAAAAGAAGTTATCTTAGTGGAGCTAATAGAGTCTATGATATAGTCAGAAAAAAAATACCAAATATTTGTCAGGACTTATGAAATTAAAACAACCTGTAAATATGCTTTATAATTATAAAATTTATATTATTTGCACATATCTTTACAAAGTTTTGCCTATAAATGTTTTATCAATGGATGTGTTTAATATTATTTTACAATCAGCAATTAAACAAAACAACCGTTTCTTAATAATAGTCTACAATTTTTCACATTGAATTGTAATTATGCAGCTAGAATACCACTGCACTATTTTATGAGACTGTAATTTTGTTCCAGAATGGATAAACTGTAAGACCGAGGGATAAATAGGCCCATGTGATGAAGGGATAAAAATTGTTTACTTATAAAACAGCACCGAGGAATTGGTGTCTCTACTACACTGAGAGGTTGTGTTCTTTAAAAAAGTATGTCCCTGACAATGCTTGGTCCTTTGTTGTTCCCTAATAAGATGCCCTACGTATGTCCTGTCACAGCTTTGGTGGAAATGTTGGGCACTTACTGGGACACTGTGTTCTGTGTTCCTTGTGCCTGAAAAAGAAAGTCTAAGAGCCTGAACACTTGATGGATTTCTTTCCTCAATATTATCAATTAATTTAATAACAGATATCATTCCTTTCAAACTTGAAAAAATAGCATTACAGTTCAGGCATACGTAAATCACGGATTTGGTTTCCTTTAGGCTAGATAATAAAAAAAACTAAGCAAAACTAACCACCTAGAAAATTATTGTAGTACATTAAGGTCATTTATAAAATCTATATTTTGCTCCTGAAATTTGGAAAGGGAAAAAGAAAGGTGGGATTCAGGACATAACTTTGTATTTCCTTTTTTGATTGTTTTTGTACTTTTTTATCAATGTTATGAAATAGATCGTCTTATTTTGAAGTAACTTTATCCTGTCATTATATCTTAGAAAGCACTGAAATATAAATTTCTGGTTGCTTTCTGGCTTCTCTTCAACACAAAAGCATTACAAAATGCTGTGTGGTTGAATTAAACATGTAGGGGGAAAAGTGCTTTGAATTCTGAGACCAGTGGCTGTGATCATTCTGAATGATTAGATAGTTGAGATGTTCAAACAAGCAGAAATGTTTATTAGATGTAAGGCTGTTTTCTAACAGCAGTAAGATAATAGATTTTTCAGGAAAATCTATGAACGAAGTTCTGGTCACTAAAAGTGTTTTGAGAACTCCACTCCCTCTAGCTCCCATATTAAAAGTGTCAAGAGTAAAATTCACACAAATTATGAGAAAGAGCTGGAACGGTACTTGCAATCATAAGTTCACATTTTCTGAACTTCATTCACAATCAGTATTTTTGCATGACATTTGACCTTTTTGTTTTCTGTATTTAAAGGAGAAAATCATAGTTAATGTTAGTTCTTTTAACTAGCTGAAAACCTCAAACTTCAGAAAACTACCAATTTAGAGTATGTAGGGTTCATATAAGGTTCACCTTGCTCCGTATTTGTTGGTGGTTTTTATCTTTAAAAATCTGCAGAATTCTTAGTTCAGGTATTTTAGTGTATCTATAGATACGTAACTCCCTTTAATGGGGTTCCTAATTCTGCTGTAAAGCATACAGAAATCATCTCTTCTGCATGGCTTTGCAGCTTCTCCTACCCTTACTTCAATTCTCAAATTTCACAGGGGTTGAGTGAAAAATCAGTGGGGTTTTATAACTAAACTAAAACAATGAAAGGCCCCCAGGAAATTCATTCTGATGTAATTACAGCAGTGAACTGTAATTTTTAATCAACATGATTAAAGGCAAAACAGATAAAACAAAGCACTGTTTCTTCTATGGCAATTTTCACTTTGGAAATGGATGGGCTTCTAAAAATGTATTTCATTGCATATATACATTATTGTCATTAATGAGAAAATGATTATTCTGAATAAAATCATGTGTAGACTGCTTGTAAGTAAGGAAGACAGAGGGACTGTCTTTTAGAATGTTGCCCAGAAATGCAAGTTTGCTTGTTTGTGTAGAATATAGGAGGAAATAACTTTAAACAGAGTCAATCTTTATAGTTTGAACTAGCTTAAATATATCTCAAAAGTCTCAGATGCTCAAAATACCACTGGGGTATAACCCATATTTCTAATACAGGGCAGGTAAGGAGGTAGCTTACATGTAATCAGCTACTGAAAGTCTAGTCTTTCCATATAATTTTACTTACATAAATAAAAGACTTGTATTTTTAGACTGCAACAAGTTACACTTTCCATTCAATGTCAAAAAAGCTCTTCCATTAATTCATGATTTTCATATGTATTTATAAATTCTTGTATTTATTGAATAAATGCTTTTTTGAGAAGAGGGTGTGGGATTTTTTTTTTCTTTAATTTTTGGGGGTTTTTACTGTAGACTTACTTGAAAAGCAGGATGTGTGAAATCTAAGGGAAATTTGCTGCATTTGAGACAATGCAGTAGAGGAAAGGGAAACAAGAATATCATCTTTACTGATTCTTTTTTTTTTTTCAGATGAAATTCCAAGAGATCACTCCTTTAAAATACATTTTGTAAATTGAAGATCAAATCCATAAAGCACTGGTATCCCTGCAAATTTATTTCTGTTTGTATAGGATTGGAAATCTGAGCTAGCAAATCTCAATTTCACAAAATGTCAATAGCACCTTGTTTCAAGAATCAGTTGAGCACTGAGAAAAATTCCCTTATTGCTCAAAAATCATGGTAAAAAATGGAGGAGTGGAGAACTATAAAATGAAGGTATGATATCTGAATACTTACCTCAACACTGTCAAATAAAATATTATGATAATTGCCTTCACTTAAGTACTTGTTTCATTCTCCACCTTCAGCTGCCAAACTTCACATATTTCTGCGTTAACTCATAGGGGAAGTTGTTTCCTAAAATAAAAAAAATAAAGGCTGAGGACAACAATAAAAAAATAAATCCAGGTTTGTGTTTTTAATATCAAATGCTACACAAATATAAAAAATTCTTAGTTTATAATTGTTACTCAAAATGTTGATTTCATTCAGGCTGTTCTACATAGAAGAAATGCAGATGCAGTGTGGGTTGATACTCTAAATATTATATCTCTAGAAGATATACACTCTTCAAGAAACAAATATAGATGTAAAATTCAGACTAGGAAATAGCTTGTGATATTTATATACTATCTTACAGAATTTTGGGAAAATAGTCATTTATTAAAGGCACATTATATTAGTAATTAAATGGCTACTACAAGACTCTATAATGAGGCTATATTGGTACACCTCATATGAGGTTATTTAAGACTAAAGTTCATCATACTGAATTAAGAATTGAACTTTAGATTAAAAAATAATGATTCTCGGGTATATATGTTCATAGTTTAATTATGTTTCCAATATGAAACTGGGATACAAGAATAAGAATCCAAGCGGAAGTCATTATAATATTTTCCAGAAAACCTTTATAAGATAATTTTAATTAAGTCACATGTAGCCCTGGCTAAAAAAGGGAAGTTGAACCACAATTATGATTAGATGTACAGTGTGAATGACGGCTCTTTATTTCAAAGTCTGCATTTCTGCTCTACACTCTTAAAGACAAGAAATTAAAAACATTACCAAATAAACCAAAACAACAAAAAAGAAAGTAAAAAACCCAGCAAACATAAAAACCACAGAATTTACTATACATTTAAGAAGATCAAGCAAAAAAATTAATTTTTTGAATTGTTTTCGGTTTGAAGCGATTTCCTGATATGTGGCAGAACTGTTCTTATGGCTGAAGAGTAAAATGGGTGCAAAACTCAGTCTGAAACAGTTTCATGTACACAGGAATACCTTGGTTTTATCCTTGCATCATTCCACCTATTTTACTTCTTTCCGGCTATGGGCTGCAGACATATTATAATCTTTATTATATGATATATAATATAAATATATTGCATCCACGATATATTTTAAAAATAAGGTATGTATAGAACACTTAGGTTGCAATAGAAGTTTTATTGCAGAAATATTGGAATTTCTGTTCTTGTACTGCTTATTGAACAATATTTTGTGTCATGGCTTTCTAGTCAAAACTTACTATTTTTTCTTATAAATATATAAGGCAAGAAAAGCTAGATAAAAGCTTTTGTCTTCTGCAGTTTTATGGGTGTCAACGACATTGGACATGCTGCATTTTATCAGGCTTGACATTTAAAGTGTCCCTATGTTTTATGAGCGACTAATTTAAAGTAAATAATAATGAAATCACAGTTCTCATAGTTTCTCTAATGTTTCAGTTTTTCACTGATTGTGCAAGAATTATGAACTAAACACACATTTTTTTTGACTTGGATGACTAAGTCCAAAGATTTTCTTTAGATGTTTAATACCGCCAAACTCCTATTTTCAATTCCCTATAAACAAAAGTGAGAGATTTTATCAGAAAATATAGGCATCCTAAGAGAAGCAATAGTAGGTAATTTTGTTTCACTTAATTTTCAGCATATATTTTTCAGCACTGTTTTATTCTAAAGTACCATCCCAGCTGAAGCACAGATGTCCTAACCATGATGTCTTCAATTCTTACATAAACCCAAAAATTAATTTTAAAATAACTCAAGTATAATCATAGGCTATCCTAGTTCAGATTTTATCAGTTGGTCCAAAAGAACTAGATTTGGCCTAACTCAGGATAAATCCTTCTCATCTCTGTCCCTGGCCTTTCTGCAGAGCTTCTAATTCACAGTAGGTGTTACATTCCTTTTCCTTTCCAGTCGAATATACTCTTTATCTCTTTCCTTTAGTTTGTGATATGCTGTTTTCTGTCCATCTGTGAGCCCTTTTTGGGGCCACTTGCCTATTTCTGTTGTTTTTCCCTCCATTTCATGTGTTCAAATTTTGATTGTTCTTTTTAACTTACAGAATAAGGACTCTGTCCACCATGCTGAACTCTTGATAAGTTTGTAATTCTCTGATTTGTTGGAAACCCAATAGAAGGGTACATGAAATTAACAATGGATTTGATGGTAGAATTTATGGAAAAGGCTGTTTCATCTCTATATACAAAAGAAATAAATTGATTTGGATTCCAACAGCAAGTAATTAGAAAAATAGAGAACTAGAAACATTCTTGATCAAAAAAGAGGAAGGGAAGGAAGGATTGTGACACAATATTTTAAAATTTTTTATTAAAATTATTTGGATTTAGATTCACTTTCAAGGAGTAATAGGTTTAAGTAATTAATTTTTATATGTTTAAGTATCCCCCAATTTTAAACTGCGCATTAAGCAAGTGTAAAGTTGAATATTGCATATTAAAATACATATCTCTATAGGAATTTGATCTAAATATTGATTAGGAAAATGTATTTGAAATCATACAAAGACAACACACATTCAAAT
Organism: Pachycephala philippinensis; assembly: GCA_013397055.1. Classification (NCBI taxonomy): domain Eukaryota; kingdom Metazoa; phylum Chordata; class Aves; order Passeriformes; genus Pachycephala; species Pachycephala philippinensis. Next base: position 790,495 of record VWZT01003745.1, on the reverse strand, counting down.
ATATGTACACTGGGGTTGCTTCACTGGAAGAAAAAAAATTAAATAATTTAAATAATTAAAGCCTGAAATAGACATGATATGTTAACTCACAGAGAAAACAGGGAAGAACATGTTCTCACTGAAAATTCTGAAAATATTGTCTTACTTGACAAGGCATCATCAGTCTGAAATGCAGCTATTTTAAAAAATACATATAAATTTATTTTCAGGTATTGTATATAGTAGTTAATCTCCCCTTCACCTCTTGTGGTTTTAGAGTGATGATTTCCAACTAAAATAATATTTCTGCCTATACCAAAGAAACAGGGGAGTCTGTCTAGCAGACATTACACAAGAAACTGAAACCGACTGTAAAGTGCTGTGAAATGCATATAGTAAACACACTGAAAGAAATTAGATTATCCTCCCATCACCTTTCTTTATAGAAATATTGTCTGTTTCTTGTAAATTATAATAAGAGCAAGCACGATGTTTTCAAACTGAAGTAATTTTTGAGATTATAGTATTCCTTAAGACACTGATATAGTTGATTATATTATCTAACCCAGAAAAGCAATCTGCCACTGCTTCAGAACTGCAGATGAAAAATAGCAACACTAGAAAATAAGAATGGACTAAGGAATAATAATAATAAAAATCAAAACCAAAACACAACCTATTTTTCTATGCAGGAAAATCCACAGGAGGCTACATAAACTGCTTTGCAGCACTGAGAGCACACGTATACTCCGTTTCTATCTCCTAATAACAGAAATCTAATACAATTGAAGAAGAAATCAACCTGTTCTTCTTTCACAAAGAGAGTCAGCAGGAACTATATAAAAGACTATTTTAAAGCATTTTTTACTACTTGAGAAAGTTTTAGATTATTTTTTAGAAAAGGTAGTGCAGATGAAAAAAGCACAATTAGACAAAAGATTCCAAAAATCAAAAACAATGCTTTCTTTCAAGCCTTGAATTTCCAGAACCAGATTCTATCTGCCTATGTAACTACAATTAGTTGTACAGAAAATCAGAATTAGAAGTTCTTTTACTGGAAGTGATGTCAGCCTCATTAGCTGACAGGAAACAGAATGACCAGAAAATAAGGTCATCCAGAACTGAAAACAAGTTTGTTTTCTTCTCTACTTTGCGGTTGACTCTTAAGTGCTGAACCAATGTGTGAGCAATGCTAGAAAAATGAGACATTTGTCATTTAATAAGCAGACACCCAAAGTTTAAGAAGATGAGGAAGGAAGAAACTTTGGACTATGTGGGAAAAAATAAAAGTGGTGTGGAAATCTTTCTGGAAATATGGGAAAATATTAATAGTACAAGATAGAAACTGTGAGACTGTGTGACTGTGAGACTGTTACACTTAGTGGTTTCTGACACATGGAACTAGTGTGGGGGGTGTAGATACATAAAGTGATAACACTTGTGAACTGTGAAAAAATAAAATTAGAGTAAATAGAATACTATTTTTGCAAGATAATCTATACTGTAAGAGTTTGAGAATTAAGGTCAAAAACCTTATTCTCAAACAGTGCACATATCTTTCACTATGCACACAGCCTCATTTTCTATAATCTATAATAGAGTCAGGAAAAAAAAGTGAAGAAAAATTGTTATACTACACTTTTGGCTTATGACCATGTTATTAAGCACATTTAGGCAGTTCTGTGGAATCCATATAAATGGCTGGAGTGTCTAGGCAGTCTTGACAGCATTATTTATAAACAACAGCAACAGCTGGGGACCAAGCTATCTTGCTTGACATGTCTCTGTCTTCTACTGCTCTGAGTGGTGACTAATAACTAGGGTTAGTGAAGTTGCAAATGCACTGACATTAAACAAGAGAAGTGACAGAAGGAAGGGGAAAGGCATACAAGAAATCAAAACAAAATAAAATGAAATGTGTTCTGTAGGAAAACCAGAGCACAGCACAATACATTGTAGCTACTCTCTCTGAACATTCTGAGTATTGCATTTTCCATGCAAAGTGTTTACAGCCTCAGAAGCACCCTGCTTTCACCTTAACTAGGGAACTCTGCAAAACTTTTCTGTACATGAGCATTTAATTTATTTTCAGTTTGTAGCAAGACAGGTCCTTCTGGGTTTTTCATCCCAGAAGTAGTAGCTTTGTATCACTTCTTGAAAGAATGTGTCTGTTGTCAAATTTGTGTTCCAAAATGAGGAAGCCTAAACGTAAGAAGCAGTGAAATTCCAAAGCAGTATAAAACAAGCTGCTTAGTGCTGTCAATGTTTTATCATTAGTTTCCTCCATTTGAATTTATAGGGAGCAAGATAATCTAATACAAAATAAACTTCCATCAGACAAAAATCCCCCAAGAGAGAAATCAGGGACAAAAATTGCTGTATGAAAACTTTAGGTAGGAATTAATATTTTACAATGATCTTATCTTTAGCTCTTTCAGAAAATTTTCAAATTAGTAAAATATTGTTATTTTGTAAAGAACATTAATAATGCATGTAGTCTAGTGGAATAGAAAGAGTCAGGGATTTTTAAAATGTATTATTAGTCTCAAGGGTTAACATGAGCAGACCTAGCAAAATCACAGCAAAAAGATCAGAATTGCAGAGTGACTGACAGGTGCCTGGATCAGCACGAAGTTTGAATCTTAATATCTGCTTTTTCTAGCAGCTTTACCACAGTTAGTGTGCAAACAAGAAATCTGCTGCCCTTTGAATATGACATTAAATATCACAGGAAGCAAATTAGCATTTTGTTAGTTCTCTTCCTATCCCTCCTGGATGTTTGCTAATGGACTGAAATCCTCATGGCAACAGCAGTAGGAGAAGCTACTGTTCTCCAGATCTCAATCTAGAGACTTTTGCAATTATTGAAGGAGAGTTTGAAACACTCTGTGTGCACAGTCTGTTGGAGATATTATGAAAAACTGACATCTTGTGAGAACTTCAGGCATTGAACAGTTATCTGTATGCTGAAGGCAAGTTGAAAAAAAAGTAGAAGTTGAGTTAAGGCATGTAAGTTTGACTGTTAAATAGAATGACATGGCATTTTATAGAATGAGGTAAGAAGACTTTTCTTAACTTTTTTCTTAATCTAAAACTTTCCTTAGGCAGTAAAGTATCGTACGCAAGCTGTAGATTTTAGGGTAATAAAAAGCTATATTGTCTCTTCTGAAAGCTGACATACTAAATTGTTTTGTGGAAGACCAGTCTTGAAGAATTTTTTTTGCTAAGATCCTTGCATCTGTCTATGCCAGAGTAATACATCTACCTTGGCATATCCTGAGATGTTGTGGAAAAGAGTGGTATATTTTCCTTCTAAATAATAAAAAGAGTAGAGATTCATGTAGTTTTATATATACATGTGTGTGTGTCTGTGTGTTTTGCTCAGTGTATCTTGAAATTTAACTGAGTGTTGAAGTGTCAGTGATTGAGCATGGAAGAAGCACACCTGAAAAGGCTGGAGCAAAAAATTTTCAGAGACATCGAGGAAATAAGTCATAGCCCTTCCTGTCCTGATTGCTAATTCTATTATCATTACTGTGAAATGCAGTAATTTTTTCTGTGTTCAGAAATCAGTATTATTTGCCTTTTTTAATGTGCACAAATCAGAATTTTAGGCCCGCACATTGAAATTTCTGTGACTTTTTTCTGAAGGAAAATTTCCATGTTTAGTCTGAAAATGTTACTCTGTAAAATAACTCTGCATAGTAAATACATGCTCAGAAAATGGAAGATTATGAATTAATCAAATCAGACTTAAATGAAATTGTTCATGAATTTTTCCTTCTCTTTTTATTTCAGTATTGGCTGCGGAGTAGTCAAAGCTTAAAAAGTCTTTGTGTACTTGGGAGATAAATTAGGAAAAAAGAAAAATATGAAGAACTTGGTGAACGTGCTGGTTGTGTAAGATGCACTGCAGTAATACTTGCTTTGAATTTTAAGCATATTGGTAAACTTGTCTACAGTGGTCATTATCCCATTAAATCATTATAAAATAGCATATCCCATTAATCACTATAAAAAGAGAAAGAAACACCTTTAAATTTTTCTTTTCATATGCAAGTGTTGGACGGATGCAGATGTTGAGGAGGATTAACTATTTTATCATATTTTGTACTTCATACATATATTCATACATAACTACCATTAATTTCTAAAATTATTTTTGGGGTTAAAAATAAATATCAGCACTTTGATAGGATTTGGGAAGATTTCTATAGGTTTCCATAAATTTGAAGAGCCATCAGAGTGGTCCCTTGGTGAGAAAGGTGTAAAAGAGCAAGTCAGAAGCAACGGGCCACGAGAAAAATAAGGCAGGAGTTTCCAAGAAGCCCTCGTTTCACATTAGCATAGTGTAGCAGCAGCACCTGAGTACACTGGGATCTCTGAAGGAGAGATCAAACAGAGGGGAAAAGGATCTGTGGGCTATTAAACCCAGAGAAAAGGCGGAAAGGCTAGAGCCAAGCTGCTCAGAATAAACCCATAACTACTTTCAAGGCATTGTATCTATGTCCAGGGCAGCATTATCTATGATAACACTTGGCTGTTCCTTAGTTTATCGTATTTAAAGTGTCTGTAGGTGCAGGTCTCACATACAATATGTTATATAAAATGGAAGACTGATAATTTTTCATATACAGTATAGTAAACTGGATGGGATTGAAAAAGAATTAGGAGTGAGAAGATTATAAACAGCACAAGAAAACAAATATTCAGGGTTCACTGTGCCTTTAAGCATAGCACGCTCCCTGCTGAAACAGCTCCCCTTTAGTGTTTCAGTTGGGAAGCAGCATATTAAAATTCCTCTTTTGCTGTTTTCTTGCTTGTTAGTTTTCCTCAGTCTAGAATACAAGTAAATCAGTCAGAATAAAAAAAGAGGTTTTCTCTATATGTATAGCAACAAAACCATGACAAGAGAGATTGATGTTTTTATTAAAGAAATAAGTGAGGGAAATAGTATCTTAGTTTTGCTAAGGCTGTGCTTGCTGTTCTTTTTCTAAATGCTTCAGAGTACAGTTTTGTGTTTGAAAAAAGAAAAAAAGTTAAGCCATTCATCCAGCAAAATCAGACAAATAATAATTTAGCTTCCAGGATAATACTGAAAATAGTAAAGTATTCATGTCAACACCCAGATTCCCAACAGACTACAGGTTCAATGATCAGAAACTTTCCACGCAATTACCTGACAGCTTCTTTGAGACATAGCAGAGCGTAAAATAGGCTTGTGGGGTTTGTTTGTTTTGGGTTGTATTTTTATTTTTTTTCAGTGAAGAAGACCAACAAGCCATTGTCTTATAGAGATTGCCACACAGAAAGCTGCAGCATCTGGCATAATAAACAATTGGGAGATTCTAGGTATCAAAAATGTTTAAAACTACTGATAAATACATTAGGAAACATCATGGTGAAGTTTAGATGCTTGGTTACAGATATCCCTCCTCTTTTTGTCACTGTTTCAGTTTTGCAACAGCCAATAGTTTACTATCAATCCTCATCAAGTCAGAAAAGTTATTTTACTGCGCAAAAATCAGTGTCTTATGAAGCAGTGTTAGGGTCACACAGGATTAACAGAAGCTGATGAATGCCAATCAAACTTAGAAATCATACAGAGAGGTGAAACTCTATAGATATTTTCTCAGTTTTCATTTTCACAGTGTTTCATTCTACATTTTAATTATACTACTGGTCACCAAAATCCATTTCTGTGCAATGGGTTTGGAGTGTTGCAAATGGGAATCACTTCTTAATGTCTATGATGATGGTGTGATTTTAAGCATCTAATTTAAGAAGTATTTCCTCCTATCCCTTCATAAACCCCTAACGGCCTATTATTTATCTCATCCGATCATATATATGATAATCACAGGACTTTCCACTGCACTTAGTATTAATAAACCACTTGACAGTGCCTGCAATAAATCAGATTTCAGATGAACCTGAAACCTTAACTAACCTGCCAAGACTTAAGACAAAGCACGTAGCTCAGAAGTGGAGGATGTGGAAACGTCACTGGATTGCAGAACTTCTCAGTTGTGCCCTGGCCACACCTCAGGGCAAGGCTAAAGTGACGACTGACTTGTCCTTTCATCCTTGTGCATGGAAAGAAAATAAAAGGGGACAATCCAGATCTAGCAGCAAACCAGCATATGACAGATGACTGATGTACCTATGTCTCAGCATATATACAGAGATACAGTGCAAGAATGATAAATAGCCTGTAGTTAAGCAGAAAATCAGTTCTCCTTGACAACCTCCATTTTTGTGATTGCAGAATAGCTATTGAAGTCCAAGGCAATAACAAAATCAACTCATAAGAAAAAATTTGTAACAAGTATTTTGACGGCACAATAAAACTGGGAACAGAATTTAAAAAAAAAGGACTAATTTCCTTGGACTTGCTACCATTGGTATTGTCTTCCCGTTGACTTTCAAACTTTCAAATTAGTAGAAAGAATAAAGGCCTGGTTTCGGACAGATTCTTCTACAGTGGAATGTCTTTGAGCAACTGTGAAGCCAATCTGTATGTCAGGTCCCCATCATCTCATCTATGAAGCTAATAATAATCTCCAAAGTGTCAATGAGAAAAGGCAAGTTGCTCAAAAAACAAGTCAGAGTGTAAGCCCTTAAATTAGATGCTCCAGCACAATTTTTGGGATACCATCCTAGCTTGATTTTCATTTTAATACTTTAGTCTTATCATCCAAGTCATTCATATAAGCATGTATATTTGAGGAGTCATGGGATCCCACCACTGGGTGTTGGTTTCTGTCCTCCACAACTGCAACTGAAAAGGTAGAGGTGAACACACCACCTCTGTGACCTTCTGTGCCAAAATGTACATTTGTAATTTCCCATCTGGAGGATACCTCCAGAAATTGCCCATGTCAAGGTTAGAATGGAAATTGAAAAATTATTCCGTCTTCTTAGCTTTGGATGCATGTGACTTCCAAACAGGGAACACAGAGATCCCGGGGCAGTGTCCTTACAGATCTCAGCTGTTTTTCTTGCTATCACAGCAGCCACAGGCAGCTTGCTTGGACAACATGGCGAGAGATGAGTCACACCTCTCTATGCATCAAGAAGTTCTCTCATGCCCAATGTTTCTGAAGACTGGACTGAATAATGTAGATAGGGTGGTTTGTACCAGAGGAGCTATCACACCGTGACACAAAACTATGTAGATATTTTTGAAGGAAGAAATTGCTTCTACCAAAGTGTAGTGTGGATGTAACTGCTGTCAGACACGTATCTAAAATGTGAGAGCCTCCAGGGTCTGAGATCTCATGTCTGAATACAGTATCTTGAATAAGAAATGCCTGACTCTTTTTATTGACTAAAAATCATAGGACAATAAGGGTTTTTCCTTAGAAACCTTCTGACAATTAAGAAAGTAGGCTCCTAATTCAGACACTCATAAAAATTTTAAAACCTATTATGTTACTCACAGTTTAAAATACCATTTATGCAAAACTTATATATAGCATGTTTGCTGTCTGCCTAATATTTATTCAAAGCCCTTTTCCAGTGCAGCTGGGAATGCTGTTTCTAACCACTGAAGACAAGTGCAGAACACTGGGGATGTAGAACAATTGGCATTGTTAAAGGCAACAGGGAGAGCTTTCATCCAAAACATACTACGCATCTCACAGATGCTGGTTATCTCCCAGAGCTGGTACTGATAAATGATGTACAACATGAGTGAATGCTGAGACACAGCCAAGCAGAGGAAAGGGTATCTAGGAGGAATTCCTTCGCAGAAAGAGGCAACTCATTAAATGAAGAGAGCAGGTACACCATTTTTTTCTTTGCACATGAGTCTTCCTTCTCTCTTAAACTTGGGACTTGTTTGCTTGTGTGCTCTGTTTCAAAACAGAATCTTGGTCATGACAGCAGCAAAACCTTTATTTCTTTGTGCCTAGGGTGGGTTTATATAGGTATAAATGGTGATCAAGGGCATGTAAAGGTGGTCTTGAAAAGGTGTTCCGCTCCCCTGAGAAAGCAGGTGCACACTTAAAAGGGGGTCTGTGATTCAATATGCCTGACTCTTACTCCCTCATAATGGATAGAAGTTTCCTAGCTTTCCTCCTTTCACTTTAATTTTTCATGGTTTTTTTCCCAGTTTTGAAATGTCTGAGTTGTCCTAAAGATCATCTCTGTTGTTTGAAAGGTTGTACAGTTTTTCTAGATGCCCTAGTTTTGGCTGAAGAAGAGTTAATTTTCTTCACAGTGGGTCTGTCTTTTGGATTTGTGCTGATCATGGGGTTGATAACACAGAGATGTTTTTATTGCTGAGAAGGGATTACACAGAGCCGGAGCCCTTTCTGCTTTTTGTATGGCAACACTGGTGAGGAAGTTGGGGGTGTGTGGGAGGCTGGGAGGAGACACAGGTGACCCCGGACAGGTGACCGCAACTGACCAAAGGGATATTCCAGACAATATGACATCAAGCTCAATACATAAAATGTGGGAATAAGGAGGAAGGAGGTGAGGTGTCATCAGCTAGAATGATGGTGTTTGTTCCCAAATCACCGTGACGTGTGATGGGGCCATGCTGTCCTGGAGATGGCTGAACACCTGCCTGCCCATGGGAAGCAGTGAATTAATTCCTTGTTTTACTTTGCTTGTGTGTTTGGCTTTTGCTTTTCCTATTAAACTGTCTTCATCTCAACCCATGAGTTTTCCAGCTTTCACCCTTCCAGTTCTCTCCCCGATCCCCCTGATGGGGGAGTGAGTGAGTGGCTACATGGGACTTCGTTTCTAGCTAGGGTTAAACCACAACACCAGTCCAACCTGTCTCATATATTAAACAGTGTAAAGAACATTTGCAACTAATTGAAAACATGCATACACTTCACAGATGAATGCCTCAGTCATTATCTTTCAATTATGAATCTCAGCTCTATCTATTCTTCAATATCTGGTTTTGAAACCACCTTCAAATCCTGACCTATACGCTCAGTAGCTTGTGTAAGATCTGGAAGATAAAGAACACTTTGAGGTTTGGCTCTGCATTATGTCAGATCCTATTTATCAGGAAATATAAAATTTACAGTCTATGGTGACTACAGCATGGCACATATTTAATAGAATAGGCATAATTTTCTCAGAAACACTGGCATTTGAAAGCAGAAATCAAAGAATTTGCTATATGTTATACCAGGCTCTGATCTACTTCCAGCAATAATAGGAGAGTTTTTAAAAGAAATCGCAGACTTTCATCCACTCTGCTCTGAGGTTCAGAACCAAACAGTGCTAAGTATTAAAGTGTGACTCACTGACACTGATTCAGGAGTCACTGAGGACATTTTAAACTCACCCCAATGTAGACATTTGTAGATCCACTTGAAGTGCTATGATGCAGCAACCATGAGAACACACAGATTTCAAAACCTTCAAAAATTGCTTGTTTTAATTTGTTGTTGATGCTAAAATATTCTCTTTAAAAGTTGTTTCTCTTTAGGCAATTGCTAACAGATATGGGGGAATGGTCTAATGAAATTCTAATTTTTAACAAAAAAAATGGTAAAAGCAATATGAAAAAGTGAAGAAATGTACGTATTCACAAATTGCTTTTTCTTACACAGGAAGGGAAAAAAGACTTTTAATTTATTAAGTATTATGCTTTGATATTTTTATGTTTGAGTTGCTTGTCCAAGTTTTAATTACTTGATTGAAATGACCTTCCATTTTGGAATTTATTTCATTTTAGGAAAAAAGTATACAAATTTTAAAATTAATTATTAATTGACAAGATAAAAAATGCTGCAGATTGACAAGTTATTACCTTTCATTTTTATTTTCATTGAATTCAGAAGTCTTATGGGCAGGGGAAACAATGTATATATATTTTTTTAATGGTTTGCAGCTAGGAGTAGAAAAGTGAATAAATTAAGCAAGATTTTTCCCATTTATTTTCATAGACTTTATTTCTCAGCTCAACTTCATAATATAAACACAGAAAATGTTACAAGTCATGTCGTGCCTCCCTTGATCATTATCACTATACTCAGTTCAAAACAAGATTAAATAGGTACAAACTGGTCAGGAAGCAATTTGGCTGGTCACTGGAAGAATAATATTAATAATCAGAAGATAATCTATTCTTTTAGCCCTATTCATTCTCTCGGAATTAGTTCTAGAGCTTAAAATTATTCCATGGCCAAAGTAGTTCGGCTTTAAGCAACAAAATCAATTAACCCGATTAATCATAGGTCCATTTGATCAATGGAAGGCGTGATATAACAGCAGACCATGGTACTGAATGATTAATGAATTTTCTTTCAGTCCTGAGAAGCCACAAATAGGAGTGTGATTTTTCTGTTCCATTTCTAACAATAATTATAGGCCTCTATGCAAAATGTCACACTAGTTTTAAAATAATTGACACTTTTTTGATCTTCTAATGAATGCTGAGACTGAGAAGAGACTCAGGTATTTGCCCATTCCTTTCTTTCCCTCCAGCAGCAGTAAGGCTGACTAAACACAGGGATTTTGCATTCTGGTTTTGGGTCATGACATGGTAGACGGCTGGGTCCAATTACCTCTCCTAAGCTGGCCTGCTGCAAGAAGGGTCATGTTTTAAAATGTAAAAGAAAGGAGTAAAAACTCCTCTTTACTCCAGGAAAAGCGCATGAAGGAAGCACGGAAGAGTAATCAGTATCCATATCTGGTCTTTCTCTTCCTTACAGTGGAATCACATTTTTATCCTTGCATCCCACAGAGCATAGGGGTTTGTAGATTTTTTTAAATCTGGGATACATTAAACTCTTTTTCCTCCTTGGTACAAAGTCCACCTCACCACAGTAATTATGATATCCTAAAGAAAAACAAAAAATGAGTGCAAGTTTTATGGCTGCTGTGAAGGATGAATATTTGTATGCAGATAGCATGGGCTGGGGAAGGTTGTTTTTCATATTTTCCTATGGAATATGCTATGAAATGGCAAATCTAACAGAATAAGCAACAAAAACTTATGTTTCACAGTCTAATAGTTTTCTTCTGTAGTCTGAACCCAGAGTTATCTCTCCCATGGAAGCAAACTGAGTTGCATTTTCCTTTGAAAAAGTGGTTTTCATCACACTACCTGCCTAGCCATGCTTAAAGTTCGGTTGGATGACTCAATTTACTTGTTTATGAGATACATACTAGCCACAAATATTCACTCCTTGTGCCTCTTCAGGAATGTAAAGAAATACCCACATTCCCCTTTATCAATTTGTTGAAGAACAAGATGGCTTAGTTGCCCCACAGTAAAGCTTATTTGCCTAGAAGCTTTAGTATATTACAGTACATGAAAATTGTACAACTGATTCTACAAGTGCATTTATGAACAACACACCCAGCAACAGTGCACACAGTGGATGGGATACAATCCCACTCTTCCTAGAGAAGACAAACACAGCCATTAGCAGAGTTTAATCTGGTGCCGGTGCACACAAATCCGAATGCTTTGTCTATTTTCCTTGCAATAGACTGATGTAAGTCACCAAAAGATATAGAGGCCATTGCCTTTTCAGTCTGTCAGGTCAATGATCCATGAATAAAGAAGCCTTCATGCCAAGAATTAGAATAGATTGGAGATCTGTTACTTTTGTCTTCAGTGTACTTGAAAAATTAAGCCCGTTATGAAGATTTGTGCATGCGCTGGTTTTCTTGTTGCGTTTTACTTTTTCTAATTATAAATCCATTTTTTCTTATATGCAAACACAGAATTAACAGACCAGTGCAGCTGTTAAGGAGATATTGAAGTATGCCAAATGCACATGATAATTTAAATATTAAATACATTTTGTACCAACTTTATAGGTAAAGATTTACAGTATTTCAATGTTTTATTAAAAAACAGATCTTATACTTGCACAACATATTTATTTGAGCTAACTAAAGATAACCAAGTGAGATGAGAGAGTAGGAACACTGTCAGCTAAGACTGTCTTTCACTAAATTTGGCTGTGGTTGTTATTCTGATGTGCAGTAACCTATCCAGGACACTGAAGATCACTTCCTTATACTATAAGTCAGTAAAGTGAAGTCTGGTATTTCTTTAGTATGATTGACTACATATACAGAAGTTCATGAGTACATCCATATCAGAGGAGGATAACAAGGAACACAGAGAAGTTCTTGTTGATTTTGATTAAAGCATTAATGACAACTCTCTTAAGTAAAGTTATATATAAAAAAAAGAAGTACTCAAACAGAAAAATAAAGCAAAACAAAACTGTTCAGGACTTTTCTTCAAGCCCACCAAAACATTTCCAGTGTAATATTACCCTTCTTCAATTCTTCTAAAGCTGTAACCCTGCTTGTGTGCTGCAAGAGGGAATTGACAAAGCTGTTTAAACAAACATCGACAATAGGCCTTGTGTGATTATATCTTTCCAAACTAAAATAAAATAACAAATGATGATTTACCTTTTAGACAATGACAACACATCTTAACTGAAACGGTTTGGTATATTTAACTCTGTTAACTTTCAGTCATCAATTGAAGATTACTGTAAAATCATATTTCAGTATTAGAAGTAGTTTTCTTCTTGGAAAGAAAGTTTGCATATTCCATTTCCTGGTATGTAACTTATTCAGACCTTGCTAGTTCATTCTAAATTCATAGATTCATGGAAGGAATATGAGAGATCCAACAAAAAAAAACCCACAGAAGATCTGAAAGATTTTGTTGTAATAGAACCAAGCATCTTACCCCAGGTAACTAGCAGGCCAAATTGCTTGAAACATCTCTTTTATTGAAATACATATTGCTTTATTGAAATACATACAACTCTTTTGTTGTATTCTATGAAATAGTGTTTAGGGAACATGGTTTTTGCTTGTTTTTTCTAAACAGTCTATATATGTGTGTATATGTGGAGGTATGTGCATATATTCTTCATCAATCCTACTCACACACAAAAATAATATTCGGACTTGTGATGTTCTATGGGAAAGAAAGATACCTCTATCCCTCCTAACTTGTTTAATTCTTTTAAATTTTAATTTTTTGACCTAACAATGTTATCTAAGCATATCTATCATTAGGCTACAAGCAAAATAGATATAATCAACATAGGATTTGGAGTTTTTTTCATAAAATTCATGAAGTTTGTCAGAAAACACAAAAGCGAAATCCCTAGGTTAAACAAAAAGATCAGATGTCAAGGTTTGAAACACCCAGGACAGACAAGGTGATAATGAATAAAGCAGATTCTGACTGGGACCTTTTTTAGATTCTGGGTTCCAAAGCAGCTCTTGGTTTGTGTGGTCTCTGTTACATCGGATGGACAACTTGTCTCGTTATGATTTAATTTGTCACATGCCACTTACTTATCAAATCCAGAGAAAAGAATAGTCTTAAGGATACTTATATATGACTGTTTCAGTAAGGAAAAGAGGTTCTTTATACACTCAGTGTCCTCTCCTTTTAATTTGCAAATATGAAATAAGCAACCAAAAGGGGTGACAGATGGAGTCCAACCACTCATGATTAATAAAGTTGTTTAAAATCCAACTATAATTTCCTGTGAATATAAAAAAAAAACTTGCTTATTTTTTCTTTTTGAGCTCAAGGCTTTGAAAATTTTACCACTTCTTTTAAAGACCGTAATACCGAGGAATCATAGAATATTCAACTGAAAGCAAGGAGTACTACAGAAGGAAAAAAAGGTGAAGCAAAAATTTGATACATGTAAGATTGATAGTCAACACAACTTTATGTGTGTGAAACACAATAATCTTTATGGCAAAAAGCATCAAGCTGCAGTAAAACAATGCTGATGACTTGGCTTGGCTGTTGTAGGACATTTATTATCTGAGTCCCATGAATGTTGTGGTAGACTCACTGGGATCTTAAATTTAATTACTCCTATTTCAAATAAAATTGAGAGAAAAAAGGGGGCAGGAAATAAGAAAAATATGTTTGACGACCACTCGTGAAACAAACAATTGTGAGGCTGAAGTTAATCTTTAAATTGTACAATGTATTTTAAGCTAATTGTATTTAATAGATTTTATCACGCTTTGAATTTTTCAGATTATTTCTGGATGACTTTTTATAATAAAGATAACAAATATTATTTCATACATATGTGTGTCTATAAACATACTTATACATAACAATAAAATATGTTTTATGAATTTTGGCTGCTGATCATAAGTAGAAGTTAATAAACTGGACTGACAACTGTAAACGGAAGATATGTCAGATCAAAAGTATAAATACAGTGCTTAAGTTAGTATACAACTTCTAAAAATATGGATTAATTCCACAGCATGTTAAAGCAAATTTATGCATCAGTCTGTTAACCCTTCAGTGTTTATTATTCGATATTTATAACTGTATGAAAAATTGAGTCTAAATATCATGACGGTGATGTAAAAAAAGTCAAAGTCAATATAGTACTACTTTAAATTTTATTTGGGTTACCTATATTCACTATTTATTCCTCTAATTGCTGTGATCTTAATTCTTGAAGAAAATCCCAAACTGTGGTGAGCTTAGAAATTAGACCTTCGCACTAGTCCCTAAGTGGTTCATTGAAGTGGTTAAAAAAATTCAAATTTGAAACTTCTATCTCCATGTTAGATTCATACATTTTGGTGCAGTTGATAATGTGATGTCTATAAGGATTTCTCAGTTGGCAGACACTGGTTATGTAAAAATAACCTTATTTTCACTGATATGAAGGGGGCACTGCATCATTGAGCTGCAGACTCTCCAATGGTGAATGTTTTCATCAAAAATCTATAGCATTTTTTACAGATGCTGATGTGTGCATGCTTAGTGTCCAGAAAAAAGAAGAAAATTGTCTATCACACCAATGCTTTAAATGTAATGGATCAAGTAATCTTGATTTCTCTGTGATCAGCACTTGAAAAAGAAGAAGAGAAATATTTGCTTCATTGAAAACTTTGTTCAAAATTTGAATTAAGACATAGTTTGTTACGGAAAGTGAAACAAAATAACTGTGTTGCAGAGTTAATATAACGTGATTTTACTTATTTGTTCTGCATTTTTTCTTTCTTTGTTTAGAATGCAAACTTCTGAGATGCCAGTGTATTGAACAGTATGGATATGTACTCCTATGTCATGAAAATGAAAGAAACAAGACAATTTCCATAGCTAATATTCATAAGCTTCCCATAGCACAACTTCAGTTACATAAAAAGGAGATTTTGTTTACTAAGTTTTCTTTGACATTTGAGTTCACTTACTGCCATGGAAGAAGACAAGTTGATTAGGTCATTTGCATCATCTAAATGGAATTCTGAATAATGTCATCATACAGTGGGTCATTGAGAACAGAAAAGTGATTGTGTTCCATCAAACCAGGCTTTATAATCAAGCGAATAATACTTGGAATGTATCATTAGTCTGTACAGATACAAAGTCTGATTGGCTGATATTCAGATAAGGAATATGGACTTTGAATTGTAAAAGGGTGCTTAAGAGGGGGAAAAAAAGAAAACATTAAGAAGGAGGAGAAAAAAACACCTTTCAAGTGATTCCATGTTTGCATCCAAACTTACTCACATTAGTCGGATTTGAAATCACCTTTAAATATTCCGTAATGCAGCCAATAAAAAAAATTATTTTCAGTAACAATATAATTTTATTTGTAGGCATTATAGTTGATTTAATCTGATGTAGACAGTGTTTTTATAGTGGATTGCATATTTTCTGATGTACATATGTTCAAGGTAACCCCACATTTCAAGAGGAACAGTAGGTCTTACTATCCAAACCAGCCTTAAACAAACTTGTATAGAAACATTTAACTTCAGCTGCCTGGAGCACTTGACATCCAATCAGCCCCAAATGGCTCAAGTTAGTCCAAACTGTAAAAAGCACTTTCATTTAAAACACATACCACCACCGGAGAGGTGTTGAATCTGATGCGTATTAAGTCAGCCTTTGTCAGCAGAACTTTGCAGGGATTTAAACGTGTGTTAACAAATTACCTTCATTCAGAACACCAACTTGACCCAAATCTCCTGAGCTATAAAATTCAGCATGATCAAAAAAGAGAAAGGAAAGTGACAGTCTAGGTTAGACTCTTTTGGAATTGTAATGTTTTCGCTTTCAATACAACTGGCAAGAGTTTTAAGAAACTGGAGAGTATCTTCTATTGAATGGAATATGAAAGAATCTGAGAATAATACTGTGTTTAACCTCTATACTATAAGGAACATATATTCACACGTGTCTGTATATCTTGCCTTAGGCCAGTGTCAAAGAAAAGAGAG
The DNA here is from genome assembly GCA_013397055.1 of Pachycephala philippinensis. Lineage (NCBI taxonomy): Eukaryota > Metazoa > Chordata > Aves > Passeriformes > Pachycephala > Pachycephala philippinensis. Next base: position 774,280 of record VWZT01003745.1, on the reverse strand, counting down.
TGTTCAATCCTGTAGGGTACTGAGTACTCTGGCTGTGATCCAGCAAAGCACTCAACTATGTGTTTAAATTTAAGTACATGGATCATGCCACTAACTTCAATGGGATTATGCTTAAAGATAAACTAACCTTAAATGCTTTGCTGGATCACAGCCACAGTGCTCAGTATGGGCTGAATACAAATCCAATCTGAGAGGAGCATTTTCTTCTCTGTTTCCAGTGAGAGCTCACAAAATACATAAAAAAGTTCTTTTCAGAAAAGAAAGTTCGTATGATAACCAGACTGAATAGCTTTGGAAGGGTGGGATGATTAATAAATCTTGGGAAGCTTGTGTTCAAACAAATAAGAAAAGCAACAAACAAAAACCAAACTTTTGACTTTCCCAGGTTCAGATATTCATTTTTTTCGTGTAATATAATGACTGAGCATGGATGGGGATATAGATAAGCAGAAAAAATCAAGTGAAAGAGTAGAGATAGAGGCAAACAATGTTCCCTTTTATCTTTTGCCAAATTTCTTTCCTGATTTCAGCTGCGGCCTCTCTTAATTTTGTAAATGAAAAGAACAAGCAGTCTCTAAGTTTAAGGGTGTATGAATACTCTCACAGAATACACGTCAATTGAAATCAGACAATACAGTCTATATAATTAGAGACAAGTGACATTTTTATGTGTCTGATGCTGTTCCAGATGAAAACAACAGGAAAGTAAGCTTAGGAAACAAAGAATATTTCAAAAAGCAAAAGCAAACCTGTGCTTTTCAGCATTATATATGAAGATTACTAACTTTGTCATTTGGTATACACATTTTGAACTTCCCTTGACTCCAATCAGTGTAAAGAGGACTTGGTTAGAGCACTGGACCCTACTGAAAGAAGTCAGATGAACCATATTTGTCTTCCAAAAAGCAAAGCAAGTAAGAAAAGAAAGAACCTATCATGTGCACACTTCCACCACTCACCTTTTCTTGATGGGCAGCAAGAAAGGTTTGCCAGCAATTTTTCTTTCATTATCATCAGGCCAGGTCACCAAACCTTTGGTCAAACCCGCAAGTTTGTCTTCAAAAAGTAGCTGTCACAACAACTCAGATGGTGAAAATGGTCTGTACAACACTGTTTACCGGGGTGATGATACAACTTGAACAAACATGTAACAATTGCAAAATCCTGGGCTGTCTGACTGACAAAATGACAACCAAGTCACATTAATCTTCCTGTAAAAGAGAAAAAGAGAATGTGAACCCTAAAATAGCATACAAAAACCTAGGACTGCCTCAGCAAACTTGTCCACATGTGGCTTTCTCAAAGGCTTGAATCTTATTTTAAAATAATACACAATACATACAATAGGGCTTCATGTTTCAAGAGAAATAATTAAAGACAGCATCGCACTTTCTAGCTAACAGCTCTTGCTGAAGCAATGGGCAGCTCTGGCAAAAGTCTGCCACAGTGCACCCTGAAGTACAATCAAATCAAACTGATAAAGAATTCTATCAGAGGTTAGTGAACATGAAACACTTTTGAACTACAAAGCGACCAAGCAACTCAGCATGTGTATTTTTTTTTCCCTAGGTTTATCTTATTCCCACAATTCAACTTCTCACCTTTTCATCGTATCTATCAATTTCTTCCTTGTTGAGAAACAATTATACCTTAGGAATCTCTTGAACTCATTTATAACTCTATTTATGAACCTTGAACCTTGTTCTATGGCTTTATTATTTTTTAAAGAAGCCCTGCTCTAATTTTCTATTTACTCCTAGATCCTTAAAGCTACAAAATATTCTTCAGAATCAAATTTTGTCACCAACACCTATCAATTTCTTTCACAAACTGAAAAGATTTTGATCCAGTTCTTGAAATTTGAAAAATGTACTCTATTTATACAGATACATTTTATGTTTTGACCAAATATGCATAATTTTTAAAGGAGGATGTATTTTTTTAGCTATATGCCCATAGAGCTACCTTTTTAAATACATAATCAGGTCAGAAAAAGAAACATAAACGTTGAACTGCTTGATATCTTTATCCCATCACACACAGATTTTTATCTCTCAATTTATGAAGAGAATAGACAAGAGTTTACTACTTGTATGCAGTATGGGAACTCATTGCCTCATCTTTTGAAATGCTTTTCCAATTTTTCACAAAAACTTAATTTTGTTTGACTGAAAATTCCACTTGCCCCCAGTATGGCAAAATATTTTAATCAGTAGTTCATTGATGCTTATCTGACTCAAATCAATAGATACTTATTGCTTACACTTAACATTTTTGAAGTCCAGTATCTCTTCCATAGCACCTGTAAAACTCACTGCAATACCTGTAGCAGGTCTTTTCCTGGGAGGCAAGTGTCCATGAAGAAATTTATCAACAGAACTAGAATTCTTTGGGAACATCATCAAAGAGACTGAGAATGAAAGGTATTTGGAAAGATAATTTTCTTTCAGGGTTAGACTTAGTTCTGTACTACAGCATTTTGGTGATTCTCTACTGGTTTTTGATTATTGCAATGCCCTGCTGAGGCTCTGGTAGAGTTTAGGGTGATCTCAAGGTCAGTTCTTTATCCAAGCTCTTGTTTTGTTTTCACACTGATGCTAACTCAGCTTTTCAACACTTAGTTGAACTCCTTTGCAAAGTCACTGCTCAGTGTTCACAGTATCAGCACGCAACAACTGAGCTCTTGATTTTGAAGCCAGAATAACACATTGGCAGGCTAGCTCGAACTTAAGGTGCTTATTAGCCCTAGGGAGAAGTCTCCTGCTTTGAATATGAATTAGGTTAAGATCTAAATGAAAGCTAAATCTTGAGGTTACTCTTCAGCAGGAAAAGAGGCACTTGGAAATTTTAACTGTTTACCTTTAGATTCCCAAGGGAAATGAACAAAACAAATCTCACATAGAGAATGGAAGCAGGTTTAGGCAGAAAAAAAGTAGAATATTTCTTTTATTTTATTGGTATAGGAACGTCTTTAATACAGACTTCTCTCTGTGCCAGTCTTGTTAGTTTAGGAATCTTCTACTGCAGTGTAATTCCTCTAACCCCAGCAGCATAACTAAAATAAAACTCCATTTTAAAGAAAACTAGCAAATGCCATCCATTCCAGGAGGCAGTGTAGTTATTTATATTTAATTTCTGGTTTGAATTAGTGACTAAGCATAAACACTATTCAGACTTTACTTTATTGATATATAAGTGCTTTGAAAATTGGGAAATGGGAACTTGCATAGTAATTATAATGTGTTACTTATGTGGTAATTTAATCAAAAGTACCACATATTTAAAACTGAAAGTGGAAGAAAATACATGTGACATAAAATAGGATTTAATCTCTTCTTTGGATGTAGCTCAGAGAGACAATATTGCTGCTTCAAGGGGTTGAAGTATCTCCCTCCTCTTCCTGCTTCAATCATTCCCCTCTCTTCTCCAGCTCCTTCTTTCCCACTTCATATTTGCATTCATCTCTGTGCAGCAATCTCACTTCTCTTGTGTCCACTTTGACACATCTGTTCTTGAAGGCAAATGCACATAAGGGTCTGTGAAAGCAAGGAGTTGATAAACCTATTCTACTTGTTATAACAATACAAAAATAGTCTTGTTTTTGCTGGGGGGGAGTTGTGTTTTGTGGTTTGTTGCTGGGGTTCTTTTCAGCCAGAATTAGTTTATTGAATTGATTTACTGCACAGACAATGTTCTGGTGGCTCAAGGTTGGGAAGGGTTGTACAGTGAGGAATGTTGAAGCAGCAGAGGTAGGGGAGTAGAGTATTGCTCTTTCCCATTTGAAGGTAGAAAGCTCTTAAGTCATCTCAGGTTTCTATATAACTGCACCACTAAGATATGATAGTTTGGAAGGTATAACAGGGAAATTTGTTGTGGTATTGCCACATAAAAACCTAACTTATGGTCAGACTTTGTAAACCTACCTTAAAAGACTGAAAATGTAATTTTGCCTTCAAATGTGCTAAAAAAAATTTTTGAAGAATGGTTCAATATTCGGCAAAGAATCTAAGAGCCTGTCAACTTCTAAATCAGATGCCCAAAATTAAATGAGATTAACACATGAATACTCACCGTAGCATAGCCCTGAGGGCCCAGTGCAGAAACGGACCCTGAAGTTTCTCCCAGAGCCCTTCTTCAGAGGAAGCTGAAGAGATTATTTCTGACCTTGTAGAGCAAACAGCTGCAGAGATGGGAGTGTCTTGCAGAGAATACTGTGCCAGCAACCAACATGTTTTTGCTGAGAGGTGAACTCTTTTGCCACAAACAAAATGTGAGGCAGCCAGCTGTCTTTCTGTACTGTGTGATAGCATAGGATTTAATGGAGCTTTGCTGACACAAAATTTCGATAATGTAGTACAAATCAGTCCTGTCCTGAAAATGAGTGTCAGCTTACACTTACACACTTTCTCGTACTATTCTCCACCCTCTCATAATTAAATAAAAATTGTTTGCTTTTCTGAACACTTATTTGCATTGAGAAACCAAGTTCAACATGCTGCCTGTGTTGACACATAGATCTTATTCCTCTTACACGAAAACATATTCTAAATTTATTAATTTATATGGATTTTCTTTCCTCCCTGCTAGGTGCATGATGTTGCTCTAGACTACAATGAATATAATTTCCTGTCAAGTGTCTTTTTTTTGTTTTCACATAGTCCCTCTGCCTTTCATTAACATAAACATGGGATAAGCTCATGACAGTTTCTTTGACTTCTACTCACCGTTCTCAAACCTCCTAATTGTTTTTCACCTCTGCTTTAATTGTATAGTTCCACAAAAAAATTTCTCTCTTCTTTCCTCTGTAATCAAAAGAGCTCCTCTTTCTGAGCTACCCTTAGCTTGTTGGTTCAATGCGGGGTAAAGCTACTTGAGTTGCCTCTTATTAAGACGCTTTGAATTTTGTTTTGTGCACATTTGTTTTTTTCTTTTTTAGGAGAAAACAAAGGAAACAATTGTGCGTTATGTGTCAGAGCACGGTTTTTACACTCTTACATCATCCTTGCACTTCCTGTCTAAGGCCCAGTAGCACTGCTGTCAGGAATGTTATACCTTGCAATTTTATCTAAAAGTCAAGTCATTCTAGTATATATTTTGATACTCACAGTCTGAGAGTATGATTGCATTAACTCCAGTTGGAAATAGACAGGCATTCAGACCACTTCTTAAGAAATAAATGCATGTATTTCTGTGTAAGTAAAAGCTCAGATATTTATGGTTTGAGGGTATAAAGGAGTTGATCTCTAGCTTAATCTAAAGCCTACTGAATCAATGAAAACACTTCCACTGGCAGCAGCTAATTTTGTAGCAGTTCCCTTGCTCAGTATCTGTCCTCCACTATTGGCCTATGCCTTGTTCTGTGACTCTCAGCAAAGAAAAGGAAAGAGCATCTTACTTTACAGCTGATGTAGGATACATCCCTGCTAATCAGAGACAAAAAATAGCACTTCAGTAGAAGATGTAAATGTATTTATAAAAGCAAGAGTAAAATTACAGACCTTTACAACTAATTTATCACTGTTCACAGTTTCCAGTTCATGGCAAAAGAAATAACAATAAATATTTACCAAAAGAAAGTGGATCTGCATTTAGAGCATTTTAATAAATGTTTAAAAGAAAATCAGCATAGATCACTTGGCTTTGGCAATCACTTTTATCTTCTATCTGTCTGTCTTTGATGGATGTTTTTCATGCTCTTTAGTTTACAGTAACAAGCAGGTTTTTAATTTTTCTAGCTTCCTTCTCTCTAGTGCCAGGCTATGATGGATGATGTGACAAAAATATTCATCAGTAAATTCTAAATCCTGAATACAAATTAAATCAGTGATATAAGAAACAGATTTGCATTCTCCTTTGACATTGTTGTAACTGCATCTGCTACTCTCTTGTTTTTCCCTTCTACTAGTTTAATCTCGATAATAATACTAAATCAGCTTCGGGATATCTTGTATTTTGTTTTAAGTACTTGAGCGTACAGTATTGTTCTGATATACCTTGTGTCATTATTTGAGCTGAGGTGTTTGGATTTTGAATTGAAGCAGCATCACCTGAATGAGAGAGAACTATCAAGGATTGGATTTCCAACCAACCACATTCTGCTCTCTAAACAGCATGGGTAAAAAACTTTACTGGGTAAAAAATCTGGTTGTCTGGCCAGGCCCAGAGAGTGGTGGTGAATGGAGTTACACTCTGCTGGTGGCTGGTCATCCATGGGTTCCCCCCCAGGCTCAGTGTTGCAGCTGGTCCTGTGTAACATCTAGTACCTATAATCTGGATGAGGTGACTGAGTGCATCCTCAGTCTGTTTGCAGATGACACCAAACTGGGCAGGAGTGTTGACCTGATGGAGGGTAGGAAGGATCTGCAGAGGGATTTGAACGGACCGGATTGATGGGCCAAGGCCAATCCCTGGAGGCATTTAAAATACATGTAGAAGTGGCACTTGGGGACATGGTTCAATGGTGGGCTCGGCAGTGTTAGGTTAATGGCTGGACTCAGTGGCCTTAAAGTCTTTTCTAACCAGAACAAATCCAAGATTCTGTGATTCTATTCTGTGTTCCAATTGTTTTTGTTTTACTCTCCTGAAGGGCAATGTTCACTTTAACGATTGCTTTCCTCCAGTTTAGGGGTGGCTGAGTCCCTAAAGGTCTGCTGCTTTTAAGAGGTTGCTTGGAATCTTTCTGAGGTCCTCTATATTCCATGTAGAGAAAAAAACAATATTTCCTCATAGACAAAAAGAACAGTGATAGAAGAATTGAGGAAACCTTTGATCTTCCTTTTTAAATGTATTTTCTTTTAGACACAATTTCTACTTTAGAAAGGAATTTCATTCTCAGTTACTCTTGCATGAGACCTCTGTTAGGGACAAATGAACACACACACAAAGAAGATTGTGATGTTGAAGTTTTCCTGAGAAAAGAAATAGCTCTTCAGAAACTTAAAAAATGATACTTATGGAAGTCAGGGAAGACTAAAATAAATTTATGCAACTCAAAATGTTACTAGTTAAAAATCAATAGGTAGAAGAAAGCTGGATGAATTTAAAATGTTCCTTCTTACATGTACCATATTTTTAGTAATGTTATCTTAGCATTGTGGTTATTCAATCTTGCAGAAAAGCTACTTTAAGGTCAATCTCAATAGAAGCTCAGATTGACTCCAAATAAAGGATTATTTTTATGGTGTGGAGTGCATCTTCTGCAGTCTCTTTCACAGTTCTCTTCAAAGGTAAGGCTGCCCAAGTTGAAAAGAGATGTCAAGGCATCCTTATTCTTCAATCAACTTCCAGCTACAGGGTTAGACTTTTTGGTCACCTAATTTAACCTTTTTCAGGTGACAGGTTTGAGCCTATAATTCTTGTATCTGTCTTAAGGCTTTACATTTTTACATAGTATTTCAGTATATGAGCATAGACAACATCTGGTGGAGCTACAAAATTTATTTTAGAAAGCTTCTCAGTCTAAAGTTAAAGACTTGCAGAGGCAGAGCTCAGCAGCATATTGATGAATGGATTTCAGTGTTTAGTTATTGTAAGTGTGAAAATGAAGACTGAGTTCTAACGTGAACTTTCCTCCTCTGGCTAGTGGGTTTTGTGACAAGCACAAATAAATTGAAACTCCTTTAAAAATAAAAAAAATATAGCTGCATAGTTTATACTTTGAATGGCTAGAAATGAGCTACAAATGTGCCCCTGATGGCATATTTTGAGACATTGTATTCCATGCAACCCAAATATCTAAGAGAACAAAGCAGCCAGCAAGCAAAACTTCAGATCACCCTCAGCTTCCCCTGCAGAACAAATAAAACCAATATACCTGCACAGTTTATTAGATCAGATACAGGCTGTGAAGTTCCATTCATTTATGTTTTACCTGTCGTATCATTGAATGTTTCAGAAAGTGTGGAAGTTCCTGCTGCCAAAGAGAAGCTGAAACAAATCTTTCTGGGACCAGGAACAAAAGGATCATCATGCCTGTGTTCTCATCAGGCAGCAGTGATGCCCTTGGGAGTCAGTGTGCTCTCAAAGGAATTATTACAATATCTGTCTCAGAGGGAATACAACTTTTGTGAGCCTAGAACTTGAGCAGTGAAAACCTGTAGGACACAGAATGGCAGAAACACATTCCCAGGGAAATGAGACAAAATGGGTAAAATCTAATAATTCACTGAGAATGCTTTGGAAAGAAAAGAAAAATTTTGATTTCTTGCATTTGGGAAATTATCCTCTTAAGAGAAGAGGTAAAATGATTATCTGATTTAATTACAAGACCAAAGATGACAAGAGAACAAAAGGGCAAAGAGGTGATTGAGAGCAGCTCTGTAGAGAAAGATTTGAGTGTGATGGTTGATGAAAAACTCACATGAGCTGGTAGCATGTGCTCGCAGCCCAGAAAGCCAATGGAATTCTGGGCTGCATCCAAAGGACCATGGCCAGCAGGTTGAAGGAAGTGATTCCTCCCCTCTACTCTGCGCTTGTGAGACCCCACCTGGAATGTTGTGTCCAGTTCTGGTGTCCCCAACCTAAGAAGGAGATGGAACTGTTGGAGCAGGTCAGAAGGAGGGCCACAAAGTTGATAAGAGGACTGGAGCACCTCCCCTACAAACACGGGCTTAGAAAGTTGGGGCTGTTCAGCCTGGTGAAGAGAAGGTCGCGTGGAGACCTCGCAGCAACTTTACAGTATCTGAAGGGGACCTACAGGGAAGAAGGAGAGGGGACTTTCATCAGGAACTGTAGTGATAGGAGAAGGAGTAATGGGTACAAATTAAAAAGGAGAAAATTTAGGTTAGATATTAGGAAGAAATTTTTCAATGTGGGGCTGTTTAGACACTAGAACAAGTGACTCAGAGAGGTTGTGGATGCTCCAGTCTTATCAGTGTTCAAAGCCAGGCTGGATAAGGCCTTGAGCAACCTGATCCAGTGGGAGATATCCCTGCCCATGGTGGGGGGTTGAGACTACGTGATCTTTAAGGTCCATTCCAACCCCTTAACATTCTGTGGTTTTATGATTTAATGAAGTACAGAAGATATTTTATTTTAGAGAATCCTTGAAATGCAGAGGATACATAAGAGTATGCTCTCAGAAGTATCCCAGAACACTTCAGAGCAAGGAGACCACTAATTCAGGGAAGGGTGTTTTGTTGTTTATTGGTTTTGTCTGATTCTTCTTATGTAGTCTGACAGCAATTTGCTTTCAAGTATGAGTAAAATGCCCATATGTGTAATACTCACACCTGCCACAAATTCTTAAAAACATTTATTGTAAAGAAAGAATTTCATCTTCAGCAAAAGCTGCTGGAGGTGTCTAGGGAAGGCAAACCTTATTTCCAAGACCTAGTTGTTCTGGTACTTTGGTGCCAAAGGATTATCAGAGTACTAGGGGAAGCTCATACCTTATGTACCTCAGGCAGAGGCAGAGAATGTCCATATTCTCTGAAGAGAGAACTCACGACTTATGGGATTCAAAACCCACAAAAGCTCTCACAGCAATTCTGCAGTGTTCAAGCAAAGGTGCTCAATTATTTCCATGACATATTTTGTTTTCTTTGTGACGAGCAAGTTTGTATGATTCACAGCTGAGAATTTAGTCTAACTTGAACAAAAATTGCAGATAATATGCATTCTAATAAAATTTATATTCTGATTGTAAATATAATTAAAACATATTCATTCTTCTTTTTTTTTCACTGTATTTATCATATGGTCATAAACAACACCTACATATACCTCTTTTTTTTCACTTTCCTTAGAATCTTCTTCCCCCTAATATATACCACAAGTGGGATTCTACAACTTTACGAAGTGTTTCTCAGTCCACAAAGCAAATTAGCATGGTTTTTGCCTTCCTCTCTATGTGTTCATCATTGATGCCTCTTGATAGTGTGCAATGTGAGTGAAGGAAACTGGGACATCCTGTCTGTAAGCACATTTAGATGTTCCAGTTTGAGTGGAAAATAGACATCGTTCCAAGTAATGCTCGGAAAAAAACCCCAAACAAACAACCTTTTTGTTTCACAGTAATTCCAAAGACTTAGCATCAACAGTTACTATAAATAGCAGCAGCTACTGAAGATGCTGTGGAGCATATTACAAATGTGTTTGAATTACTGTACCAGTGCTGTGTAAAAGGCCATATGAATATGCAAAAACCATGATGGATAATTAAAACCAGAGGAAAACTAGTGGGATGCAAAACAAGCTATAAACACCAATTCACCCATTTCTGCCCCTTGAAGTTAAGAGCTTCTCATGGAGGTGAAGTTAAATAAATACTAGAAAATGAGAAGAGAGAAAACCAAGAAGCATGCTAAAATGAAAACTTCAAAAGAAAAGTTAATGTGCTATTGAAGTTTATGTTCATTCTTTCTCTAAATGAAAGATAAGGGAAAAAAGGAAGGGAGAGCACACAAAACTCTTCAGCTAAGGACTACAGGTTGCTTCTACAAACCTGAGGAGATAAAACATACCCACTTATTAAGACTAGTCTCACATCTGTGTTAGAAACACATTTAAGATATCTAATCATGGTTTCAGTCTTTGTCACCAAACCAGGTAGGAAACATCTAACTATCAAACACTGGGACACAGTTCATTGCTAAATACCTCTTTTTTACATAGACTTAAAGAAATTGGGAAGGAAATATTATCTATGAAATATTATTATGAAAATTATACCCTTACCTTCTAAAACCAGAACTATTTTGGGAGGCTGAAGTTGTTCCTCAAAGGAGAAGCTGTCATACTTCTGAATTTTCCAGCATTCTTGGGATAGGCAGATTTAAAACAAAAGTAAACTAAACCCATCAAAAGAAAGGAAACAACCCCCCAGCAACACAGAACTTTAATGAAAGGCTTAATTAGGTTCCCTTTGGATCTGATAGCCAATCTCAAAAAGGTTTGCATTACCCTCTTTTTAGGCATTTGAAATTTTCACTTCACACCTGACAGTATGAAACACACATCGTGCACTACTTCCCCCGTTCTGACACACGAAATTAAAACAGAGAAATGAATTTGCAAAGGGCGATGATGGAAAAGGATTGTCATTTTTCTTTAGATGTATTAACCTGCTGCATACGAGTGGTTCTCTGGATCCCAAAGATTTCCATGAGAAGTTTCCCCAGATCCATTACTCCAACCAGTCAGTACACAGCTCCTAGATTTAGGGAGCAGTGAAGAACACCTCTGTGACATGTAAAAGAGGCAATTTCTAGCATGTATCACAATAGAAGAAAAAGTGCCTGAGTCATTGGCTAGTGCTTTAATAGCTGGAAAATACCACTTTTCTTGAAGAGAGGAAAGACAGCCTCTTTCAGTAACAAGTCCCAGTCATGTCTGAGAAGAGAGACCTGTGTGACTCACCACTGCATCCATGTACAGGTGTTGTCAAGTGAGAACTGAAGTTTTAGGGGGTTCTTCAGGGCACCCAACAACTACACTGCAGTTTACAGTTCCAATCCAAAGGCTAAACCTCATTTTAAAAAAATATGCTTTTGTACACAGAAAATTATTTTGAAGAAGCTACCATATTTTTATCCTAGTATACAAATTCATGGTATGTTATGTTGGGTCTCAGAATTCCAATTTTTCATACTGAGATTTCAGCTAGGTATTTAAAGGCACTGAAAATATGTCAGTTGCAGGCAGGAGAGAACTTCATACAAATATCAAATTTAGCCAGGATGGTTTGTGTTCTGGATGTCAATGAAGGGCACAAGGGGGAAAGGACAGAGTGGAACAGGGAGCTTGCGTGAATGACTTTAAGCCTCTGGGTGAGCTCAGGGCAGACCCTGTGCCTATGAAATCATTTTCTATTGTTAGCCTGTACAAAATGTTTGACTGTAAGCCCAGAGGGAAACTAGGCTGGTTTTGTGCCAGACTACGGTTATGAGGACAGTGGATGACTGCTACAGTGCACATACAGAACAAAGGATTACAGATTTACTTTTTCTTCTCTGTGAGAGTCAGCTTAATGACCACTATTGTGATTTTCTACAACAAATCTGTAAAAAACCCTTGTGTTCAGGCAGATGTGTTTCTCATGCCTTAGAGAAGGGAAACCTTGACTCTCTGTGTACTGAGGGTGAAAGGAGAGTTATTTCTACCCTTGGAAAGGTGACCTGCCCCAGAATATCTCAGGTGAGATTTGCTGCCCTGTCTTTTTACAAGCCTTTACATTTACAGGCACAATTATCCTGGTTATCCACCCTGGTGAATAAGAAAAATCTTTCTGCACGTAAAAACATATAACTTGGGTTTTCCCTGAGAGAATCAATGCACTCAGAGTACATAATGGGGAGGAAAAAGAGAAAAACAAAATGGAAAACACTTTTAGAGCTAGTTCTAGTAATAAGCAATGAGATAATTATGTACCTGAATACATCTTATGATCCCATATCTCAGTAAGCTCTGCAGTACAGTGGTCTAGTAAGCATGAATTAGAGATTAATGTAGAAGTTAATTTAAAAAAAAATTCATTTTAATACATCATAAGCATTCCTTTCATCTCTGTATTTTAGCATTACCATCTGAGCATGATTTAAGTGTTTAGTTGTATTTCTGCTTTACTGGTTGTAATAACTACTCAGGTTGGGAATCTTAGTTTTGGATGTTGATGGACAGGCCATTTCATTTTAGACCAGGTTATACTTTCTGCTCATTGTCTTCAGATATGAAGGTGTAAGGCTATAAAAATAGAAAGTACTTTTCACAGGTCATTTGATTCAGCTTTGGAGAATAGAGTGTTGTGATATCGATCATGTCAGGATCTCTTCCTCTGCTTTAACTAAACCAGCTTAACATTAATTAGAGAGCATTTAAAAGTCATCTGTTTAAAGGGAAATAGCTGGGAGGAAGGCTAGATGGAAGAACTTTATTAAGTTCTATTTTGGTTGGCATGTATTTTGAACAGCAAAATGTGTTATCAGCCTTGAATATGATTCACATTCTGTCAGCATGCTCAGGAAGTGTAGGTTCCTTTGCAGCAAAAGTAGAATGAATGTCATTTGGAATGTGAAACAAATACATAAAACAAGTATCCTAAAACATAATTTCTCTAAGGAAGTTGTCACTGTCAAAAGTCATGAAGTGATTTAGTGTAAAGGAGACTCTAGATAGTTTTGCTTCTTTCCTCAGGGCTCACTGATATTAATTATTTGCAGGAGTCTGTATATTCCTGTGAAACAATAAAGACAAGGAATATTGACTCTGAAATAAATAGTTTCATTAAATAAATGCCTCTAGGTAAAAATATGCTCTGTGAGATGCAACTCTCTCAAAGTCCTATATACGCTTGTGCTGCCACTGATCCTGAACTGTGTTTACCTGAGTATTCCAAAGAGGTAGGGTATGCACCAGTAAATAAGCAATATAGCATCTCTACTATGTTAAGATGGTTTTTACTGAGATTAAGCTGAGCATAAGATATAGGGTTTTCTCTTAGATGTCACCTGAAACTAAAACTTTTTGTTGCCACAAACAAGTTGTGGTACACCTTGTACTAAATAAAATGCAAACTTCTCGAATTGGTGGCTGTTTTACTCAGTTCAAGTCCCTTTTAGTGTGACGGTGCCCTTTTAAAATCCATTGGGTGCTAGACAAATTCTGGATAAAGAATATTCATAAACTCTTTCTGATAATTCTGGTGGTTCATCATCGTAATCCCATGTGCTGGCAAGGACCAAGCACAGCCATATATTGGCTTGTAAATTAATCTCAGTAACATGGCAACATAGTAACATGCTTTGCATAGGATGAATGGATAAACCGATCATATCTGGATAAATTCAGTTTTGGTTTCTGTATTTGGAAGTGTATGGTCAGCTTGACTTATTCTGGCAAGTGAATATTAGATTACACTTAATGGTGAAACCCTTGGTTTGTCTTTTCTGCTATTATTTTTGTGAGAAAAGAAGTGCTGCGCTTCTTGTTAACTAGGTCTCAAGTATCAGGTCTGGTAGTTTTTTTATGGAGTAGCATGTAAAATAGTGGAATTATAATAAAATTCCACCAGAACAGGCTTTAATTCATTATTCTGGAGGTTATGTCCAGCTCTCTTAAAAGTGAACAAACAAAACAAAAAGCTAGTTACAATGATTTGTCTTGCAAGTTGTGCAAAGTATAATCTCTTCCTAGAATCACAGCGTATCTAAAGCTGGAAAGGACCCATAAGGACTATTGAGTCCAACTTCCTGCTCCTCAGAAGAGTAGCTTACCTCTTCTAGAGAAAAAACTTTTTTAGCCAGTGCTACTCTCATACTTAGGGGTCCTACTGAACACAAGACACTCCATAAACAAGACAGACACCCCATTCTGATGGTAGATAACTGTGGACCATCTCTGTGTAAAGAGGTCTTCATCCTAAAGGGGTGTTTGAAGTCTTTTGGATAACAAGTAATGAAAAATTCTTTGGTTTTATTTATTTTTTTTTATTCTATCAAACTGAATGATAAGAAAGCATTTACCAGTTTCCCAACAGTTTTTCAAAATGCTTTTGATCTGTTTGATGACTGATGTCCTTCAGTATCAAGGGTTTTGTTGAGAAAACAGCATGTCTTCTTGAAGGTGATGTAATGAGAAAACACTGGCAGATAAGTAATACACAGCAGGGTGAAAACTTTGCACCATGCCCCTATGAACTAAGACAGTAACACATGTTATTTTCATGAGATCACAATTCTGGAAAATCAAAAATTGTAAGTAAGGATATAAAAGGCAGGAAAAAAAAGTTGCTATTATTGGTCAAGTTGGAAGATTTACTCCATGATTAATTTTAGTGTCACTGGGACTCAACTTTTAGATCCTTTAATCCTACTAAATCTGCACTGAGTATAGTTCTTCCTAATAACAAAGCATGAACAAATGGATTCTCGGTATTTAGAGGGTGCCTGTGGTGTTCTAAAAGATGTACTTTCAATCACTTACTTTTTACATTATGTATCTATTCAGGAACCCTCTATAAATACAGTAGTTGGTTAAATAATCTGCAGTTTGAGAGAAACACTACATCGAAGAGGAGGGCTGTGAAGATGACCAGAGGGCTGGAATACCTCTTCTATGAAGACAGGCTGAGAGAGTTGGGGTAGTTCGGCTTGGAGAAGAGAAGCCACCAGAGACACCTGATTACAGCCTTCCAGTACCTAAAGAGGTCCTATGAGAAAAGTGGAGAGGAGCTTTTTACCAGAGTATGTAGTGATAGAACAAGGGAGAATGGCTTCTAAATGGAAGAGGGTAGGTTTGGATTAGATATTAGGATGAAACTTTTTGCTGTGGGGGTAGTGAGACACTGGAACAAGTTGCCCAGAGAAACTGTGGTTGCACCATCCCTGGAAGTGTTCAAGGCCAGGCTGAATGAGGCTCTGAGAAACCTGGTCTATTGGAAGCTGTCTCTGCCTATGGCAGCGGGGCTGGAATGAGATCATTTTTAAGGTCCTTTCAAAACCAAACAGTTCTGTGTGTCTATAGCCTGAGTCCCCCAAGTCCCCTCAGCACTACAAGCAAAAGGCATTATCTGCTGGCCATCAGCCCAATATCAAGACATCAGAGACATGTCAGAACAGGCTCTCAGCCTGAAGGTGAGATTGGTGCCTGAAGGGAACAGTTTTACAAATGCTGAGTTATGCAGAGGGCAGCATAATATCTTTGCTATTCAGATATTTCCTATTAATAGAGCAGGCACCTTGGAATTGCACATACAATTCTGCTCAACCTCATCAAATGTATTTTTTTTTCTGTTTGAATCACAGCAAGGTATGTTTTCTAAAAAAATCTTATACAATCAAAATGAAAATTGAATTATTACAGGGGAAAGATTTCAACAATAAAAGCTGTGAAAGTCTCCTGAAAGTGAGATTCAGTCCAATCTGACACAATAAATTGTTTTACTGTTGAACAGAGTCCCACTAACAAGTATAGATTACATCTGTAAGACCCAGTTTTGCCTGCAGCTAATGTACCTAGAAGATGTATTAACTGTGCAGCTCTCCTGTTTGCAGGCAGTAGAAAGAATTTGTTTCTATTTAAGTATAGGGTGAAATGGAAAAGAATATGAACACTAAAGCTGAAAGTTGGCCAAATATTCAAAATATTTAGCACCAGTAACTGACTTAATGTTCTGAATAGTCTAAGGAGTCTACATCCATACCAACAAGTAAAATATGCGTCATTATTTACTGGAATATGGAATTAAAAAAATTGCATTAGTCATTGATATTAAAATGCCAGACGGAAAGAGGAGGTGTGCTCTGTATTCTGCTGCATGCCTCCTTGGAACTATTAGTACTTCATGCTGTAACAGGCTGAAAATGAAGTGCAAACTCATCACTGTAATTATTTCTTCTCTTCCTTTTGTGGAGACTGTGCTGAAGGGTGGACATCTTTAGCTTAATCGCTGATTACATTTGTTGCCATATGAATCTGTAAAGCAAGTGTAGCAAATCTATTGCTATACTGAGTCCTTGGGAGCCCCAGTTCCTGTTCTCAAATTTGTATCTCTGCTGTGTGAAAAACAGAAAACCCACTTTTTCCTGCTGGTGCTTTGAATTGCTCTAATTTGTTCTGGTAATGGCTCCAGATGTCACAGTATAAAAGGAAGCCCGGCCCCGCAAAAAAGATTGCCATTCTGACCTTCTATTGAATTCTAGAGCTCTTGCCCTTTTTTGTCTTCTGAACAAACCCAGCACTCACAAACATGCTGAATGGAGTGGAAAAAGCAGCTTGACTCTCGTGAAAGAAGTTACAAGCAGAGCTGAGATGGCCGCTTGCCACTTTCCCTGTCAGGGTGACATCTGCCACAGTTTGCTGAGCTGCTTTTTTGGGGTGAAAATGAACCTTCACCTCAGCAGGGCTGATCCTCTCCCTCTGCCTCTGTACCTTCGTTCTGCTTCTTTTTTTCAGAAACAATTATGTTTTTCCTTCTGTTTCTGGAGTCCATCTTTTAGGAGAGATGAAAGCTTTATCTTATGGGGTTTTTACATCTACAGCAAGATCCCGATAGTATTTCTCCTCATACAATAAAAATTTAGTTTATTACATTTACCACTCTATTTGTCTTGGCAAAAAAAGGCCAGCAGAGTAATTCAAAATGAATACAGACAGATGTCTGCTCACATTGATAACAGTCCACTTACATAATACAGGAAGGCAACATGATTCATGCATCTTTGCCTTTAGTCTGTATTTTTGGTTAACTGATCTTTGCCATGATCAAGACAAAATGTGTGAAATTCTATTTTGCTGTTTGCAGGAGGAAGTAACAAATCTTAGCCATACTGATTTTGGATGCAAATATGTGTGCATATGTGTGTGCACATGGGTGTGCCTTTGTGTGTGTCTATGCATACGTCCAAGGCCTTGTCGCTTACTTTATTTCCATAATTGTTTTTTAAATAAGCCTAAACATCCTTTTTAAATAAGCCTAGAAGCTCTGCCACAAAACTGGATACAGAGCAGGCTATAGTTGCAGCTTTCACAAGCAGAGAAAGGGTCATTAAAAGAAAAATAAGAAAACATATTCAAAACCCTCATCTGCTTGTTGAGGGTGTAAGTACCCTTGGCAACCCAACAAGAGCATAGATTTTGATCTGTCCTCCTAACTGTCTCAGATGTACTATTCAGCATCCTCCAGGGCAGAGACATGCTGCTTGGCAGAGGGCATAATCTCCCAGTGCTACATGAGGCTGTCTCTATTTAATGAGTGCAGAAAAAGAGGGAATAACCACCAAAGACAAGACCAAGCGACAGTCAAAGATATAATGTGCAAAACACCCATAAAAACATTTTAGAAGAAGACTATAGCCCTTGCTCACGCTAATTCATATTTTCTCAATTAGAGAAACCCAACAAGCACATACAGTACTTCATGATTATATTCAGGAAGCAGAATTACATGGATATGTATTTTGTTCAATATAAAGCATTCAAGTGGGAAACCTTTCTTTATGCTGAAATAAAATATTCTTTTTGAGCATCATGTTCAAGAGAGTGGAAAACAAGGCAGAGCTAGAGACAATTGTGAAAGCAGGCTGAAAATATAAAGGATTTTAGAATATTAACATTAGAACCCATCTTGGACCTTAAAATAGAGTAAAGGGTCTTCCCCATGAGATTTCTCATAGGATACACATGGGAGAAGAAAACTCCCTTCTGTAGAAGAAGTGTGCCTATTTTTATATTTATCTTTATAACTTCACATCTAACTTCATATCTTTATTCTTTATGGTTTTATCATTATCTTTTTCAATATCAACGTATTTTTATTAAATTTTATCATCATTGTATGCTTCATTAGGCTAGATCACTCCTTTTGTGGTTGCTTTCAATTTACACACAAGAAGCAATTAAATATTCACATACTGAATTGTTCCTTGGTTTCTGTTCTTGCTTTAAAATGGAATTCATGTAAAAAGTATGTTAATTATGAGGTTTCTGTTTTGGATCAAGCCCACAATGGACAGATTAGACAATGTAGAAAATTGGGACAAGTTTATTATTCACTTATCTGGCAGACAATGCTGGAGTTCAAAAAGACCCACGATCTAGTGAAACCCAGAATAAGAGTTTCACTATTTCATCTTGTATCTGATACAATCTTTAGTCAATTTGCAAAGCAAGTTTCCTTTTCTTTGAAGAGTATTGTGGTGCATTGCTAAGCTATTTCTTTGTTTGACTTTTGTGTTAGAGATATGTAAATGCTGAATTCAATTATTCTTTAATCAGAATAATTCTTATTTTTACAATTCAGAAAGCATGGTAGGCTGTACATAAATGTGAAATACGCTTATTGTCAGAAAAAAAACAGTGTCTCATGAAATTGCTCGAAAAATTTTTAAAAAAAGAAAAAGAAAGAAAGAAAAGAAAGAAAGACAAGAAAGAAAGAAAGACAAGGAAGGAAGGAAGGAAGGAAAGAAGGAAGAAAGAAAGAAAAGAGAAAGAAAAAGAACCTCAGCAAATGTGACACTTACTGGGCCAACTGTCCTTCTCCAAGGATTCATGCTGTCTGGAGATTTCTATTCAAGGGTTTGGGTTTTTTTCTCTGTCCATTCCCTGCTATTTATCATCCGTCCACCTCTTCTTTTTGTTCTTTGCAGTAATAACTGACTCCCACCAGCACTAGCAAGTTGAGGTCACTAAGGCAAGTGCCTGTGTCCTGCTAGAACTGATCATTGATCTGGGAGTATGACACACATGTGACAGAGCAAGGTCATTCAACTTCTTTCCCTCTATTTTTCATTTCTATTCAGGTAGCTATCACTTCAAGGTTCTTCCTCCCAGTCTGTCATGTTGTTTCTTATTACACTACCACATGAAAAATAGAGAGTACTCCAACCTTTATGAGATATTATCTCCTAAGTATTGCTCTGCTAACAGTTCAGAAACACACTCTTCACTAAACAACATATCACTGAGGTGTACTATTTTAAAAATAAAGTTTTTTCTAGTAACAAGTTTTACTATAGGGAAAAAGCTGCAAAGAAAGAAAGAAGCCAACTCATTAGTAATAACCTATTAAATCTTAATAAAAATACCTTGTAGAGGAGTCATATATCTGCAGGGATGACATAAATAATAATTCAATGTGAAGTAAAAATTCACTCAAATACCTATGATAGTAACTTTTGTTGATGTAAAGCACTTTAAGATATTCCATAAGTGCCATTAGGCTATTTATCTTTGAGGAAAAAAAGCATTTGGGAGTAGCACAAGGTCTTTTGTTTAAAATGGATAAATTTACTTGCCTATTAAAAATCAGCCTCATGCTCTGACATCACTACTCCACTCAAATATTTAGTGGTGTAAAAAGAGATATATTTTTCTAAATAAGTGAAGCAAATTGCCCAGATTTTTCTTTTGTTTGGTTGACTTCACATAGTTACTTAATTCTGTTTAGGAGTGAATGGCACATTCAATGACAGATTCCTAAAACTGTGATTTCTATCTGACAGCCAGTGTCTGAAGCCTCAGGAATGTTTTTATTTTAATCTTAAACCATAACTGAATTAAATTCTCTGCAGGAAGAAAAATTCTTGTTTGTTCTATTTCACTGATTTTCAGAAACAAAGATTGGATGTAAACATAAAACTAGAGGTTAGCCCTTGCTAGACAGTCTTCATGATCTAGCAAGAATTGAGAGTGTTATGTTTTTACAGATTTTATTACCGAGTCAGAATGGGAACAGAGTTTGATATGAGGTCCAGCTGTTGCAGTCACTAGTGCAAATCAAAATCACTGGCTTTATACCAGATCTGGTGCCAGGATATCTGATGTTGATGGGAGCTTACAAAGGCACAATAACATGGAAAAAAGACACATTCTGAGGCCAATGGCATAAGAAGATTTAAAAGATTTTACAGAAGTATAGAGAAATAAATTTTGAAAGAAAAGATTCTTCCTTCCACATTTCATTCAATGGGTTTAAAAACTACTGAAGACTGAAAATATGTTCATCCATGCAGTATAAATCAATCTCTAACTTTTGGATAATAGGTAGAAAGATTGGCTGAGGACAATTATTACATTGTTGAAAACTGACTTTTGGAAGAAATTGTTACAGCAGCCTTTTGACATTTAAAGACATGATATCAAGATAACCTCATACCTCAGGCCCCTGGTGTCATAGAAAATAAAACTGGGATGGACCTTAAGGCATCATTCCTTTAACAAAAGGCAGAATCATCTGAACTTAAAACATTGCTGACAGATGTTTCAATAGTTTGGCCTAAAAGCCAAATGTTATTACATATCTTCCCTCCTGCATCTAGGCCTCCATCACCCTCAAACTTTTTTTTTGTTATATCACATGATAAACTCCTGCATAAATCACCCCTAACTCAATGCCTACCAGTTTATAATCAAGAAATAACACTTACGTATTCTCACTGCTAGATTTATTCCCCTGATATCTTCATCCTGTCTCATAAAGAATGGCATTTATTTTTTTTGTCCTGCCCATGAATATCTCAGTGCATATTTTATCCTATTCCTTCATATATTTCTTCTTCTTTTTGCCTATGTTCTTAGCAGATTTCAGTATTTCAAAAAAAGTCATATGTTGTAATAGCGTGCCCTTTCATGATCAGACTCTTCTTTAATAAACATCACAATAACTGTGTAGGCTTTTTAAAATATTCTGCATGGTGAGATGTTCCTCAGTTCTGTGAATCTATAGCCTCATCCATAGCATAATCTTATCGTCTGGTTTGTTCAAAAACGTTCAGATGTAATGATCTGTATCCAGTTCTCTATCAATTTTCTTGAAATGTTACCCTCATTTTGAGCTTTACATTTCCATAAAAAACTTGCATTTTCTCTCCATTCAAGAGTCTGATTCCAATATTTGCTCTCAAGCGTGTTTTGTCACTCTGCCAACTTATATCTAAATCATTGCATTGTTTATCCCTGGATTTTTGTAAATGATGAAAATTGATATTAGTTAGTTTGATGAAACTCCCAAAACAAAAAGAAAAATGCATGTTTGATTTATGTGTGAAATATTAAAGTGTAACCAAAGCAAAACAATGAAACTAAACTGGCTATGATAAACTGCAGATAAAGAGGTTCAGGTCTATGCATGTGTGCCGTTATAAGAAAGTAAATATACACATATGACCTGATCTTTCCTCTGGAGAAAGACATCTATAGCTCATAGAAAGTGGATGTATACATGAAGACCTCCATATGCCCATGTTTTCATAGGCTTATCATGAGTGTCTAATTTTTGACAGTTCTGTCTCCAGATGATAATGTACCCAAGCATGTCATCACATACTTATAGTCTGTCATGCTTCTGTCTAAATTTGTAAACTTGCTCCAGTATCACTTCAGAAATACTGCCCTCCATCCCTCCCTCCCCCAACATCCCTTGTGTTCCCTGCCAAAGACACCATCACTTTAAAACACCAGCAATGCCCACTGCAAGCTGAATGGCTTACAAGATGACTAGAAATTATGTGAATATTTCAGCTTGTTAAATTTTAGAGAAAAGATGAGTTTGTCAAATCTGAAATGCTTTGAAGACAGATATCAATGTATATTGTCATTGGAAGTTACTGAAGGCCATGGCCCACCTTTCCTCTCCAAAGTAACTTCCTCTATCACTTGCCAAGTTTCAGACTAAAGATCCTTTGGATCACAAATATTACTCTGAAAGTGGGGCATATTGTGTCTGGTTTACTTCTATTGCTATAATTTCTGTTTTCTGCTGCCCCTCTTTGAAGTATCAGAAAGATGACCAGTTCCAGCAGTGTGCAAAAGAGAACTGGAAAAAGAATTAATAGGGGAAATGATAATTATTTGAAGACTCAGACAAATTAGACAATAAGCGAGAGCATTCTAGCAGCCTCAGAAAAAGTGTTAAAAGTACCATGTGTACAATAAGTAAGAAAAAAGAAAAGAAAAAAAACCTCCCTGGAAATGTAGTTATGGCAGACACCAGATAAATTAAGTAAAAATACACAAAACTTCATTGGAGCCTAGGGCACTGCTAAGAGTGGTAGAACATGCTTGGCTAGGTTGTCTTAGAAGTAATTAAAAATATTGTAACAAGAAAAAGGCTTCATACAAATAGATCAAAGAACAGAAATAATCTTAATATTTTGCATTATTCATGTTTGTCTAATAAAAAAAGGAAAATAATTGCTGCTCTTTGAGGAGCTAAATGGTAGCTCACTAATCAAAGATGACATGGTAACTATCGCATGTACCTTTTGTAAAGCAGAACTATACATCGGTTTTGAATGTCAGCGTTAAAGTCACCATCCCCAGAAGTAACATAAATAATCACACCACCTCATCAGTTTTTCCTCTGTGAGCATGAAATAAAACTGCTGAAGCCTGAAATGAATAATTTATCTCAGAAGATGGCAATAGCGGTAACATCAACAGTTACAGGAAAGGAAATAAAAACTTCTGTTGTCTTAATCATTTTGTGGCGAAACACACAGCGCTGTGTCCTGCTGCCTTGTCACTCTCCTCCCTGGAAGGAAAAGTGACCCGGCAGTGCCAGTGGATGAGGCAGGGACCTGCCCCTTGCCCGCCTCTCTCTGCCTTTCCCCGTTCCCGCAGGGCTGCCTGCTGTGCCATTGCTCTGCCTTCCATCTGCAGGGCAGCTCCCCTTGCAGGAGCAGCAGCCTGGGATGCAGGCAGGTCCTGCTTGGAGGAGAGACCAGAAGCCCTCCCCTCACCCTGAGGATTCATGCCTTGCTGATAGATGCCTCTTTTTTACTTCAGAAGAAGGGAGCCATGTGTGAACACATGGGGCTTGCAAGGATTAACCTTTTTTTGTATCTGTAGTCCTGATACACCTCTGTGTTGGCAATTTAAGAGACTTTCAATTGTCCTCATCAGAGTGTTCACTCATGCAGCTTCAATAAGTAAAATAACTGGGTCTAAGCATGTTTTTTTTTCTGATGGATGTTGTGGTTAAGAGGACATGACAGTGAGCTGCAAGAGTCATTATCTATTAATTTTGCTGGTTTATTTTAGTAAGCAATTTATAGCTTTTCCAGAATGTCTTTTACATTTTCCGCTCATTAATTGGGTCCCATTTATACTATTTCTTTTGCATTAAAAGATGTATTGCACTATTTAAAGTCTTAATTTAGCCCATATGTCAAAACTATATCTAAATGAGCCACTTAGAGCACTTTTGTATGAATTGCATTATGAATGTCTTTCCCTCTCTGTCTTTTTTATCCTTGCAGTTTCAATTTCCTTATTAGATGGTAGGAAAGGAGCAAATAAAATATAAGTATAATAAGCAGCAACATTAAAACACAACTTGGGACTACCAAGTCAAGTTCAAGCTGTAGAAGATATTTTTAGTGCCTGAAAATCCCTGGCTTTTCATTCATCTGTGCTCCTAATCTGTGTACTGAAGTTATTACAGCTATCCTTAAAAAAAAGAAGGTGCATACTTTCTCAAGATAATATCTTCTTTGTAAACCCATGTTAGGGAGATAAAAAAGGAAAAAACAGAATGGAGGATCAAGGTGGACCGTATCAGAATGTTGTTCTCACAGCTCATCTAGTCTTCCATCTTTTGACAGTCCTTTTACTCCAGGAGAAAAAGACCAAAACAAAACAAAAACAACCCTCTCTACCCTACAATCTACCCCAGTATTACTAGGCTAAGACACATTATATGTTTAAACATAGGGTTGTTCACCTTTTTTCTGGAAACTTTTCTGGAGTTTTGTTTGCATATTCGATTTCTGGCAAATAATTTCATCCTGTTTCACATATTAGCTGCCTAAGCTCTGAGCTACAAAGCTTACTGGTTTAAATTTTTATACCTTTCCTTTAAGGTCTCCATTGAATGTTCCATGGACTCCAAAACACTATATTTACAACAGGGCACAGGAAACTACGTTCTTTTCCATGGTTGGAAGCAGGCAGTGACATCTCCCATTGGGAGTAGAACCTTTGCTCTGTTCAAATGTGCGTGTAACTTAGATGTTGATATGGATGTTCACAGTAATGATGTTTGTCATCTGCTCCATTGCAGATGTGAGAAGCTCTTTTCCACTTATCACTATACAAGGTGTCACTGTTCTTTATGCTTCTTTCTTTATTCAGAGAGGTTGGTGAACTTTTTTTCCACTTTATCTTTTTGTAAGCAGAGTATGACCCTCTTAAATTATTTAAGGCATACACTATATTTTTAGGATCTCAATTAATACTAATCAAGACAGTTTTTTCCCCATAAAACTGTGAGTATTTTCAACAGGGGTTTACTTTTCCTTCTATGCTATTTTGTGCTAGTATATTGCATATTATAAGATACAATATTGCCAGTGGTTATAATAATGATCTTTAACATCTGTTCTTTGCAAATACCAACTGTTTCTTAATTTGGTGCCATATTTAAAAATAATTACCAGCTTTCAGCCTTCCTACTTAATGTCAAGTCATATTTCATTTCAATGTGTTTTACTACGTAGATGATTTTGTTTCCTTTATTATATAGTTGATTTTTAGCTTATAACAGATTGCTATTTCTCTCACCTTAGATATATTTGATGACATGAATAGCACTCCTCGTTATCTTGTTCCATTGGCTACTTTCTTTCAAGCCTGGTAAAAAAAAACCAAAAAACAATCAAAATAATTTTATCAATTTCCCCATTTTATCCTGAACAAGAATTTGAAAGTACTAAAATTTGGAGATATCTGTACTGATATGTAATACCTAGCAGTGTTGTTTTTTCTAGTAACTACTTCCCACACAGATCTGAGTATTTATTTATTTATTTATTTATTTATTTATTTATTTATTTATTTATTTATTTATTTATTTACTTATTTACTTATGTATTTATGCTGTGCTTTGGAAGACTTTGTGTTTTGGGCCAAACATCCAAATATGATACTTTATGATACTTTTATGGGAAATCACTTCAGCCTCTGGACTGCTAATGCACCTTCTCCAAAAACAAGAAATAGGACGATTCTGAACACAAATCTTCAATGTTACAGGTCAGATAGTAAATTTTTAATTTATTTTAATATTACTAATTTATTATCAGTGTTTACATATTAGAACTTTATTGGGGTTATTTGCTGAGATCTAACTTGCTCTTCGTTTCTTCAAAAAATGCACCCTAACTAGTCCTTGTGCCTTGTGCAGAGTCCTTTTCCCACTGTAGTGGAGGGAATTATGACACATGTTTTCAGTTTACTTACTCTGTGGAAATGCTTCAGTTATTTGGGCCATTCTGAAGTATTAACACCTTTTCAGAAACCTGTTCTCTCTTTCAGACCTACTCTGCTCTGTTGGAAATACTTCTTAACCTTTCTTTGTCTTCAAGATAATGTTGGAGAAACCTGAAACCACCTAAGGATTTGATCAGGCTATTGATAAGAATAATTCAGAAAAATAAGTGAGAATCATGTTACCCCATAATGCCTTGCTACCTCATTTTGATAACTTTCTGGATCAGTTAACGTTACAAACTGTTGAAAACTAGCTCCTATTCTAGCTAGACCTTAGTCTCATCCAATGTGGCTATTCCAATGTGTTGCTGTCGGCGGTGCCAAGAGGCAATTAGGACTCAGACACGCGAGTGGTCAGCAGAAAGGAATGGATTGATTGATTTATTTATTTAATAAAGGACGGGTTTTTATGTGTTTAGTTCTTTTAGTGTTTTCCTAAAAGGCAAGAGGTATTGGACCTCTAACTAACTACCTATCAGGGTAATTGGTCAATTCACACATCATTCATTTCTCTAGTCAGTATCACAACAATTCTAATTATAAACGCAGGTGCAAGATTAGCAAAGTCTGTTTACAGAAAACCTTATCATGTTTTGCATAGTTTCGCATGAGAAAGAACAGAGCTCTCACAAACTGCTGCTGAGAGCTGAAAACTTCTCTGCTAAGGCTTCCTAGCATCCATACCAATGTTTCTACAATTACTTTTGTCCTGGTACTGCATCTATTCCAACTTTCTGCTGAACATATTTTAAGTACCCTTGAAATTCACAGTAATAAATATTCTCAGAAGAAAGCATAGTCTGCAAAAATATTTTTAAAGATTGTTGTAAGTAGTTATCCCTGATATCTTTATTACATTTTAGATAAGGAAAGATGGATATTGCATGAAGTGAATATGAAGAACCCACCTTGTAAAAACTGGTGTAATATGTTGGTGCAAAATATCAGCACAAAATTGGCGTAAGTGTCCAATGTAGTTAAATACAGCCAAAATGCATTTTATATGTATAAAACACTGGGAATACTTTTTTCCCTTTAAGACAATAAAGTAATTTGAATTAATCAAGAACTGAGTACAAAACAAGCAAAGATACACAAGTTTTTACTTTTAAAAATATCTGTGAATATATAGTTGTCATTTGTACTTTTAACTATACTTCCTAAATGGCAATACACAGAAGCTGAGGTCTCAGAACATTTTCTACCTCTTTCTGATCTGCTAGGGTCACTGAACAGAATATTCAAATTCTTATGTAAACATAAGTACTTAGAAAATCTCCAGCTTTTCAGACCCACTGACACTGGTCAATTCAAAGATAATAATTTCTTTGTACTGGAAATGCTCTGATATGAACATTCACATTTTTTTAAGCTTTATTTTTGCTGTTGGGAAAAAAATCCATTTTCTGTTATTTTCCTGGTTATGTTTAAAACAGACAGATCAAATACAGGTGATGAATTATTGTTTTTAATTTAAGAATATCAGGCTTAAACTTTAAAAACAGCATCAGAATCTTTGATTTTTAATTGATATATTTAGGGTATATATATCTTTGGATGAAGGAACTTTATTCTCTGTATGTGCAGTACCTAACACAATGAAAACACTATTTGTTAAAGTCTCCTAGACATTACTGTGCATAGTATGAAAAACTAATAATATTATTAACCTACTGGGGTAACACTTCAGAATAAATTTATTTCTTGAGCAGTGCCCTTATTTTTTTACAGAATTACAGTCCTAGTAGTTTGAAGGCTTTATGAAATAAAATCAAATGGCAAAGATGTAATATGAAAGAGTGAATTAGTTTGTGACAAGGTATTTGCATTTGAAGCAAAAAGGGCAGAAAGTCAAATACAACTAAAAATGAAATATCTTATCATTGACCTCTGGAGAATGAATATTATTCCTTGTAATATTCCTGTGTTAATTTTATTAGCTACAAATTACATTTTGAACAGCTCTACATTCCCCTTCTATATTTTTTATTTTAAGAATGATTGTAAAAGTTTATATATAAAAACTACTAAGCTATAATTCATAAATATTATATTATGTGACAGTAAAAAGGGAAGATGAGAAAAACTTATTACCTTGTTTGATGAATTTTAGGGTATTATTCTGTATACTTTGTTTCTACTTTTGTTGAAGATGGGCTTTTGGAAATAATCTTAGTGGAAAATAATACTTTATAAACCCATTGTATCTGGTTAGTCAGATAAATTTATTGACAAAAATTAACCCTTGATGTGTGATCAACTAACTTCCTCTGTAAATATCGTTACTAGACTACAAATTGAATTTATTTCTTGTGTTGAGGAAGAAATATTTGACTGCTCATGTTCTTAGAAATGTACCTTCCAGAAAGTTTTATGATCCAGGAGAAACTGTCACATCAGCCAATTGACGCGATACATTGTTTGCATACCATTTTTTTGACAACTGAGTTTACTGCTTATAATAATAAAACTAAGGTTTTTAAACTAATGAAAATTACTTTTTTCATTCCAATATTGAACATGAAGAATATATGCTTTGACCTAGGAAAACACTACAAAACTGAAGTTATAAACATCATTTTAAATCTTTCTCTTGAATCTCTTAACTGAAATGAGAAGGCAACAGTCTCTTTTTGATTTATTATCTGTATCATGTTTTTCTGTGTATGAGCTAAATAATTATTTACTATGTTCAGAATGCTGAACAAAGACATATAAATAACGACTCATAAGCCTTTCCATTTTTTCTTGAATATCCCAAAAAATTTATGCTATAGGGCAAATATTAACTTGTCTGATGAACAAAGAATCTCAAATTCCAAAACGCTGTGGTGAATGCATACTTGTGCTACCAGTTTGATGCATCTGATTTGTAGAAAGGGTTGCTTAAATTCCTTTTGAATTAACAGGTCTCGAATCATGTTATAAACAAAGGGCAACAAACACATTATCTTCATAATCAAGAAGTTTTTGTTCAAATTATAGTCCCAAGAGTCAAATAAAATAAAAACTAATATTATCACAATTACCTTAATAAGTTGTAGTTCAAAATATGGACAATTAAAATTACTATGCTCAAATTTCCCAATATGCTCCCTTTTTTTTTTTTCTGGTGAAGTGTTCATCCTTTCTAGTGCCCTGTTGTGTGCTGAGGTCAGTGAGGGTTGAAGGAAATTTTACATTGAAGCATCAGCATCTGTAGCTGTTCACTGGAAGTAGCTAACTCTTGCTATGGATAACATCTTCCCCCTCACTGCCTGTGGCAGCTTATTTTTTTTTGTTTTTCATTTGTAGTACCTTGATCTTTCTTCATTATTCTGCAGGACCATGTCAGATCCAAATGCACTATTATATGGCATGTTTTACATGTTTACCCAGGTTACCAGGTTACATTCTTCTCATAAACATTGGCAAGTCATCTCTGGTACTATCCCATGCCCATAATTTTAAGGCCTTTATTCTTATCCTGTGCCTCCCCTCCGCTATGCAGCATTTCACTCCAGGGTCATAGAGAGTTCATTCTGCACCAAACACAGCTGCTGAATATGGATATCAAGCAGAACCAAAGTGCATATAGCTATACACACAAATGCATGTGCATACACAGTTACACAATTTTACAAAGCTAAACAAAGAAAAAACTAAATCAGATCATTATTAAACTGATCATTGGATAACCTCTTTTATTGTTAAACAAGCTGAAAGGAAGATTTTCAGACATAAATCCAGGCAAAGCCTGGTAAGTCCTAGAGCGTGTGATGTTTCCTCAACAAAAAGCCTGCAAAGCCTGTAGCCCATAACAAGGAATGACCTTTTTCTGCAGAGCTTGAAGGCCGAGCTTGCTTTCTTGGAAAAGGTGGTCCTAAGATGTAGTCCATTTATAAGGTATTTATAGCATCACTGACTGACTGAGCATTCTAAAGTCAGGCAAAAAGTTATTGGCAACGGAAATCTGATAAACAGATTGTCTTGTTAGACATAGGCATAGTAGAGTTTTTTTTTTATTATTGAGTTTTTTATTATTGAGCCATGTGAGAGACTATGCTGAAATTATTCTCTGCAGGTCAGGCCTGGGGCATACTTTTAATACAGAGTTTGCATTGGCATATGCCATTTGATTTTGTTTTCTGTAACATAGTTTAAACTAACAAGCTGTAAGTCTTGAAACTGCTACTTTCTTCATACAGTCCAGACTGATGGTAACAAAGACCTGAAGCACTGTTTGGATTTGAGAGTTTACCTCATTGAGAAACTACAATTCTACAGAGGTGGTAAAATGGAGATACCAATGGCTGAAGGAAAAAATTGTCAAGTCCATATTATGTAGTGCAGAACTAGAAAGCTATGGCTACACCCTCTGTCAAATTTAGCCCTGATATTCTTTTCCATACCAGTTTCGGTGATCTTCCATACTCTGACCAGGTAGCTGCCATCACTAGAGAATCCTCCACAGCATATAGGGCCCTGAATACCAGGACATGTTTATCTTTCTGGCATATATAGCACTCATCACTGAAATTAAGATGACAGATAAGATAAAGAGCTATACTAATCACTACTCAAGTGAGTGTCATTTTATTGCAAAGCAGATCAATTTTATGAGGTTACATGCAATCACAGAAGATCACAAGTGCAACCAAGCAGATAAACTCTGCTTTTTGGTACCTTTGGTGTACTGGTGCCTGTGAAAGAAACCACATATATATCGTCCGTGTATCTTAGTTTCTAGATTACAAACTCAGTCATATGCATTTTTCCAAGTATTATGGTGCAAACTTTGAGATTTCAAATCTGCATTTGGATACAGGCATGAAATTCTGTTAAGGAGAAAGGAAGAATTGACATTTACAACTTAGAAAATACTCACATATATGAAATATGATACCGAGAAAACTTTGGTCAAAATGGTCAAATTTGAGACTGGGCCTAAAATAAATGTTACTGTTGATCTTGAAAACACTGGGAAATTTGAATTTCCACTTCAGAAAGCAAGGTGAAAAATAAAAAGTAGCTTTTCAGTGTTTTGCACGAAACAACAAAATCCAAGCGCCTCATTTCATCCTTGCGAGATTTAGCTTCCTGATTCTCTAAACCTTCTCTAAAGAGTAGAGTCATCCAGTGACAATAACATTTGCTTCTCTTATCAACATCCTTCCCTGTGTGAAACCCCACAGCCTTGCCATTGACACGGGAGGTGGGTTGGCTCCTGAACGCAGCAGCCTGGCCGCTGCACAAGCTGTTCCCCATCTTACTGTGGGTGAGCTGGCCAGCACCCAAGGCAGGGCTGACCTTGCTCCTGGGCTACTCACATCTTCATCTGCCTGGGACCTTGCTGTGCTTCTCACAGGTTGCTCTCCCCTTTTTCCTGGCTGCCAGAATAACTGGTCCTCCATCTGGCTAGTGTCCAAACCAATCTAGTCACAGTTTCTCCATCTGGTTTATTCTTGGAAAGATGAACTGGATGTTTTAATTTAGAATAGTCAATCTCTTCCTACCCTCTCTCCACAGCCTACTTACTTCATGTACACGTATTTAGTTTTGGCTAGACTTCTGCATAACTGTAGAGAGGAGATCTGGCTGCCCCCCCTGCACCACCTCCCAATTTTGTTCCCTTTGATTCTTTTGTGTCCTCCAGTAGCAGAAAATTTCCTAAATACTATGAAATTGTCACTCACAAGGTGACCTCAGCATCATTACACAACTTTCGTGCTTATTCTCTGCTGTTTTATAAAAACAAACCGCCCTTCCAAAAAAATCGAACTGCTTAAAATCTCTATTTTATATTTTTACTATGTTTTAATTGTCTTTTTCATACACCACTATCAACTGTATACATATATCCATTCCTCCCTCTCCAGTGGGTAAAGACATTTACAACATTAATTCACAGAACTAATTCCATATTAATATCTTATATCTTTGGTACCAAAGAGTAAAACACATAAAGAGATGATGTTTTTAAAAGGAAGAGGCTTTGTGAATATTTTCCGTTTACCATGAAATATCTCATTAAACAGGCTGATTTTTCTCCTCAGATATTGTCACACAACGTCTTGTTTGTTGCTTGACTCTGACTCTTCGAGGTCACTGCATTTCCATGCTGTTACTCATGTAGGATTCACATCAGGGCATCAGCTGGTCTAATTGGCAGACTCTACACAGTGGCCAATGAAGCGAGGGATATTTGCATTTTCCTGTCCTGCTCATAGATCAAATAGGAGCATTTTGCAAACAGCGGTTACTCAGTGCTGTCTTTCATGTCTTTGATATTTAAAGATCATAGAATCATAGAAAAGAATCCCAGAAAGTTTTGAGTTGGAAGTGACCTTTAAGGTCGTCCACTTCCAACTCCCCCAACACGGGCAGGGACACCTTCCACTAAACCAGGCCCCCATCCAACCTGGTCTTAAATACTTCCAGGGATGGGGCATCCACAGCTTCTCTGGGCAACTTCTTCCAGTGTCTCAACACCTTCACAGTAAAGAATTTCATCCTGATATTTAATCTAAATCCACCCTCTTTCAGTTTAAAGCCATTACCCCTCCTTAAAGCCATTACCCCTCCTTGCTGCCCATCTCTACCCCAAGAGAAAGATCTTGGCACCTGCTGCAGTCTGAGCTCTGCACTGGAGACTCCCCCTTCAACAGGAGGCATTGGCCCACCACACAGGGCAGATGGCCAGACCCAGTCACAAGTTCCTCTAGGTAAAAGTGAAAGAAAACAAGTTAGTATAATTGTCATTATAATCACAGTTTAGGTTAAATTGTTGTGCCGAGAATGCAAATGTAAACAAATAAAAGGAGGGGAGCTCTTAAAAAAACAAATAGACAAACAAAACCAAACAAACAAACAAAAAAAAACCCCAAAAACAAACCCAAAGCCAGACAAAATAGGAGGTGGTTTCGGTGTTGAACAAAGCAAGGTTCTTCTCATTTCATTTTTGCTGGCTGAAAAACTTTTTCTCAGGGTGTAATACAAAAGCCCAGTTTTTTCATTCTAAGAAATTAGAGAACTCAAAAAGTTTTCTCTACGCCTCTATTCCCTACCTAGAAATCAAAACAAGGTAGAGGTTTAGGGTGGTACATTGAGCATAGATTGAGGGCACCTTGTCCTATGTAAACTTTTTAGCACCTATTAACAAAAACAAAAAATATTTGACACTCTGTTTTCATCTCCCTCATGGAAAAAGTGATGAGAGTTGGATCTTACCAAGGAGCTCATCTCAAAGGATTTTAACTTTACACAATTGTCTTCCAAGCTATCATTTAAGTTTTGGTGGTGGGACATGGGATGATGTGCTGACATTAAGGAATTCTTCAAAAAAACCCCAAAAACTTTATTCTTTTGTTCATTTATTATTTTGTTCTATTTGATTTCATTCATTTTTCGGAATTGAAATGTCATGAGGATTAATTAAAACACAACAAAACAAAACAAACAAACCAAAACACATTGACATTTCTGAAATTGGAATATTGAATTTAGTTCTGCTGAACTAATCCAACACGGTTACTTTTCTGCCACTGAAATTTGTACATTAGTGTCTGTTCTATAAATGTCCCAGACTTGTAGTCCCTATTCCAGTTCTTGTACTAATTTTTGCACTTATTTTCAAACTGCACTTATTTATAATGCAGCAGGATACTGGGCTGATCAGAGACAGTTATAGTTACATTTTTTCTTCATAAACATACATTTGATATTTCTAATATTTCTTCTGTCTTCATGCTTAATTTTTTTCTACATGCAAATGGGTGTGCTAAGACGTATACTGCTACTTACATAGAAGTAGAAAAACTCTAATATTTGTAGGTGACTGATCATCTATGTGACAGTGTATGAGGGTTATGTAAACAAATGGCAAAAATATTTGTCTTGTTATTCTTCAACATATTTTATTATGCACAGCTGAATTCTGATCTGCACTACATATGATCTGTATCTCATGACAGGCACTGTCCTCTCTGCAGGAGACAGGTGGGAGAATATGAACTAGTTACTTACAGATACCATCCCAATTCAGACTCTTAGGAGCTGATCATCAGCATGAGACCTCAGGCTAAAGATAGAGATGAGATGACATCCCCTATTTCATTCAATTTATATCTAAACACTGTTTAATAGTAAGACAATAAGAGAACTCCATTTCTTCAGGGGATCATCTTCAAGATTTTCCTGCTCTGAATTCATTCTTATTTGATTCTATCTTGTGATGGGAATAGGAACAGAGGGAGAAAAGGTAATCAGGAGTCTGCATATTATTTGCCAAACACTGTGTATTCTATCATAACAGTATTCACTGAGAAAAGAAAAAGGGGAAAGGAAATTAAAAGAGAAAGGAAACATATTTGGAAAGATCTGATTACTGTGAGATATTCAGATTCTTTTAATGAATGGTTATGCACCATTTCCACAGATTTTCACACAAGCCACTAAATACACACTTAAGTAATTATATTTTGTTGCAATTCATTAAATTTTTTTCCCTCTGGAAAAAAAAGTCATTACATAGAAAGCAAAAAACCACACAAGATTATCATTAAATAATATAAAAAAAGACAAAAAAAATATTTTTAAACTGATTCCAGATAATTCAGGGAAAAAGACTCTCATTAGTATTGTAGATTAATCCATGCATTTTTATATTTACAATGACTCATGTAGCTTCTGTCTTCTCTTCTAGAAGCTGTAACTTATAAGATATTTTAGTGGAAATGAATTTTTGAAGATGAAAGGAAGGAAAAAAAATGCATTTAAAAAAAAAGACATTCTTTCATTCAGCATTGTATAATTTTTTTTATAGTGACAAGAAACTGCTCGGGAATGAAAAAAATGTTATCGCATTTCAGCCTACGAAGCCCTTCAGGCCTCACTTCTCTTTTCTCTCTTGGTTCCACTTGGCTCCTCTTGAAGCTATACCTCCCTTAAGTGGTTATAAATAAGACTGGCTTTAGGAAAAACTGCGTATCAGAATCCCCATTAATAAGTCTGTCTAGAAATGGCAAAGATCCCAACAATAACAAAACAAAACAAAAGGAAACAAAACAAAGAGCACAAATCCCACAAATTCAGTATTGAGTCTCCAGAGATGTAGATGTTATGAATGGCTTCATTGCTGTTGTGAGCAATGAGACTCCTTCTATTTTCATAGCATTTTCACCTTCCAGCAGTGTTGTGCTGGCTATTTACCTAGCCTGGAGTAATTCTGCTTAGCTTGATGAAAATTCCAAATGCAAATTCCAAATGCAAATTCCAAACACGAGAGCCATGATTTGGGCAGACATAATATGGGAGAATCACGCCCCTTGAAATCATGGATTCTGTCCCTCTCCCCCTGACACTTCCTGTCCTTAACTGAGTAAATTCAACTTGCTCTGATATCAGATCACTGAGTGAGCCCAAGAGAGTGAAATCTTATGAGATCAGTCCAACTAGGCAAATGTCAAAGACTGCATCTTCTTGAATGAAAAATAACCCCTTTAAAATTTTTTTATAATGTTTTTTAATTTTTTAAACACCAAATAATTCTCTTGGGTTTTCCCATCTTTATTTTTTCTTCAGTTTCTGGGAAATGGATTATATTTTCCTTAAAAAAAGGGAAATAAAGATAATTAACCCAATTAAATTCTTAGGACTGACTTTCTTCAAGTCATGTACATAGCATGATAGCATGTACAGATATATCCTACATTTCAACAGAAATTTACCTTTAAAATAAATTAATAAATATCCTTTGATAGCTGGCTAATCAGTAACCAAGTTTTAAATTATATAGACATTTCAATTCCAAATTTATTATCATGGTCTTACCTCTAAGCAAATACCTAATTTAAGCTCTAGGTTTTAGAAGGATAGAATTCCTATTTTTAATTACAATAGAGACAGAAAATACTCTAAACAGTTAAATGGGTTTTTCATTTCCCATTGCCTATATAACAACACATTTATTTATTTATTTAGGTTTAAAAAAAATTCACTCAACTCTTCCAAACCTCCTGTAAGGTTTTGCTCAAGCGATGAGTAGAGTTATTCTGCTGAAATCTCCCATATTGCTGAGGTCCCTCTCTGCAGGAAATATCCTGGTCTGTGAGATCAGGAAAAAGCTAACAGGGTAAAAAAAAGCTTTCCTCCATAGGTGGCAGTCCAAATTATTTCCTTTCAATGTTAATATTGAAAAGCCTGCTGGTCATTAACAGGTGCCTACACAAAGAGAAGCAGAGCTTGTTTACCTCATGAGAACACTGTACTGGGAATAAGTATGTATTTACTTTTGAGTTGAGAAACTTCTTCTCATAATTGTGTGAATTATTTGACTTCTTTTTTAAGGGGCAGACTATACAACTAGTTTTGGGGTTTTTCCTTATAGCTGCATGCTATCTTCACCTTTTCAAAAACCTGGCCATTGTTCTGGCCAGTTCTACTAATGAATTCTTCAACAAGCATTTCCAAGAAACTTCTGTTTTTTTTCTTCCTAATGTTCATTTATGTTTGCTTCACATGGTGCGTCTTACTTAGATTACATGCTGTGACAGGATCCAGCATTCTCAGTAAAGGAGAATATCTTGTTTACCAACTGTCAACAATGGTTTTGCCCTTTTCTTACATCTATGTCTAGTTAATTCTGCCTTGGTGAATGAAATGTCACCTCTTCTTTATTGGTAGAAAGTCAGTGAGAAGCATAGTTTATAAAAAAGCTGTTTTTCCAGGTGGTAAATTGTAACATATCTCTGAATTCCAATTGCGCTTCTTCGGTTTCTGCAGATCTTAGGAGAGCGTCCTTCTCCACATTTTTCTGGTTTGCACCAGCTGTACCTCGCCCTGTACAGAGCTGATGTCAGACCATGAATCAACAGTAAGATGTAACCATTCTTACTAACTAGCAGCTGTCACCAAACATTCCTGTTTCTTAAAACAATCAAACAAAAAAGCAAACAAAACCCCAAGCATGATAAAATGTGTAGAAGATATGAAAATGTGATCTTAGTTCATGTTAATTCCTTTACTCAACTCTAACGTCAAGATTTAGGCAAATCAAGTTTTGCCTAGCACAGGCAAAAAATGCTTGGGGTAAGAGCAGCAGAAATAAATGTCAGCTTGTTTCTGATACATATAATTTCATAAATAATTAAATAATGTGTACTAAGAACACAGAATTGTCAAAGAACCTTAAGCTGTATAATATTATGATGTTTGCTTTGATTTGAGAAAAAAAATATTAGCTGATCTATCTACTACTTAAAGCTAAAACTGTATATAACTTGATAAATTGTATTAATTTCCAGCCTGATACAGAAACTATGTTACTTATACTAAAGTCATTAGGATGAGATACTCTTCAAGAAGTTTTCAGATCATCCTCAAAAGACTCACAAGTAATTCTGAATCTTACAAAAATCCAGCTGCTCAGATAATTTGCACTGTGCCTTCCTATAGAGAACACATCTTTCTGACTCTTTCAAGATGGACGTGATGGGTGGACAGTTTTCCTGTGTTACTTCAAGCCCATTCAATTCAAGTTTTAAAGCCTGTGATATTAGGGGGGGTTTGTGTTTATTTGGAAGCAGTTAATTTGACCTTGACATCTAGATGTAAATACAGTAAACAATGATTCAGTATTAGCCAAGGCACCAGACTTCACATCTTCATCAATCAGAAGTGTTCCCTTTGCAGACCATGGTCTAACTGTGCTGTTTTACAGCATTACCCATGCTGAAGAGTCACCTTTCCTCATTTGCCATCTCTTGTGTTCTGCCCATGAAATTCCTGGATATCTTACTAAGATCTGCATAGCTGGCCGTAATTTATTAAAAAAAAAAAAAAAAAAAAG